>CM053508.1:102043954-102294769 GCA_028627145.1 Eidolon dupreanum | reverse complement strand
CCTTCCTTCCTTCCTTCCTTCCTTCCTTCCTTCCTTCCTTCCTTCCTTCCTTCCTTCCTTCCTTCCTTCCTTTCTTTTCTTCTTCTTTTTTTCTTTCTTCTTTCTTTTTTTAAACAGAACCTTTTTTACTGGCAAAGACCCCAGGGCTTTCTTAGTCCAAACAGTTACCCAGAGTGGCCAGTCTCCTTCTGGCCTAACTACCCCAGGAGGTTTGGACCCTCTGCTGCAGCCCTTGTACACTCATGCACATCTAGGATTGGTCTTAGAGGGAAGGAGGGCAAGCTTTGCAGAGTGTCAGCTCTCCAGACTGCTGTGGGTAATAGGGCCAAGGTGATTATAGGGCTTTATTCCAGACCGCCAGCAGTGGGTATGAGAGGGGTGAGCAGGGCCTCTTGAAGTCAAGCTCTGCTGCCACCAGCCTGATGACATTGTTGTTCCAAGCAGGGCCACCATCTGCAGGAGCCTCCAGGAGGCTGTAGCCAACGGCCTCTCAGGCAGGGAGGACTCATGACTACGTGTGCTCTGGGGGGTGTAGGAGGGGGCAGCCTCAGTTACTCCCGTCTGAAGCCCTTGGTCTCCTCAATGGCTTACAGCAGCTTCTTTTTCAGTTGTTCCTAGCTCTTGCATGGTGAGAGGTCCAAATGGTTGAAACAGGTGTGGCTTCTGGGAAGCCAGGTTTCCTTGCCACCATTGTTGATGCAACATTTCTGTGGTCCATTGCTACCAATGAGTTAGGCTACCACCCAGGCAGGCAGACAGCAAGTCCCTGTAACAAATTTCAGCAGCTGAATACTTTACTTGTTGTCCATCTTCTTCATCACCTGCCGGAACTGCTGGATCTGCTTGCTGTTCTTGTAGTGCCAGTAGGTGGGATTCTTCAGCCAGCCGCTCGTGTCTGTCATCTGCATGTCACACAACTTCAGCTCCAGTTCTTTCTCATCAAAGCAGCGTGACCACTCCAGGGGGCCACCGGGATGAAGCCATCCAGGAAGGCTTTGGTCAGCTCTTCCACATCCCAGGTGAAACGCCAGTCAGCAGCATCATGTATTCTTCCTGGCTCTCCTCTGTCACTCGGGTGCTCTTACCACCTTCCTTCAGCTCATGAGTTGTCACCTTGCCCCAAATCTCCATGTCCTGGATGAAGTACAGTTCTAGGCCACACCTCTTCTGTGTTGTTTTCTTTGATCCAGATGAAAGAGTTGTAGAATTCGGGTCAGTGGATTCTTTCAGGGTTGGTCTCTTGTTGAGCATCTGCTGGTAGAAAGGGAAAGTGAAGGCTGTGTCAATGAACTTTCTTTCCATAGTACAAAGCCATGACAATGAATCTGCCAATAAAGTGGAAGTATGTGAGGTGGTCGGGGTTGATGGAAGAGGCCGGGTTGATCTGCAAGCAGTAATTGTTTTTCCCGGCATATTCAAATAAGCAATATGTGGGATTGAGCACCTCGTAAGACAGGAGGAAAAACCTCTCTCTGGCAATGCTTTTGTAGTCCAGGCCCTCCTCGCTGCACATAATGACGTAGAGCCTGTGGCACAGGCTTAGGGTTTCATGTTCGTGATCTGTCGGAAAGAATCCTCAGAAAGCATCTGCCTAGAAACTCTGATCTTCATGTGGCTGGGAAGGGCATTTGAATGGCAGAGGAAATGGTTGATACTTCTATCTAAAACTTCAGTTGTAGGCACCAGGGGAACTTTGCCTGCTTCCTGACTCAAACCCCAAGTGAGGATCCTTAAAGGTTGTGGTGTGAATATTGTGGTCCACAAGGTAGAGCATCCCATCGCCAGTGTACTGCATCTCCCACCCTGGGGGAAGAGCTAGTTCTTGGATCATCCCCTGGGTCCAAGTTCCTCCCACTGGGTAGTGCACGTGTTATGGTTAATGTAATACACCCATCCATTGTCTTATTTCTTCTCCCAGGCAGTCAAAGAAGCGCTTGAAGGCTCGTAGAGGAATCTTTGGCCGAAGTGCTGCGTGGCGCCCTGGAGCTGATCCTGTTGTGACTGCTACTGCTGGTCGGTCAGCACATACTCTGCTGCAGGGCGCTGCCAGGTGGTAGTCTGAGTGCTGTGATCCACATACTAAAACCTGCCTCCAAGAGATGTGTGTTTCTCCCAGCCTGGATAAAGAGGTTGTTCCCAGGCGTTGGTTTTGGTATTGTGGTCAACACAGTAGACATGCCTATTGGACAATTCTGGCTGTTCCCATCCAGCAGGCAGAGCATCGGGGACCTGATGCAGCCATGGGGAGCTGCTGTGTGCCTGAAGTGCTGGGCTGCTCTCCTTCAGCTGGTGTGGCTAGAGCAGAGAGAGACATTGTGGTGGGGCTCTGAGGAATACTTGATGCTGCAGCAGGTGGGGACGTCACACCAACAACATAAACAACATAGGGTTCTTCGAGATCAACGACTATAGCAGATTCGTCATTCACTATGCCACTGGCCAAGCCACTGTGGCTTGGGTTCTTGGCCGGCTGGTGTTGCCAGTTGCAGGGGTACCAGGGCTTTGCTCCCTGCTTGCTATGGGTGTTCTGGCTGAACCACCTGAATGTCTGTGCATCCAAGATCTCCCACCAAAAAAGTTTATGCTAGGGGGCTAGTGCTGGCTGTCCCACTGGATTCTCTCAAAGGCATCTGATCCATTTGTCACAGCACTGCCATTAGACATGCTTCCCAGATCAACGGTGGCCTGTTCAGATACTGGTACCTTTTTTCTAATAGCATTTGTTCTTTTCATGGCTCTGTGTCACATTTTGATAATTCTCACAATATTTCAAACTTTATTATTATGTTTGTTATGGTGATCGATGATCAGTGATCTTTGATGTTACTATTGTAATTGTTTTGGGGCACCCTGAACCATGCTCATATAAGATGGTGAATCAATAAATGTGTGAGTTCTGACTGCTTTACTTACTGGCTTTTCTCCTGTCTCCCTCTCCTCAGGCCTCCCTATTCCATGAAACACAGCAATACTGAAATTAAGCCTATTAATAACCCTCTAATAGCTTCTAAATGTTCAAGTTAAAGGAATAGTTGCACATCTCTCACTTTAAATCAAAATCTAGAAATGATTAAGTTAGTAAGGAAGGCATGTTGAAAGCCAAGGTAGGCCAAAAGTTAGGCTACTTGTGCCAAACAGTCGAGTTGTGAATGCAAAGGAAAAGTTCCTGAAGGAAATTAAAGTGCTTCTCCAGTGAACACATGAATGATAAGAAAGCGAAACAACCTTATTGTTATATGGAGAAAGTTGTAGTGGTTTGGATAGAAGATTAAGCCTCCTACAACATTCCCTTAAACTGAAGCCTAATCCAGAGCAAGGCCCTAACTCTCTTCAATTCTATGAAGGCTAAGAGGGGTAAGGAAGATGCAGAGAAAAGCTTGAAGCTAGCAGAGGTTGGTTGATGAGGTTTAAGGAAAGAAATCCTCTCCATAATATTAAAGCACAAAGTGAAGCAGCAAATGTGGATGTAGAAGCAAGTTATCCAGAGATCTAGCTAAGATAATTCATGAAGATGCCAACACTAAACAACAGATTTTCAATCTGGATGAAACAGCCTTATTTTGGAAGAAAATGCTATCTAGGACTTTTATAGCTAGAGAGAAGTCAGTGCCTAGCTTCAAAGCTTCAAAGAATAAGCTGACTCTCTTGTTAGGGGCTAATGCAGCTGGTGACTATAAGTTGAAGCCAATGTTCATTTACCATTCTGAAAATCCTAGGGTCCTTAAGAGTAATGCTTAATCTACTCTGCCTGTGCTGTATGAATGGAACAATAAAGCTTGGATGACAGCATATCTGTTTACAATATGGTTTACTGAATATTTTAAGCATACTGTTGACACCTCCTGCTTAGAAAAAAGATTTTTTCAAAATATTACTGTTCATTGACAATGTACCTGGTCATCCAAGAGCTCTGATGGAGAGGCACAAGATTAATGTTGTTGTCTTGTCTTCTAACACAACATTCAACCCATAGATCAAGGAGTAATGTTGACTTTCAGGTCTTATTATTTAAGAAATACATTTCATAAAGCTATAGTTGCCATAGGTAGGGATTTCTCTAATGGATCTGGACAAAGTAAATTGAAAACCTCCAGAAAGGAATCATCATTCTAGATGTTAGTAAGAACACTTGTGAAACTTCTAGTGAAGATAGCAGAGAAAGTAAACACTATTCTTGCTTCCTCTCACTGACCACGTCAAATTTACACTAAACTACAGAACAACCATCATTGAGAATTGCTTGAAGTCTGGTTGAACAGAAGTCCTATAACTGAGCATATACAGAAGAAGCTACTTTGAGACTGGTTAGGAAGGGTGGAGAGTCTGAATGGATTGGTCCCACACCCGTGTGCAGCAGTTAAAAATCTGGAGGGATATCTTGGCTGCGGAGCTCTCTCCTGAGGAGCCCCAAACCAGGCTCCCCAGTCTGGTGTTCCAGTGCCAGGAAGGGAAGTCCCCATAACTTCTGACTGTGAAAACCAGCAAGGATTGTGACTGACTGAGACAGAGGACTGCTGGAGTCCCAGGTGTTCCTCTTAAAGAGCCCGTGTGCATGAACTTCCTTGCTGATGGACTCACTTGCTCTGAGCTCCAGCACTGGGACAGCAGCTCAAAAGGCTCCAGGGATATATGGGGAGGAACTGAATTACCTGGTTTCAGGGCGAGGGTCAGAGGGGCAAGTTCCTCCCAGAGAGAAGTGTTAGCAGAAGCCATTGTTTCTTTGTTGAACCCTCCCCAATCCAGCATGCAGATATGATGGGGATCATATATGAGTCTCCATTGACCTGGCTAAGATCATTTGTCTCACCCTGGCAATGCCCTGAGACCCTGCCCCACTGACTGCAGGCTCACCCAAGCTGCTTCCAGTGTCTTTTCCATACAGACTGCCTGTCTTGGCTCGTGCTGCAGACTTTTCTAAAATCTTTCAAAGGTTCACAAACCCAAACAAGCAGCATCTGGCCCTGTACTTCTTGCTAAGCAGCCCTAAGCCCGACAATAGTGGCAGCCAGCTTCAGTTTGCAACTTAGCCTCTCCCAGGCACCTCCAAGACCAGCACAAGTGGAAACCATCTGCAGATCACTTTGAAGCTCATACCAAGTGGCCCTGGGCAGGGCACAGGCAGTGGCTGACTTTGGCCTGCAACAGAGCTCCTCCCAAGAGGCCCCAGAACCAACACACTCGGTGGCCAGCTTCAGATCAGAGCACCACCCAACTACCTCCATAAGCAACACACCCAAAAGACAGACTAGGTAGGCATCAAAGTCCTGCTAAAGTAAATGCTGCTCCATAGGGTCAGCCCTTGCACAACAGCTCTTTCACTGTAGTCATGGCCAGTCTTCACAACCAATCGGCCTAAGGGATCCCTTCCACTGACATGCCAATAGCAACCAAGGCTGTGTCAATGAACTTTCCATCAACATTGATGCAGACCCTCCACCAGCAAAAAGATTATGATTCACTGAAGGCTCAGATGATGGTTAGCATTTTTTAGCAATACAGTATTTTTAAATAAAAGTATGTGCATTTTTTTTAGGTATAATGCTATTGCGCACTTAACAGACTGCAACATAAGGTAAACATAACATATGTACTGAGAAACAAAAAAATTTGTGTGACTTGCTTTATTGCAATATTCATTTTATTGAAGTGTTCTGGAACCAAACCGGCACCACTTCCAAGGTATACCTGTATTTAACTTATGATAAAGCTGACGAATGCAGAGAGGTAAGGAAAGTGGCCTTTTTCAATAAATGATGCTAGATTAATTGGATATCTTCATGGGGAAAAAAAATGAATCTTGACCACTATCTCAGATCGTACATAAAAATGAATTCTTGTCATATTGGTACTCTAAACGTGAAAGTTAGAACAACAATACTTCTAGAAGAAAACATAGGAGATCTACATTACCATGAGGTAAGCAAAATTTTCCTTAGTAGAACAGAAAACATAAAGAAAAAGATTGATAAGGTGGGTTATATTAAAATTAGGAACTCCTGATCATCAAAAGTCACTACTAAAAGAGTAATAAGGCAAGCCACAGAATGGGAGATGGTATTTGCTGACATATGCTTGACAAAGGACCTATATATAAAATATATAAAGAACTCTTACAAATCAAAAAATATATCCAATAGAAAAAGATTTGAATTGGCAGTTCACCAAAGAGAATCTTCAAATGGTCAATAAACATAGAAAAAGTTGCTCTATTGCATTAGGTATAAGGGAAATGCAAATCAATAGAACAATAAAATATCACTGCATGCCTTCCCCCCAATGGCTAAAATTAAAATGACTGACAATACCACATTTTGGCAAAGACGTGAAGTGGAGTGTGTATCAGTTCACTTGGGCTGCCATAACAAAATAACCACAGACTAGGTGGTTTGAACAACAGAATTTTATTTCCTCACAGTTCTGGAGGCTAGAAGTCCAAGATCAAGTTGTCATCATGATTGGTTCCTTCTGAGACCTCTGTCCTTGGCGTGTAGATGGCCATCTTCTCTGTGTCCTCACATGATCTTCCCTCTGTGTGTCCTAATTTCCTCTTCCTATGAGGACACTAGTCATATTGGATTATGGGCCATTCCATTGGCCTTATTTAATCACCTCTTTAGAGACCTTATTTCAAAATACAGTCACATTCTGGAGTATTGGGGGTTAGGATCTCAACATAAATTTTAGAAGGATACAATGCAGCCCATAACCTGGTACAACTGGGTTTCTCCTATATGGAAGTGTAAATTGATATAACTGCTTTGGAAAATGTTTGGGCAACATCTATGAAAACTGAGCAGACACACACCCTGTGACCCAGAGAGGATTCCATTTCTAGGTATATATGCAACAGAAATGCACACATGTGCACATCAAAAGACATATACGAGAATGTTCATGGAAGTATTTGTAATTGCCCCAAATTGGAAACTTCCAAAATATCCACAATAGATGAATGGATACATTTTGGTTTATTCATACAGTAGAATTCTACAGAATAATAAAAATAAAATATCTATTGCTACTCCCAACATAGGTGAATCTCATGAACAGAATTTTGACTGAAAGGAGCCAGATATGAAAGTGTACATTCTGTATATTTTATAGAATTGCATCTACATCAAGTTCAAAAATAGGCAAAACCACTTCATGGTGTTCAAGGAGGAAGTAAGATAGTGACCAGGGGTTGGGAGCCACATGCGGGCTTCTGTTCCTTGATCTACGTGCTCTCCTCATGCAATTACATTGAGTCGTGCACTTAAAATCTGTGCAATTGTTCTCAGTACATCAACCATTAAAAAAAGTAAAGCACCTCAACCCGGACTGATAATAGTTTGTAACTGATTAAAAAAAAAATCTTTGTCAGGACAACTGCAATATCCCTGTTTTCTGTCCTTGCCAAGTAGGAGGCCAAGAGGTCAAATCAGCGTCATTCTCTCCAAGCTGCTGACAGCATTTGTAATTCATCTCCTCAGCAACAATTTGGAAAATTTCTCCCAAAAGACAACAGTTCCCAGGTCAAAGGAACATCAAATTGACTATCCTTAGAGGAGCTTAGATGAGGGACTACTTTTTATTACAGAATTGGGGGGAAAAAAACATACAAGAGAGAAAACAACTTGAATAAACAAGACAAGAATAGATTCCAACAAATTTACCCAGACAGCATCTTGATCCCAGAGGAATCTAAAACTCATTTTCAGTGTAGATCCCTCTTAAGGATGAAGTTTCTTTATTCCCAACTGATAATTTAGCTGAATCTGGGCATTAAGTGTCCTGAAGCTGCTTACTTTGCAGTTACCCTTCCCAAACTTCTCTCTTCCCAGATCCCATGGAGACCGGTAATCAAAGTAAGGTTTCCCCTCCTCTTCCTTATCCCATGGGGCACAGCTGCAGCTTTGGAGTTCTTTAATTTGATGTAACAGGAAAAAAAAAAATTAAGCTAAAAGAAATTGAGAGCTACCCTTGGAACTCTTAAAATTTGGCATCTGTGTACCTCATGTGACTCAGGGAGAATTCTGTGTCAGAAAGAGGATTGTTTTTCATGACAATCTTGGTTTTACAACTATCCCAGTAATTGCAGGTGGGAATTTCCTCCTATGCTGGTGCCTCCTTGGCCCAATGCCATGACCCTTCTCCCTTTCAGGCTAATGAGAGCAAAATCCTGGCAAGTCTCAAGGGAGCTTTTGGAAATAGGTGTGGTGGTTACTAAATCTACGTACAAGAGAGCACACTCTATTCTCAGGTGTATCCCACTCACTCTTGTTTGGACATGTTTTGAATGGATAGGCCCCTTTTAAAAAATAATTCACTAAGTATGTAATTTGGATGGGTTTCACTTAAAGTTTTTTAAAAAATATCTCCCTGCAGGAACAAATTTCTTATTAAAAGAAGAGAACTTACTTTTTTCCTTAGTGTATGTCTGGCTGCCTCTCTGAGGACATATCCTATTTATAATCCTTGAGAAGAAGTGGGAAAGAAGGGGAGGAGACAGTTCCCAAAAGAATGACTGTGATTATGCCTACAAATTACATCCCAAGAGAAAAAATGAAACCTGGCAGTTTTCAGAGTAATGCGACACCTGTAGAAAGCCATTCTAGATCATTTTGTTCTCATGGCACATTTTGGGGCTTTGATTCTCTTGATTAGACTCTATAAGTCTTGGCTCCTACACAGCCTTCTCACTGAGGCCCGTGCCGAGCATCTATTTAAATGTTCTCAGTCCCACATCCAGTCCTCCTTAGACTCCTCTGTTTGTCCCCACAATATTTACCACCTTTTAACTCAGTGTTCACTTTATCTCTGTTTTCTGTCTCTTGTTGGTGGCCTGTCTCCCCTTGCTAGAATGTGACCTCAGAAAGGCGAGGGTCCCCTTCTGGTTTATGCCCTGGGTGCATAGTAAATGCCTAGGACTGTGCCTTCACACAGTAAGCCCTCAATAAATACTTGTTGACATTTGAAAATTCAGTACCTTAATTAACCAAGTGCCGAGACTTTTAATTTTTTTGCCTCGAATCAAACTAAAAACTTTGATTAAAGAGTCTGTGCTGTCACCCCAAAGGATATGGGATATGGTAACATATTTTCCAGACACAGCATCAGGTTGCACTATTCCTTTTTCATCATACAATTTAAATAAATTATTAATAAATGTTAGTCTTCCAATATCAAGGTATAAAAATCTGAAAATTAAAAAATATATGTATGTACTACATACATATGCTATGTTGTAAAGCAAATTTGGGGTTAATCAAAGATTCTCTAAAGACAAACTTAAAGACATGACACATTTGTCTTTAATCGTGGCATGAAGTGTCTGTTTGAGGAATACCATATGAAAAAGTCCATGCCCAATTATAATTGTTAAAACTGTGTTTTGGATGCCTGGTAGGTGCCAGATACTTTGCTTGCATTGCCTCTAATCTTCCCCCAAACCCTTTAAGGTAGGTATTATCACCCACATCTATAGATGAGGAAACCGATGCCCAGAAAGGACAAATAACTGCCCCCAAATCACACAGATCTCAGATGAGAGCATGGGTTTTCTCAACTCCAGGGTCTGTCCCCAGACACTGCTAGCTCTCTGGAAAATAGTGCAATGTGATTTCACGTGATATTCACATATGTCATTGGTTTCATATTCTCAGTCAATACATATGTTTTGAGTAATTGTTATGTTCAGAGCACTGTGCTGGCTTCCTCGGAGATCGCTGTAAGGGGCTTGCCATCTCGCTGGGAGGTACTCATGAACCCTGGGCACACTATGTAACATGACAACTGGTGGGATCCACGTTGATGCTGTGGGAGTTCTGAAGAGGGAGAAGCCCTCATGGGCCGGGCTTCTGGAGCCTAATCACAGGTGCACCTTTGCCTTCTCAGCCAAGCGGGGGCCATTGATTGGTTCCGGCTGCCAAAATTCTAGCTCTTCTCACACTGGCACCTCAGTCCTCATGTGAAGTGAACTGTGTGGTCTCTGCACAGCGGTAACTCTAGGACGCAGCCTCCCATTGCCCCCCACCCCAACCCCAGCCTCTGCGGAAGCTGAAGAGGCAAATCCATTCTGTCTTAGATGCTGGCAGGGTGGAAAGAGGCATGGGACCCATGCTCGGCCAGTTGCAGGCCCATTACCAGGACCTTGGATCTTGAGTGAATAACGCAAGGACGGTGGATCATCTGCTGACAGCAAGGACCTTGGTGAGTAGAGGCCAAATTGAAGCAGCTACATCTTAATTGGGCTGCTCCAGGCATGAGGCAGTGGCCCAGGTCCCAGCAAGTTGGGGAGCCTACGAGAGCTTCCCATAAACCCCTTTGTAGTTGACACAGTCCTAAATTTATTACCAGTCTTTACTGGAAAAGTGTTTCTTTTTCTTTACCCTTTGTCCTGAATCTAACACTAATGGATGTAGCTCATGAAAAAAAACACCCTGAGGACAATCATCACTGAGTCAGAAGGTGAAGTCTGCTTTTAGGAAATTGTTTGCCTACTCTGATGCTTTTTCTACAGGCTGAAGAGTGTCTGCTCCTTAATTAAGCTGAGAAAATTCAGTGTTTTCTTCATTCCTTGAAGTGACATAAAGCTTGGTGATCACACAAGAAGCCAGTAGGAGTCATGGAGTCATGGAAGACCTCAGGCCCTCAGGTTAAGCAGGGTTCTGGTTGAGGCGTCCAGGATGCCTGGTCCTGAAACCATGACAGAATTAAGCCTGGGATGACCCATTTACTGGGTGAGTGCTATACAGCTCCGGCACTGTTCATTACCTTCCACAGAGTCTATTTTCAGAGCACATCTGCCCCTTTAAATTCTCTGCACCCACAGTTAGTATGCAACTGTAACTTGAATTCTTCAAAGCCAATCATTCTAGTTCCTTTTTTTTTAACTCAGTTTTTTATTTTAAGTTGTTATGGGAAAATAACTCTTAATAAATCTTTTTAAGCACTGGGAACTAGGGCAATTACTGACATTTTAAGAATTATTGAAACATTTAAAATTTTTGATTTACGTTCTAAAGGACATAAGTAATCCTTTTATATTATTATTTTTTTCTTTTTGGAAAGGCTTCAGTTAATTTTAAGGATAGACATTGGACTCTCAGACTGTTCAAGTTTAATTAGTTATCTGGTTTTGCTCACAACAGTCACACCTTCAAAACACTGAGGTGTAGCTAACCATCTGAGATTCTCCCACACTGGAATAATTGGACACGCCCTTTGGGCCATGACAGATACATGTACAGTGTGAATTATAAGAAGGGAAGGCACACCTACCAGAGAGAAATCAAGTTTTGTTTGTTTGTTAGTAACTTATCTCTTTAACCACATATTAAATAGTCAATCCCTGATGCAAATATTTAAAATCCTGAGGTAGTACCTTGAAGCAAAAATATACAAGTTGGGTTAACCAATTGCATTAGTATTTTTGTATCATAACTTAGATTAGAAAATCTCACAGCTAGAAAAAGCAATGTTGGAAAGATCCCAAGGATAGTGTGGCCCAGAAATCCATGGATGGGCAAACCTGAGGAGGCTGGGCAGTGGGTTTCTTCAGTTTATTATCAACAGGAAGCTGAAGGCCAGTCAGCTTCAGCCACTGGAGAAGTCTACCTAGGCCAAGTGGTATTCATCTGAATTGTTTACTGCATTGGAGCATACACTCAAAAATTAGCACAGAGTTTATGATTCATACTTTATTTAACTTGAAAAAAAATTTTATTTTTCCATGCATTGATAAACAAAAAAATAAAGTAAGAGGAAAATATTTGACCTTGAAGCCTCTCTTGGAAAAGCTGCTTAGGCTACTTGTAGTAAGGCAAAAGATAGAATGTGACAATGCCATGTCAATCATTGTTGAAAGCCAAACCCTTTCTATTTACCCCATACATGGAAATATTACACCAGGTTTTAAAAAATACTGGAAGCCTTATCAGAGTCACAGTTGAGTAATGGTATGTAGGTCTAGAGTAAAAATATAAAAATAAGTGTTAGAACAGGCCATGACATGCCACATGCACCATCAGATCCATCTTTCCTTTGGCACAGAGTTTGGAATTTACTGCTCCAAGGGAAAAAAAAAACTGGCTTGTCTATCCAAACCCTGGACATTGATACTGACAGCCAGCTCATTAACAACTTTTGTGTGTGACTCAAGTGGTTTCTAAAAGGCTAGAGAGCCTGTGAGGCTCAGGTACTGTTGCCAATGGTGCATCTTCTAGCCCTGTTTCTGACAAGTATCAACTGTAGTCAAGAGAAGCTGGTTTCTTTGAAGACGCCCTATGTGAGGTAAGAGAGAGGGGGGCAGCTACAATAAGGCCTATGAACACCAAAGCTGGACAGAGCAGTTCAAAAGAGTGATTTCCACTTAATTATCATTGATGATTCAAGGAAAATCAAATGTTTAGACTTGAATGGCTGAGGCTAGGTGCAGTACTGTCAACAGGACCCGTGACTGTCTAGAGCTGATCTTCTATTTTCCAGTGCACAGTGGTCCAGGCAAAATCGAAGTTGACAGTGTGTGCCTCATACTCAGAGGACCCCACCAACACCAAGCCCTTCTGATGGGGGCCAAGGTAGCAGCTAACTCATCTGTGAGTTGCTCAACGAGTTTGAATATGCCTCCAGACTTTTGCCTTCACCTTTTCAGCAATCAGAAAAAGAAATTCACACTAAGGAACCAACTGCTGATGAAAGGTTAACTTGTGGGAGGTCCTCATTATCCTGGGATAAATAGTAGCAAAAAAAAAAAAAAGCAATTGGAATGAATCTACTTAAAACGGGAACCAAAATTTCATTAAGTTTAGTGAAAAAAGTATGGCAGGGGCTTTGCCTTGAAAATCAAACAAGCATTACAAAAGGTCAATTTTATATTTCAGAAAACTTGGGTTATTATTGTAATTATTCACAATTCTTAAGATGAACAAAGAATGAGTCAGGTGTTCTGTATATGGTGTGTGATGATATTCCACAGATATCCCTTTAGATTTTTGCAGTGTGATGACAAAGAGTCGCTTTACCGATAAAGAGCTTTCCAGACTAAAATAAGCTAAAGGAATTTATCAACACCAAGCCAGTATTACAAGAAATGTTGGAAAACTTCTTTATGAAAACATGTATCAAAAACAGAAATAAAGAACGGCAATAACCACATTCTTATCGACAAGTACCTCAAATGGAAAAGAATTAAGTGCTCCAACCAAAAGATAGGGAATTGAATGGATAAGAAAACAAGACCCCTACATATCCTGCCTATAAGAGACCCACTTCAGATTAAAAGACACACACAGACTAAGGAAGGGCATGGAAAAAGATACTGCCTTGATGGACCTAGAGGGTATTGTGCTGAATGAAATAAGTCAGATAGAGAAAGACAAATATTGCATGATTTCACATGCATGTGGACTCTAAAGAACAAAAACAGAAATAAACTCAGATACAGAGACCATTTTGAGGGCTACTAGATGGAAGGGGAGATGGGGGGAATGGTGAAAAAAGGCAAAGGGATTAAGAAGCACAAATGGATAGTTACAAAATAGACATAGAGATATAAAGTGTAGCATAATGAAAATAGTTAATAATGTTAATAAATATGTAAGGGGGAAAAGGGGTATTAGATTTAGGGGGGTGATCACTTTGTGAATTACATAGATCTCTAATCACAATGCTGTACATTGAAACTAATATATTATATTCCAACTATAATTGAAAAAAACTCGTTGAATTGTGCAATGTAAATATAAGCATCTAATTGTCTATTATATTTCAATAAAGCTGAAAAAAAGAAGGTCACTTTATTTATTTTCCAAGAACTCCCTTAGCTATTTAACTCATTGTCTTTCATATCAGTATCTCTTATCCATTGATTTCCCTTCCTCAGTTATTAACCAGTCTGAATCTTGCCCTATCCACCTCTGTCAATGTCTTTGCTTGTGACTTTCAGAGTGTGTGAATTCTGGCTTTTATTTGCAATTTCACTTCAGAGGAGATCTATTGTTTGTGTATCCTACTCCATTGCCAAGAAAAGACTGACCCCTCAGAATGGTCATTTGAAAAAGGCGTAAGGGATCCGTTACTGAGAGATGTGTAAGTAGGGGTTAATTCAAACCATGGCCGATTCATTAACCATGGTCATTCATGTTTTCCTGTTATGACTACCTGTACGATTACCTGAGCAACTTCGTAAATATTAGGCTTCGGATAAAGAAATTTCCTTTTTCTTCTCAGAATGAAACAATTGCCTATTTATTCTTTTCCAATAAGACGGTCTGTTAAAACTATGACTATTCTTGAATAATTAAAGCTTTGACTATAGCTTCAAAATTTAATATATACTGTTTTCATAGTTATTCTCAAATTATAACTGAAATTGCCATTTTTATTATATCTAAAATTTATTATACCCAAAATACTTTTTTTTACTGTGGTAACATTGGTTAATAATATTATATAAGTTTCAGGTTTACAACAATATAATTTGATATCTGTATATACTATAGTGTGCTGACTACCAAAAATCTAGTTTCCATCCATCACCATGTATTTGATCCCCCTTTACCCATTTCACCCTTCCCCTACCTCGCTTCCTCTCTGGTAACCACCAATCTGCTATTTGTATCTAAGGGTTTGTTTTTGTTTTCTTTCATTTGTTTGTTTCTTTTTTGTTTTATATTCCATATATGAATGAAATCATATGGCGTTTGTCCTTTTCCGTCTGACATATTTTAATTAGCATAATATCTTCATGATCCATCCATTCATATTGTTGCAAATGGCAATATTTCACCTTTTTTTAAATGTTTGGGTAGTATTCCATTGTGTGTGTGTACTGTAAACTTGGGTTATCATCTTGTATCCTTTCCTTACCCCATTTACCTTTGTTCCAACCTTCCTTCTACATGTTATTGTCAAATACATTGCATTTCTACATATTATAGACCCAACAATACAATTATATACACATTGTTTTAAAAATCAATTTGAGAATACAGAAGAAATATGCAATTATGTACTATCTTTTGCAGTTACTACATAATTATCATTAGCATTATTGTGTGTGTGTGTGTGTGTGTGTGTGTGTGTGTGTGTGTGTGTACAAATTACTATCTGAGGTCACTTACTTTCTGCCTGAATATTTCTTGTCAGGTAGATGTACGATCAACAAATTCCCTCAGGTTTTGTTAATCATAGAAAGCCTTTATTTTGTCTTCTTTTTTAAAAGGCAATTTTTCTGGACATAAGATTCTTATTTGACAATATTTTACTTTCAGCACTTTGAATGTACTATCCTAGTGGATTCTGGCCTCCATTGTTTCTGATGAAAAGTCCGCTGTTAATCTTATTGAGGATTCCTTGTATGTGATGAGGTTTTTTTTTTCTTTCTGCTTTTATGATTTTATCTTTGTCTTTGACTTGCAATATTTTTGCTATGATGTGTCTGGGTATGAATCTATTTGTTTGTCACACTTGGAGTTCATTGAGCTTCTTGGTTATGTGATGTTTTTTCATTAAATTTTGAAAATTTCAGCCATTGTTTCTTCAAATACTTTTAATGTCTCTCTCTTCCTTTTTTTCTAATTCCTTTATGTGTATTTTGGTGCATTTAATGGTGTCTCACATTTTTCTGAGGCTCCATTCATTTTTCTTTCTTTCTTTTTGCTCTGTACTTCTGATTGGAGAATCTGTATTGATATATCTATATCTTCAATTTCGCTGCCAACTTGAATCTTCTGTTGAGACTTCTAGTGAAGTTTTCATTTTGATTATTGTACTTTTCTATGTGTTGCTGTTTAAGTAATTTTATCTCTTTGTTGATATTCTTTTTTTGATGTGACATTGTTATCATACTTTCATTTAATTATTTAAGCATGGCTTCCTTTAGTTGTTTTAGCATATTTATAATAGCTGTTTTAAAGTTTTGTCTGCTATTTCACCATATGAACCCCTTCTAATCAATGTCTTTTAAAATATTTATCCCCTTGACCTTTTATAAAATAGTAGTTATATTAAAGTATCCAACTAAAAATGTGGTTTTGTACATTTTTCCCTTATATTTCTCAATTTTAGCTTTATAAAATTTGATGCTTTTATTAGACACATAAAAGTTTTTTTCATTATGGTGTTATTACATATTGAGCAGTTATAAATTAATATTTACAAAATATTAGTTATAAGTAATGATAAAACATATATCAGAGTATGTACCTATTGAATTCAAAAAACATTATCACTAATTTTTCACTTTATATTTTGAAAAATGAATTTGGAGGATTTACACTACCAGATATAAAGACTTATTATTATGTTACCATAAAATGTCAAGTGGTATTAGCACAAGGGTAGACAAACAGACAAATGGAACAGAACAAAGAGTCTAGAAATAAATCTACTCATATGTAAACAATTTATGGTAAAAGTGACAAACATAAGCAGTAGATTTGATTTGTAGAAGCTCATCTATTAATGGTAAACCTGTATATTACATATGTTATAAATATTTTCTCCCAATTTGTAGCTTATCTTTTAACACTTTAGCTTAAACCTTTTTTTTTTTTTTTTGGTTACACAGTTTTCTTGTTTTGTTTTGTTTTGTTTTTAATTTGTATGTGGCCAAGTCTGTTGGTATTTTCTTTTTGGAATTCTAGGTCTCATGAATTATGTAGGAAAACTTCCTCAATCCAAATTTATAAAAAATATTTTCTCTAATTATTTTAAAAGTTTTTTTGTGCTTAATCCATCATTTATCCAGAACTTATTTTCGTGAATAGTGTGTGTTAGGTATCTAACAAATAGCAATTGTCATATTTATTAACGAATTCTTTTATTCCCCATGCAATTTAAAAGGTCACTTTTTTTTTTTTTTTTTGTATTCTAAATTCCCACATATAATGGTCTCTGCTTTGGGGCTTTCTATTCTGTTCCACTGGTTTGTCTAATCTTGGACCAATATTACACTGTTTTAATAGCTATAACTTAATATTGTATTTTTATTTCCGGAAGGACAGGTGTCTCTTCCTTATTGTTTACCAAGCTTGTAGAGAATTCAGAAGGTAATCTTTAAGGTCTCCTCAGTCTACATGTAGTGGTCTAGGGATGCACAAACTGAGGCCAGGTAGAGCAACAATCAGATTCCAAAGACATGTCTTTTGTGCTAGGCTCCATAGGAGCAGCCACAAAAAACACAGTGGATAGAATTATATTCTCTGGCTTATACTGGGCCTCATGCTACCCCATGCCTCGCTTTTCCAGAGTCACTTCTCTTTTCTAATCTTAGCTTCAATTTCACACTTAAACATCTCTGTAAACCACCATCTCTCCATTTACTCTTCCAGGATGAACTTCCCTTCTATTTTACAGAGTAAAAACAAACCATGAAAAGGGAACCTTTCAAGTTTCTAATGGCAAACCTATGAACTGATACCTACATCTATCCTTTCCTCTTTCCATCCTGTTAAAATGGAAGGAAGTCTCACCCACTCCCTCCCAAGTTCTATTAAGTGGGATCTGGTCTTATCCCATCCCATTCCCTTAGGGAATATCTCCTTTCTGTCATGTCTATATGTGTTTGAACATGCCTGTCGCTCTCACCTTAACACACACACACACACACACACACACATCCTTTCTCCCTAGATTTCCTTGAAGCTATCTTGCTATCTCCTCTTGTTCAAAGCCACTTCTAGGAAAAACTGTCTAACTCATCATTTCTTCTCCTCCTACTTGTTTCTCAGTCTACTGCAAAGGTCATCTATTACTTCCTTATTGTTAAATCTTTACTAATATTCCTGCCTTTGGTCTTGTCCTCTAATCTGTGTCTCTCTGTAGCAACCAGAATAATCTTTTTAAGGTGCAAATTTGGTTATATTATTCCCATTCTTAAAAAACTTTCATGACTTTTTATTGATCTCAAGATAAGATTCAAACTCCTTGAGAGGCCTCCATCTTCAGTCTTCTCAAGCTCTTCAGCCCTCTTCCACCCTAAACTCTGGTCACACTATGCTACTCACTGTGCCTTCACTGGGTCTTTATTCTGCACCTTTGCCTGGTTAACTCATACTTACCTTCAGTACTCCAGCAAGAAGATGGGAAGATTTTCCTGACCGCCACCCTGAGACCAGGTAAAGCGTCTCTACTTTGTGTTGCCCTGGTACCTGGTACTTATTTATATTATGTGCAGCCCATATCACACTGTTTATGTCTCTCTGTTTTTAACGAGACTGAAAACTCTTGAGAGCAGGGATCATTTCGTAGTTATCATCTAATATTAAGCAAATTGCCAAGCACACAGCAGATGGACTATAGATATTGAAATGAATGAATAAACAGCTCCTTTATTAGGTTGAGAGCTCAGCACCATCTGTGTCTTTATTTTTAACTAAAGAGGAATATTTGTTTGTTTTGTGGTAAAAATCATAAAATGTACCATCTTAACAGTTTTTAAGTGCACAATTCAGTAGTTTTAAGTATATTTTGTTGTTATGAAATAGATCTCTGGAACTTTTTCTCTTGCAAAACTAGAACTCTACACTCATTAAACAACAATTCTTCTTTGCCCCATTCCCCCAGTCCTTGGTAACCCCCATTCTATTTCCTATATCTATGAATTTGACTACATTAGATACCTTATGTAATGGAATTATATAGTGTTTGTCCTTTTGACTGGCTTATTTAACTTAACACAATCTCTTCAAGGTTCATGCATGTAGCATGTTACAGAATTTCCTTCTTTTTGAAGGCTGAATAGTATCCCATTGTAGTATAGACTACATTTTGTTTATCCATTTATCCACTGATGGACATTTGGGTTGCTTCTATGCACTGGTGACTTCTTATGATTTTCTATAGTATCTATAATTCTGGTTTTTCACAAGCTTCTGATCCTACAACATTTAATTACAGTATTCCAGATAATATGTGCAAATATATGCTTTATAGAAATATGAAAGGCTTTATTAAACATAAGCTTTTGTTACTATTTTAAAGTTATTCACACTTTTTCTAATAAAAATTCATTATTAAAATGTATGTATTTTAATATATGTTTCACTGTATAAATCCTCATTAAAAACAGAGACACTTATGTAAGATTTGGTACTAGTTTATACAGAAGAATGAATCTAATAAGACTGACCTCTATAAGGTCAGTTTTTAAACTTAGAAGTATAATATTCTACATAATATATAATCTGTTGATGTAAGAATGTCTGAACCTGTAGGGAATTTTTATGAGTTTATTTGAGCCAAACTGATGACCTGCCAGGAAGCAGGATCTCAAATGTTCTGCAGAGAATGACAGTTTTGCAGTTATTTTTGTACATTTAGAATTAAGAAGGCAACATAAGGAAGATTAAATGAAAGTAGGCAAAAGCAAGGTACATTGCAAGGATCATTAACAAGATCATGTGCTCCCTTGAGTGTAGTTGCCCTCTCTGAGGGGTCTGGAAAAGAGAATTACTCTGGCATTTCAAAGGTGTGTTAAACTAGATGCACAGGAACAATGGACAGAACTTGCTTAAGGCAAAGACAAACTTCTCACTAAAGAAGTTAAAGGCCTGGGGCGTCACTGCCCACCACGACCTGCCCAGTTAGGAATTTATGATCAGATCACCCTATGAGGTTACTTTCAGTCACTAATTTAATACAGAACATCTCCCCGCCTTTTTTGTTCATAGTTCAAGCAGACAGCCAAGAGGAGAACATTTTAAATCAACACCTGAGATCAGGTGGGGTAGATAGAGTTCTGTGAGTTAATGGTCAAATTATAGTTCAATCCATACAAATAGGCATTCAGCTCTTCAAGGGATAAGAAGATAAAAGGAAAGAGATGACAAAAAAAAAAAAAAATTCCAGTAATAGTACCAGTCATAACCCTGTTACTTAAAGACAATTACCTAGGTATATCTTTTCTTCCTAGCATTGCCTTCATTCCTTTTTGTCAGTTTTGAGAATTTGATCACCACTGGTTGAGGCTCACTCAAATAGATATTTGATATAATGTATTTCTTTGTATCTTTGCATGAATGTATGATGATCTTAAAATTAATGACTGAAATGGAACAGTTGCGTCAAAGAGTAGGCACACTTCTATAGTTTTTATTGCAAATTACCAAGTGACCTTCCAGAAAGATTTTACCATGCTATTCTCCCATTGACCATATATGGAGTGCCAATTTCTTTACCTTCTCCCTAACACCATTTATTAACATTCTTTTTGATGATTTATAATCATAGGCAAAATGTAGTTTATTTCATTGATTTAAATGTATTTGTTTAATAATAAGATCATATTTTTTTCATGTCTCAGGCCATTAGTATTTCTTTGTGAAATACTTGTTTAATATTGTATTGTTCATCTTTTGATTATTGATTTTAAGAGTTTCTTGTATGATAAGGATATTCATACTTTGTTATAGTTGCAACCATTTCTCCAATTTCTCATTTGTTACTAATTCTATTTATAGTGTATTTTTATATCCAAAATTTAAAAATGTTTATGTCATCAACTCTAATGATTGTTTCCTTTGTCTTTTTTTAATTTGAAAGTTAAGCTTAAGTAACTTCTGTGTGGCACATTCCTATCCCATAAGAGAGTAACTTGCCTGCCTCTTTGAGAGCCTTGAGGCAGAGGTAGGGTGCTAAGCAGGGAAATTTTTCTTACTGTGTGCATAGAGAATCTTACCTGCATCTGGCCATGATAACCAGTGGTATCTGCCTAGTAACACAATGGGTGGTATAGGGGGGCGAGGGAGGGGTACCTGTCTCTTTGGCACAATGGCTGCTTCTACTCCCAATCCCCCAGCAAAAGCTAATCTGACTATGGAGCAATGATCAAAATTAGGAAATTAACATTGACACAGCACTATTAACAAATCTAAAGACCCGGTTTTCTCCAGTTATCCTAATGTCCTTTTTCTGGTCCAGAATCCAATGTGATATCCTGTGTTGCGTTTAGTTGTCATATCTCCTTAGTTCCTCTAATCTGGAAAGTTTCTCAGGGCTTCTGTGTCTTTTGTGACCTTAATATTTTTGAAGAACACTGGCCAGTTATTTCATGATGTTTTCTCATGATTAGGTTGAGGTTATGCACTTGGCAAGAATGCCACAGGAGTCATGTGCCTCAGTACATTATAACAGGGCACCATGATGTGTCTTATTCCTGTTAACTTTGATCACTTGGTCAAAGTGGTATCTTCCAGATTTTTCCACTGTACCAAAGTTATTATTTTCCCTATTGCAATTTATAAGTATTTTGTGAGGAGATACTTTGAAAATATGTAAATAATTTGTTTCTCATTATACTCTCACCCATTGATTTTAACATTCATTGAGATTTATGCCTGCAACAATTATTACTGCAGTGTTTTTCTCATGGTGATTTGCTATTTCAATCATTCTTTCTACATTAATTAATTGGAATTTGCTGTAAGGAAGAGCTGTTTCTTCTCTGCCATTTATTTGTTTATTTAATTATTTATGTCAGTATGAACTCATAAATATTTTATTGTGCATGTTATCATTCATTACTACTATTTTATTACTCAAATTGTCTCAGATCTAACCATTGGGAACTTTTAAAAATTAACTCCTATGTTCTTTTGATATGCTCTCATAATTTTTTGAGCATTTCTTTACTTCTGACACCATAAGCATGCCAGATTCTTCTTGTCTTTTCCCTGCCTAACTCTGGAATCAACCATTTCTCCAATAAGCCCTAGTTCCTCTCATTGAAGAAAGATATTTAGAAACCATGATTTGGTCTCCAGGTAGGATCATTGCTACTGGGATGTCGTTGTTTCTAGGTCCTCTCAATGTACAAAGCTACGTGTATATTCTCACACACACATACAAACACATCCATATTTATTTCTATGCCATTCTGTGTATATACTACAATTCATGAGTTCATTCTGATAACCTCTGATTCCAATCCAACACACAGGGTCCATTCTAGTCATCCTCTTTCTTTATTTGTAAGTCCTTCCTTCAACAGTGAGGAACTTGCTCTCATTATCCAAATGTATTTACTTCTTTGCTCAGTCCCAGCATATAAAAAAAAAAAAAATAGTTTCAGAATTGCTACCATGCCCCTTTGAAAAATTTAGCAACTAGTACATATTATTTGCATACAGTTCTTTTTCTATTTAGCCTTATCCAATCAAAATACTATTTTCTAAAGTTACTCAGGTTAGTTTCCCTCTTTGCCACAGTGTGGTTATATTGTTCTTTTGTAGTGATTACATTCATTGTTTACTGTTTGTATTTCACGTTGGGTTTCTTCCACATCCTAGTTGGTGTTAACTATTTATTTATTTCTGGGATGTGTAAAACCTTAGCGTGGTTCTCAGAGTCAGAGCTACACAAAAAGGTATACTCACAGATATCACTCTCCCCGCTTCCCCTTCTACATTATTCCCTGTTCCCATTCTTTTTATTCAGTTTTCATCCATCCCTTGTAAGTAACCAATCTCATGAGTTTCTGGTTTATTTTTTCTGTATTTGTTTTGCAGAAAGTATCTCATGTCCAGTCTTGATGGCAAATGGACAAATGCAGTGACCAAGGCCTAAAAGGACATGGTTACAAAGGGTATAGATTTCTCAAGGATGAAGGTATAGGTCACTCTAACAGGTAAGCTGTTTAGATCAAAAGAGGCGTTAGCCAATGGTGAGGGGAAACTAGAAGGCGTAGTAGGGGAATCAGGTGATAAACATCAGTGTGACTGTGAAGTCAGCTGCAGCAATGGGAGCTGTGGTTCATCCACTAGCTATTTTCTGGCTTATTTCTCTAGGAAAGGAGACCATTTAAATCCTGGAGAAGCTATTCACAAATCGATTAACTTATCATAAGTGATAAGTGGATTCAAGCAGTGCAAACTGTATTGGCTGTCTCCGTGTACTCCCAGATCCCCCATTCAGACGGAGACTCCCTTTCCCCCAGCTATTTTTTCTAAAGCCTCATAAGTACATGGCACAGCAGTTTGTGTGTAAGACAGAGCCTTACCTTTCTATGAGATGAGAACAGAGTATAACAGACAAATCAATAGCAAAAAGCATGACAATATATATCTTAATGTTACATTTATAGCTTGAAGAATAGGGAAGAATTGGATCTGTGGAACTGAGAAGGAATGGTCTGTCAGACGGCATACCAGAATTAGTGGGTATTTGTAGCTTTCCTGATCATTCTCCACTTCCTTCCCCCATTTCTCTCTGCCCTAGACATACTCTGATCTCACAAGCTGTTCTGGATGCTGTACCTTTGGCTTCACCCATAGTTTAGCCAAGATAAGGCTCGAAGTTTTTGAAAGGAAATCGACTATTTTGGCTCTGCAGTCTTCCCACCTGTGGCTGCAGTGGGTCTCTTTAACAGTAACAGAACAAATCTCCAGTCTCCGTCACCAAGTGTTTCTTAGCCAGCTCCTAAGCCTCCACCATAATGTGCTGCACCATTAATATTTCCTACCATCGAAGTCTCTTGAGGACAGGCCTCTTAGCACAACCTTTGCTTCAACTGTTTCTTTTAAAAGTTGCTGCCCGTTTGCCAAGGGCCCAATTCCTGATGTTTACAAAAACACAAATCCTGGAGACATTAAAGCCATTCTGCATTTACTCCAGTTCCCACCAGGCTGAAGCAATGGGTTGTTCAGAGAGGTGGGAGAAATGTCACTTTTTTTGAAAGGACTACAAAAGCACGCTTGTCTCTCTAAATCACAGCTTCTCCCTCAGAAGCCTTTGCAAAGAAAAAGAAAACAAACCCCACCTTCCTCTTCCAGCCCAAACCCCAACATTTATGTGAATGGATGCTGGTGGCTGCACCCACAAAGCTCAAGCAAATCTGAATCCTAGTTTAAGTGCACACACGACCTGATTATTACTATAAGAACCTTAAAAAAAAAAAAAAAAAAAACGTTAAGGGGAGAAACAATGACAAAGGTCTAGAAGACTCTAAGCCAAAGAATCCTGGCCCCCAAGCCCACCCAGCCTGGTGGTGATACTTCTTTGGCCTCCTTCTCATATGATGGGCACTAGCCCTTCACTTCTCCAACCCCAGTGTCTTGCTCTGTAGGATTGCCAGCACTTGGCACAGTTCCTGGCACAGAGTGGGGACTCAATAAACACCTAATGATTGAGACAGATGAAAAAGAATGTAGGAATGAGTCAACGGCACAACCACATTCCTCTGTCTGGGTAGCTTCTCATTCCCTTCTCCTCTCAGCCTTGCAGCTAGCTCCCAGTGATCGACCTGGCTCCTGGACTTGGCATACGGGCCTTCGAGTGAGGATAGAGCTTCCTCAATAGCCCAACGATGACTCTCTGGGCTTCCACATTATCTTGTGGCCCCATAGTGGTCTCCTTCCACTTCTACTTTCCTCTTTTCCACTCTCTTCCCCTCCTGGAGGAGCTTCTGTAGTCCTGCTCCCCCTGTCTCTGGCTCCATTTCTCTGCATGTCTTTGGTTCACCTAGCAGAGTCACAGTTACCACTAGTGGTCAAGGTCGAACTTGGGGCTCAGGGCTCTTCTGCTGAGCTCAACTTCTTTATCAATTTGGCTGAAGTCTGTGTTTACTCTGGTTTGTTAATGTTTCAGAGTGTTCTGTTTTAAGTTAATGTTAACACTGTAATGTACCTCAAATGCTTTTTTTAAAAAAAAATACTTTAATTTTTAGAACAATTGTAGATTTGCAAAATATTGAAAAAATAGTATTGAGAATTCCCATTTACCCTGCACCCAGTGCCCCTATTATTAACATCTTACATCAGTATTTTATCTTTGTTACAATTAATGAACCAATGCTGACACATTGTCAAAATACTTTATTTTGATTTCCTTAATTTTTACCAAATGTCCTTTTTCTGCTCCAGGATCCCATCCAGGATACCCATTACATTTAGTTGTCATGTCTCCTTTTGCTTCTGCCGACTGTGATACTTTCTCTGACTTTCCTTGGTTTTGATGACATTGACAGTTTTGAGGACTACTGGTCAGGTATTTTGTAGAATGCCCCTTTCTTGGAATTTGTCTAGTATTTTTCTCATAATTAGAGTGGGGTTATGAGTTCATGAGAAGAAGATCAAAGAGGTCAAATATCATTTTTATCTCTTTGTGTTATTATGGTTTATGACTATTTATGTTGACCTTGATCACCTGGCTATAATAGTATTTGTCAGATTTCTCCATTGTAAACCTTCTCTTTATTTTTCCTTTTCATGCTCTACTCTGCAGAAAGAAGTCACTACATGCAGCCAACACTTAAAGAGTAGGGAGCTATGCTTCCCCATCTGAGCGTGGAGTACCTTTGTAAATTATTTGGAATTCTTTTGCATGGGAAATTTGTCTGTCTTCTGACATTTAGCTCCTCAATCATTTACTTGTATCAGAATGGACTCATGGATATTTATTTTATAGTTTGGTTATTATCTAATATTACATTATTTTGCTGCTCAAATTGGCTTTGGGGCTCTTTGGGCACTGGGGGCTCATTTTGCTCCTGTGACCCTTGGGTATACTCTTATGGACTGAATGTGTTCTCCTACCTCCATTCATATATTGAAGTCTTAATCCCAAACAGGATGGAATTTAGAAATGGGGCCTTTAGAAGGTGATTAGGCTTAGATGAGTGCATGAGGGCCTTCTTATGATGGGATTACTGCCTTTATAAGAAGAGCTACCAGAGAGCTTGCTCTCTCTCTCTCCTGTCATGCATACAAGGAAGAGGTTATATGAGCACACAGTGAGGTGGTGACTGACTACAAACCAAGAAGAGAGGTCTCAGAATAAAATCTACCTTGCTGGCACTTGGCCTTGGACTTGCTGGCCTCCAGAACTATAAGAAATTTCTGTTGCTTAAGCTATCAGCCTATGATATTTTGTTGTGGCAGCCTGAGCTAAGACACATACCTCTGTTTTGCTTTTTGAGTACTTCCTTACTTTCTGGCACTGTAAGATGCTCCAGGATCTTCTTGTGTATTTTTCCTGCCTCAATCCTAGAATCAGCCATTTCACCAAGGTGCCCAGTTATTTTATTGGAGAACAGTATTAGACCCAAGAACTGGGTCCTAGGTAGCAAATTCTTTTTGTATGGACTAATTATTTTGTGCCTGCTATTTGCCAGCCACTATGCTAGCTTTTTTTCATGTCAGTTTACTTAATCTTCATAACAACTCTCTGAGGTCAACCCTCTCTGCAGATGAGGAACAGAGGTTTAGCTAGGTTAAATGCTAGCCAACATCACCCTGTCCTGTCTCCAAAGGCCTTCAAGCTGCCATGATGGAGAATGGTGTCATATATATTACAAAAAAAACAAACCAAAAAAAATCCCAACATATTTTCATTTACCTTCACTTTTGTGCTTCATAGGCACTGGAATGATTTGCATTACAAAAATTATGTAATAGGTAATCAGTGTTTATTCAGTGAAGTGAAGATATAAGAATAAGACCCTCTCAGGCCCACAGAAGATACAGATTACCTCTCCTGATGTGCACAGATGTCTCGCCCTTCTCTTATATGCATAGATGACAAGTACCTATCCTTATATGCACAGACTATAGGTACCTAGCCCCTTGCACATAGATGCATATAACTGTCTCATGAGCATAGATGATCTGTACCTGTCTTCATGTACTCACACAGCATATACCTGTTCTTGTGTGCACATATGACACGAACTGTTCGTAAGAGCACAGACAGCATATTTTAATTCACAGGATAACAAAATCAGACACATGGAAAAGTGCTTTATAGCTGACATTCACAGTATTGTTTTTTTCTCTTTCATGCATAGAACTACTTATGAAATTTGGGTATGTCCTAATACAACCACTTAGCATCTTAGCTATTATGATTTTAACAATACTTCCAAAAGTAAAATTTGAGGTTTAAATTTTTCCCTCAAGAATGGGAGTTACATCACACAGGAAAGGACAGATCAGTCAGCCAGAATAACTAAGGCTCTCTTAGAGTGACTATAGTGTGATCTGATATTTGAAATAGATATTGATGGATTTGTTTGCTCAACACTCTTTTCTTCTGAGGAATGCCTCTGCCATTTTCTCTATACCTGCCATATTTGTGCATTGTGACCTGCTCCTGGCCATTTGATCATTTCAAGTACTGGCACTTAACCCAGCTAGGCCAATCCCAGAGTCCTTGCTTAAGGACTATAAAACAGGAATTTTAAAAGATAGTTGGCCTTTCTTTAGTGACCAAAGCTGTGAACACTGAGGCTATCAGGAACCCTGTGAAGAAAGTTTGTGTGCAAGCAGAAAGAATAATGAAACCAGTAGGCACACATACATACACACACAGAGACAGATATGAAGACATTTGAGCTCTTGAGTTCTTGGTTCTGATATGGCCTAGGTATTTCATGAAGAGTGCCCTAAAATCTTTGACCAAGTCTTTCTTTATGATGGTTTCAGTTACTTCCAGTCAAAAATGCCCTAACCAATGCATAATGATGAATAATCACTGTCAGATTATTGCTAATATACCACAATAAATATCTACTGAGACTTAAACCTGTGACATACATGATCTCAATTCTCAAAATATTACAGATATGTTCCAGATCTCCTGTCAAAGGTGGTTAATTTGGCATAGTAATTTTTCTGAAACTTTCCAAATACATATTTATGCTAAATACTTAAGTATTATTATAAAGATTTAAGACACATTTAAGATAAATACTTAAGTTTGCATAATAAACTTCAATTGATCAGGCTTTCAGACAAGAGATATCAAATTACAAAATATCCCCTCCACTCTATAGAAATAAATGAAATGATAAGATGTGGCAACTAAGGGAACTATTCTAAGAAACACCTCTTGGGATAAACTATAGGGTCAGTATCAACACCTTTATTTCATGTACATTTCAGTGGTCGAATCATTAAAACAATATTAAGAACAACAGCTTGACCTTGTTTTATAATGCGTTTCATTCAACTATAATTCCTTAGATATAATTTGTTTATAATTCATATATGACCATTTTAGTAATAGTAGCTGATACTTTTAAGCTCTTACTGTGTACCAGGCAGGCACTGCTGTAGGACCTAACACATGAACTCCTTTGATCTTCACAGCAATCCTGTTGGGTAGATACTGCTCTTATCTCCATTTACAAATGACAGAGAGGTCAAGTAATTGCCTTAGGTCACACAACCAATAAGAGGTGAAGCTGTGGACAGAACAGGCTGATGTGAGAGTCTAGATCTCTTGGGTAAATAAGGTAGTAAACCATAGTAGCTCTCAGGTAACTAGCATGTTCAATTAACAGGATATCCTACTTCTCAAGTCCTTCGGAGGAGATTTTATTATACTACTTGTTTACTAATTTTTTTTTTTGAATTTGTAGAATATGTACAGTATTCTAGGTATCAGTAAGGCAGAGATCTATGTAGAAAGTTTTTCTTTTAGTATCATGACTTGGGGCCCTGTGACTTGCAAGAAAGCAATACAGTGTATTTCCTCAACCCAGAGATAGAGCCTCCACTGGGCTTTCCTCATTTCCTTATTGTAAAAGCAAGTGTTTCAGAGGCTTCCCATTTTTCAGGATAAAATTAGGAAACTTCTTTGGGCCATTGGCTTCTCACCATTCTCCACTGGGACACTGAGCTTCATCCACTCTGGCCTTAAATTTCTCCTGTCACAAAGACCTTTAGATAAGACATTCCCTCTGATGGTACATCCACTTTATCTGCATCACCGAGCCAAATTCCATTCATCTTTTAGGCCTTCCCTGCCCCACAGGTCCGGTTGATTCCCTTCTTATAATTTCTAACAGCATCTTGTACTTCTTTCTTGCAGCATGGTAACAGAAAACTTTTGTAATTACTGAATGTCTGTCTCTCTGGCTCTAAGTGTAACTTCCCATGTGGGCAGGGGCTGTGTTTGTCTTGTTTGTTGCTAAATCCTCACACTTTACCATATAGTTGGCACAAAAAATAAAATAAAATAATAAAATAAAATAAAATAAAAAATAATTAAAAAAGTAAACTGAGCAGAATTCCCAGCTGGAGAAGAAATAAATGCTGCTAGACCTGCTGAGTGTGCCCTGACAGACACAGAGAATGCTGGGCCAGCTTGGCAGAGTGGTTAGCAAATCAAGAGGATTAATGAATGTACCTATACGCTGATTAGGAAAAAAGGTAATATTATGATTCTGTAACAAAATATAATTTAATTTTAATAGTGCTAAAATCTTGGTTAAAGAAATTTCGACTCAGAACACTACAGGCCATAGTGAAAGCAGCATACTGGTTTTGATGATGTGTCATTCTACCAAGTGTGGTTCTACGGTTATTGTTGTTTACGTTTAGTTTCAGCCTGTTTATTTTGATTTTTTATCTTTATTTTTTTGCAAATGTTTTATCACCTCTTTTCTGATTCCTCAAAGCAGTTTTATGCGCAGAGCTGGTACCACGGCCTGGACGGTAAAATGTTTCCTCTTTCAAAGACTATTTTTTGGACAATAGGAATTGCTACAGAGGAAGCAATCAAACCTATCGCCCAGCTCTGTCCTCCAGCCAGTGCACAGCTTCCTGGTTTTAAGACGCTTTCAGATTCTCCTG
Source organism: Eidolon dupreanum (assembly GCA_028627145.1). Classification (NCBI taxonomy): domain Eukaryota; kingdom Metazoa; phylum Chordata; class Mammalia; order Chiroptera; family Pteropodidae; genus Eidolon; species Eidolon dupreanum. The sequence goes on along the minus strand of CM053508.1, from coordinate 102,265,214 downwards.
TGACCTAACTTAGATAAACAAAACTGGATTGCCATTCATTTTTTGAGATCACATCTCCCAATTTGTTCACCTGGAAAGCACCACATGGTAATCGGTTGTGGTAATTCGTTTTCCCCAACAACGAACCCATATAGTCTTATATAGTGTTGACCAAAGTGACATCAACACTAATCCTACGTTGGGACAATTTTGCTTCATTCGTTTTTCAACAAGTGTACAGTTGTCTTCGCTGCCGTGAGGTCCAGGCTCCAGTGGAGGGGTGCAGATCCGTAGGCGGTCTGGCGTCAGCCAGGCGCCCCCACGTCCCGGGAAGCGACTCTGGTGGGCCGTTCCAGGAAACTGTCCCTGTGAGAGACACCAAAGGGGCTCCCCGAACACGTGGGGAAACCCAAAAAGAATTGAGTGATTCAAAGAATCACCTCAGGACATTCTGCTTTCCAAAGACAGATGTTGCCTTTACAAAGTTACGCTTCTTCAACTTCCACAGAAGCTTTCTCACGACCCGCAGCTCCTCGCCGCCGCTCTGGGCGGGCGGTGCCGCGAGATAGTCTCCTCCAGCCACGCCCGCCAGCTCCGCGGCGTCGTAGCCAACGCCTTCGCCACGTGCCCGCCTCCCGCAGCCAGACACCCGCGATTGGCTGGCGGCTCTGCCAGTCGCGGGGGGCGGGCGCGTCACCTGCAGACCGGCGCTCCCATTGGTCGTGGCAGCGGCAGTAGCGCGCGCGGCCACGGCGAGGAGGGGAAGCCGGTGGTGGTGGCGGCGGCGGCGGCGGAACGGGCGGAGGCTGCCGGTTTCGTAACCGTCGCTCCTCCTCGCTGACTCGCAGGCTGCGAGGCCTGGGTCGGGTCAGGCCGCGTGTGCGGGGCCGCTCGGAGTGGAGGCCGCCTGGGGGCGGGCGGGCTGGAGGCGCAGGTAAGGAGGCCGCGGGCGAGCTGAGGGAGAAGGAGGAGGCCGCGGCGGAGCCGGCTGCTCGCATGGGCGCGGGCCCGGTTGGAGGAGACCCGGCCCGCCCGAGGCGGCCGGCTGGCCTGGAAGGACCCGCGCGGCCCGCGGCGCGGGCGGCGGCCCCGCGCGGCGTCTGATGCAACCTGCCGGCAACACCCGGCGGGGCGTCTGAGCTCATCCCTGGCCGCCGCCCAGCCCCGCGGCGCCACCCCCGACCACCGCACTCCCCCGGGCGCCCCTCGCCGGTTGCCCGGGATGGGATGGAAGACGAGGTGCGCCCCCTCCAAACCCTGGCCCTCTGTTTGTGAAATGTGCAGTGGTGACAAGCCAGGCTCGTATTGGCCCTTGGGGATAATGGGTGTTGCCAGAATAGCAGGAGGTGGACCGTATCTTATTTTAGTGCGATGTAGGATATTTCCTGCCCCCCCCCCCAAAAAAAAACTGCTCAATGTGAGATTGTCTAGAATTCTGTTCAGAATAGTGAGAAAGTAGGAAAAACAGTCAATTTTTACATACGTGACGATACAGAAACACTTATGCTCACTTACAGAGCTATAGTTTAAGTACCCTACAATTTACTGTTGAACATAGGTGAGGTGAATGTGCAGCAACCACAAGTTGAACAGAAAAGAGAATGGCAAGAAATGAGCTTCGTTAGCCTGGTGGGCGGAACACAGTAAGGAAAAAAGCTAGAAGAGATCCCTTATTAAGATGGAGAAGATGGAAATACAGGATTGAGGGGAAGAGTAATCTGTTTTCCCAAGTAAACTTGTATGTTTTTGTTCTTCAGAAGGTTTAAGTGTTGGTTTTCCTCTTGTCTGAGTTTTATGCTTAATCTGGCATCTTAAATTTGTCAGTTTCAGAAAGGTTTTAACATTGGTGAGTTGCACAAAAATTGGTAGTTTTGTCTCCGAGCCGACACTCCTTATCTGAAGAAATTGTCCTTTAATTCAGGTAGGATATGTGACTCCCAAAGAAATGTTTGAAGTAAAAAACTGTAAGGGCATGCTTTAAGAAATTCTGCATCGAAAAGTTGTTGATATTTAAAAGTTAAAATCTGGTCAGTTATTACCACTTGAGTAGTATTTGGGATAAGCTATTCCTAAAGTTGATTCTTCGTTTCTGGAAGAACTTACTGTAAACAAGGTTAAATAATTACAGGATGCTAGTGAGCTGAGGAATTTTTCAATTTGTTGATTCCTACTTCTCGTGGGCACACTTGTCTGATTTGGTCATTTTTAATACCAGCCTTAAAAAACATAGGTGGAAATAAAACTTAATTTTTTCAGAATACCCTTCAAATTCTCCAGAGCAAGGTCGTCTGTGATCAGAGAGAGAGAGAGAGAGAGAGGGAGGGAGGGAGATTGAGAGGGAGATATCGAGAGATTGATTTTCAGATTCAGATTCATCCCTAGGGATTTAAACAGCACATGATGAGTTCTTGGTAAAGACAGGTAGGACCTCTTGGGGCTGAACTTCACCTGATCACAGTAAAGGTAAATGCAGGCAGCCATAATTCCAGGTTTATTGCATATTCATTCTTGGGAGAGGATCTTTCCATTGATTTTTGTGTTGGTAGGTACATTGGTCTCCTACCTTTGTGGCTTTCCAGCCCTTTCAGTAAGAAAAAGAAAAATAAGCATGACTTTCTAATAGATGTATATTTAGAAATGATGTGTGTATACTATTTTTTGTATGTTGTAAATCAAACCAAAAGTGGATTTAAAAAATAACATTACAAAAAGACAAATGAAAATACATTTCCTTTTCATACTTACGTACTCGCTGAATGTGTGTACCCTTCTTCATGGACCCCTGTTTTGGGCCATGAAGCAAGCAGTGGCAACTAAATAGAAATACTACTCATCTGGGTGTCTGTTGACTTGGCTTTATTTGACTTGTAGTACAGAGTTGTCAGATCCTGGCAACATATGCCTAAGAACTTGAGGTTATTATGGAAAACAACTGGACTAAGTAGAAAATGAAGGTTCTCAACTGAAATGAAGCAAAGAAAAGAAAGATGTTCACAGTATAGACTGGGGACTGGAGTTGCAAATGGAACTGTATTTTTATTTTCCTATACACCTTTGAGGAGGACCAAGAACTTTAGGTAGTAGGACCCTGATATCTTAGTAACACTTTTGATTTAATTGTGGTTGTTTTAAGAGATTTTAATGCTCGAGAGTCTCATTTTTACATGACATTTATAAAAATACATGTTTTCTGTTATCTTCTTAAGCCTTTATTCAACAAATATTTCTTGAGCACCACCACTATATGCTCAGCTTTTCACTAAATGCTGGGGATGGGAAGATGAGGACAGGATCCTGCCTCTAGTTTAGTCTACAGGGAGACATACTGTGGAGCTGGCTTCGAAAAACTGGGGGAACAGATTGGACAGAAGCACAAAGAAAAGAGAAAGCATCGACAGTTTAGGGGACCGATAGCAGTTCAGTATTGTTGAGTTGTGCAGTGTAAGGGAGCAGGGGCTCGGATTTGATCCTGTACGTGGGAACCGCAGAAGAATTTTCAGCAAGAGGGTATGACACTCAGGTTTGAGTGTTAGATTGCTCTGGAGACAGTGGTTGGAGTGAACACTGCTAAACCAGAGGAGACTAGTACCCCTGAGAGATGATGTCAGCTGGAGGTAATTTTGTGGCATGGGGATGGAGAGGGATGGTGGATGTCATGTTTATTTGGGGAGTAGGTGGGGTGGGTAGAATTGTCATATACAAGTGATTGAACAGATTTGGAGCAAGGGAGAAACATTTATGAACATTTTGGAGTGTAGACCTTCACTGAGGAAATTTGAGTGAAAAATTTATTTTGGGGGGACCAAGGAGGAATATCTGATTGTACTTATGTGAAAAAGAAAAAAAAATAAAGTTAGAAAAATTCTTGAAAGCTTTATCTTTCCAAATAGAACTTGAGAAAAAATTTGATCTTGTTTTACTCATTTTAACACTCTTGAGTTTTCAGTGTGTGACTGATTTGAATGAGCATTACTTGAATTAAGAAATCTGAATTTTAAAAAATGTTACTCAGTCTATCTTTCATAACATCTGTTCCTAATTAGCAGTGGTCCTCAGACTTCACTGTCATCAGAATCACTTGGAGGTCCTGTTAAAACAAGATTGCTCAGACCTATTCCTAGAGCTCTTGATTCCTACATCTGGGGCAGCCTGAGAATTTGCACTTCAAACAAGTTCCCAAATGACGATGTTGCTGGTCCAAGGAGCACACACTTTGAACACTATTGCCCTTCAGTTTTTCAACTGCTTCCTGCTTGAATGATTCACATGTAAGGAAACAAGGCGCCACCCTGCTTCCTGTAGACTGAACTTTGGAATGGTATTTGTCCATATAGGAGCCAGACTTTCATTTAGAGTTGACTATCCAGATTTGAAATAACTTTTTTTTTTTTTTGCCAGTTGTAGGTGCTCAAATGTTTGCGGAAGGAAAAAAGCACAAATGACAGTGTAAATGCATTCTTTTTGTTAGCATTAACATTGGTCTTTGCAGCCCCTCTAACTTACTTCATTCTGCTCTTGGCATTCCTTTCACTGTTTTCTTGATGTCTTTTTCTTCTCATACAGGTCATGTCTTGCAAGGCTATGTTTGCGTTCATTTTTCTTTGCATAATCCAAGGAATCATAAATCATGCCAAAGCCAATTGCCTTGCCACCCAAGACAAAGATGACATCTGGTATAGTCTTGTACATTTTGGCCAATTTTTCCTGAACTTCTGTCTTAGGTACTGTTGTCTTAGGATGTTGAAGACCATTTGTTTCCATTGAAGTAGTCTGTTGGTGATGAACTTCTTGACTGGATAGTTACTGTGTGGTTGATGATGGCTGCCGACCCTCAGTCAGGGAGGAGAAGTGGGATTAAGTCTTACAGACCACTTAGCGCTTTGACTCTTTTTACTTGGTTCATTTTCCTTAATGGTCTTTGTATTTTAAGAGCTACTTTCTTGGCTTGTCTTTGGTTGAAGAATTTAAAAAAAAAAACATTTTTGGAGTTCTTTTTATTATCTCCTAGTTTCCCTTTCGTGCGGTTTTATCAATTTGATGGTTACTCTTTGTTTTTCAAGCCAAAAGTTTCATTTTCAAAACTTCACCTACTGTATTCAGCCTAGTACCTTGGCAAGATGAGTCAGACTGAGGCAAAAGCGTCCTTATTTTTGGGTACAAAAACAGGCATGAACATCACTGAATTTGGAGCCTTTAATAAGAGCTTTAGGTGACTGAAGTACAGGGTGTATTGTCAGAGTTGGAAGGCATTTTACCATTCTCCACCCCCTATTTGCAGAGATGGGAGTCAAGGCCCACAGAAAGAAAGGGATGTGTCCAAAGTGAAATGGGGGGAGCCAGAGCCAAGAAAAGAATTGACCTGGTTCCTGGTCTGTACTTCTTTGGATTATTGTTATTGCTGAATTGACTGTAGAAATTAGCTTTAAAAACTAAAAATAAAATTGATATGGAAAATAAAAAAGAAGATAAACAAGATAAACACGATTATGATTGTTGAGATGATCCCAGAAGAGGTGTTAAACAAGTTCTTAAAAATTGAGTAAAACACTTGTGCACTTTACAACACATAGATGACCACTAACACCATTAGTGTTAAGGGTGGCTCAAATTAATACTTAACTGCTACTTTTTAACTGGAAGGAAAAAGAGGCAACATAATAAATTATCAAGGGAAATTGTGAAGTGTCCATTTCCAAAGCTAGACTTGGAGTAGATAGATATCCATCATGGCTTGGAAGGAAGCTTTCAGTCTTGCCTTAATACTGGAGTGAGAACAGATGACCCAATAACTTAGGGCTGTCTGTGTGGCTTTAAAAACAATCGAAAGTAATGTTATGGACTTTTTAAAAGCAAAGATTAAAAAAAAACTAGACAAATAGTGTTTATACAGAAATGCCTGGCTAAAGGTTTGGGTGAAGCTACTGGTGTTTACTAACAGCCTTTCTTAAGAACTGTGACATGTACTCATTTGAGGCATTTCATAGTTGTGGCTCCAGGTTCTTTCCATGATGAAGTTTTAGCAGTTTTGTGAAAAGAGAACAGAATGGTTTCATGGTTCATAACACTGCTTTCTAAATTTTTAAGAGTGCTATGACTTCTTGGTGGACATGTTTCACTGAACTTAGTTTGTCTCAAAGTGGCCTTATGATGATAGGCTAGGTATACTTTTGACACAGCTTGAGGCAGTTGTAGCACCTAGTTGAATTTATAGTAATCCAAGTATGACTAGTTTCTGAAACTGAGTTCATGTTTACAGGCAGCACGATGGTTATTCTTCAGAACTGGCATGTCCTCTGAGCTCCTTCAGCAGCTGTGAAGTGGGTTCAGGCACTGCAGCCGCAGGGTCTCTGTCTAGCCTGAGTCCCAGTACTTGTACTCCCTTGGATGCGTCATTAGGGCTTTTGTTTCTTTCCTTGTGGTTTTAGGTTGACTGGTTAGATGTGTTGTTTAATTATGTCAGGAAGGAAGAAAACAGATTAGCACAGTGGGATGGGAAAGCAAATTGGGTTATCTCAGTGCTCCTAAATTTATTATCCAAGAGACTAATGTAGGACATTTTTGTAAACTATCATTTGTGGTCATTAAAAAAATAAAAAGCGAAAACACCTCTTCAGAACATCCCATATGCTCCAGGAGGAAAGTCAAGTCTTCAGTGACTCATTCTGCATTTTGGAGAGGAATGTGTTGTGATCATGGTACAGTATTCCTGGTGAATATTGGAAACTGGGCACTCTGCTGCAGCGTTCTACTTTGATTTGAACCAACAATTGAAACTTTTCCCCCTTTTCATTGCAGGTGTCTCTTCAATCATAATAAACTCAGCTTTTCCATGTTTAACCCAGACAGCTCAAATTTCTCTCTGGCAGATTGCCAAGTGCTGCTATTCATATGTGCTGCCTAATTAGTGGTATTTTGTTTTTGGTTCTATTTTTGAAAACAGTCACAGATGGGCCGTGCCCTCAGGGATTCAGGTGGGCTGAATTTGGCCTTATGGTGCTTCTGTACTAATTTACCTTTCTCAATGAAATGATTTAGACTTCTGTAACATTGGAACAATTGGCAGTTGCTGTAGACTTCTCAGCATAATCAATTAATGTTGGCCCGCTGTTACTACATGCAAGTTTAACCTCATTTGATCTTGTCATTTTAAATATTTTAATGCAATTTATTCTTTAACTAGGTACATGTGAAGATTTCTTGGCAGTGTGGAGTGGAAACCATTGATCACCTTGCCCTCATTTCTGCCCGTTTTGTGTTGGCAAGGGAGAGTGCCCAAATGAGCAAGATATCGCAGCAGAACAGTAGTACTCCAGGAGTGAATGGAATAAGTGTTATTCATACTCCAGCTCATGCCAGCGGCTTACAGCAGGTTCCTCAGCTGGTGCCCGCTGGCCCTGGGGGTGGAGGCAAGGCTGTGCCTCCAAGCAAGCAGAGCAAAAAGAGTTCACCCATGGATCGAAACAGTGATGAGTATCGTCAACGCAGAGAGAGGAACAACATGGCTGTGAAAAAGAGCCGGTTGAAAAGCAAGCAGAAAGCACAGGATACTTTGCAGAGAGTGAATCAGCTCAAAGAAGAGAATGAACGATTGGAAGCAAAAATTAAATTGCTGACTAAGGAATTAAGTGTACTGAAAGATTTGTTTCTTGAGCATGCACACAACCTTGCAGACAACGTGCAACCCAGTAGCACTGAAAAGACGACAAATTCTGATAATGCAGGACAGTAAACCTCACTCTTTCCAAACTTCACAGCGTGTGGCTTGAAGGCTAAAGGTGTGACTTCCTACACCCTTTATATCAATGGCTTAACATTGTCTTGTTCCATTATTCAAAGATCCATTGAAGATTGTTTTCTAGGATCAGCACTGAAGAGTTGATTAGCTAAAAATGTTAACCATGTAATTTGAATATTTGGTTTTAAATGATATGGATTTTTGTGAGGATAAACAAATTTTTAAGGTATATGGTAAAAAAAAGAAGGAGAAGCCCTGGATCTTGATGTTCTTAAATCCTGACTTCCTAAGAAATGCTGCTTTTTTAGGTTGACAAAAGGAATGGGGAACTGGTAGGTCCTATAGGAGGTTCTTGGTTTTAATAATATGGTTCATTGGATTAAGAAAAGTTGAATGCTATCTATGTTAATCTGTAATTTTCTTCTAAATTATGTATTAAAAATCCTTAGGGATGTGGAAAATAATCACTTTTTAATTTGGAGTGATTTCATGTATAACATAAACCTTGGTTTAACATAATTAGTACTGTTTTCCCCAGCAAGTGCAAGGTTTTGAATAGTGATGTCAAGTTAAGTAAAGAAACCTCATTGCATTTTAAAGGTAGTGTGCAACCAATTTGTTTAAAAATATAATTAACATTTAGGAAGCAAATAGATTTTTTTAAAAATAAAAGTAAAGCATATTAGAATTGTACTGGATACCTTTCTTTGTATTGTTAGATTGGCATTTTTTTGTATCCTAAAAAAAATCCAACTCAATAGTTTAGAGAAACTTGTGTACCAATTTTAGTTTCTGCAGATGCTAGTATTTTTTAAAAATACCATTTTGACAGCCAAATTAAACAAAATATCTTAACAGTTTGATCACACAAGCTACTGATTAGGTTTTGGAGTATTAATTCAGCAGGTAGTTTCTCCTTGGTTTAAATATTTTTAATGAGGTCATGATTTTTAAAGGGAAACTTTATTGTGAAGGATCATTTGGTGTTTGATCTTAACTATTAGAAAAATGCATCATCAACCCCATACCATCTCCCAAAATAATCTAAGAAAACTTGAAAGTGTAAGGTTTAACCTTTAATTTATTTCACTTAACTACATCTTTTTATATTTTTTGTGACATTTCTTTTTCTAGTTAGTGGGCTGTTCTCCCAGACTTTTTGTCCACTGCTTCTATTTAGTTATTTGTTTGCTTTTATGTCTCATAAATTATTTTAGAAAAAAAAAATACTGCTAGAACTCAGGATATTGACATGTTTTGTTGAGACTAAGAAATGGCAGTCACTAAAGTTGGGAATCTCTAGTCTGGTTTGTATCAGTGTTGGCAGTTTTGATTGTCCTTGTAGCACAATTGTAGCTCAGATTTGTTGGCTTTGTCAAGTTTGTTTTTTTGTTGTTTTTGTTTTTTTTTTTTTATTTTTTATTTTATTTTTTTTTGGTGCCTGGGCTGGTGACTAGAAACTGAGTCACATTTGATTAAAAAGTTTATGTTTAACAAGTTTGTGTTCATTTTTGGTCACATTGCTGTTTCATACTAGGACCTGGGACAGTGTAACCAGCATATAACTCAAGTTGCACCCTTGGGTTGGTGAACAGTGCTGTCTGTGTTTTTTCTCCCGGGCAGAAGACATCACAGTGTCCTGAAACTCAGCAAAGCCATTATTTTTAGGCCATGAGTCTGCCATGAGCCCCTTCTGCCAGTAACAGGAGCCCAGTGTTCCATGAGAGCCACTGTCCCTGAAGGGTTAAGTCCCTATAGAGCCAGGAGACGGGCTAGAGGTTTCTGTTAGGGTCCAACATCAGTTTACTTCAATTGGAGTATCGATCTACTAGTAATAGATATTTTGAATAACTAATTAGGAGATACCCACAGATCCTACTAGATCTTTAATAGCTGATTGATGTTATATAATGAATTGGAGATGCAGTTAGATCACTTGAATCTTTATTATATCAGGTGTTAGACATTTTAATCTTTTTTATTGAAAAATCTTTCAGAAATTGATGTCTCCATGGAATTTATAGGTACCAGTTATATGAATTGACCAATCTTAGAAAAGAAACTTTAGAGAAATCATCAGGAGTGTGTACTCAATATTTCCAACCACTACGTAAAATTGGAACTTTTGGAAAAATGGATTCAAGTTTTCTTGTTACCTATGCAAATCAAAACTTTAGCACGAGCATCCCTTTATGCATAGAATAAAAACGTTAACCATCATCTTGACTATTTTACTAAAGTGGAAATGAAAGTTTTTAGTTTGATAAATGTATTAGTATAAAACAGAAATTAAGTATGGGGAATGGGTAAGTTTAGAGCTTTGGGAAGTATTCAGTGACTTTTGTAACTTCTGTTTTGTAGGTTACGTTATGAACCATTAGGATTTGATCTGCCTTTGCAGGCAGGTCCAGTGGTTTGGGAATTAGGCTTTAGTATATAAATTTCTAGTTGGATATGAGTGTCCTGGGATGGATGCTTTCTGACTGGTCATGGCCGCAGGTGGTGAGATCAAGAGCAGCTCTTCCTGGTGTCTGGCCCCTTTCAGTTATTGGGATGCGAGTTCAGATACTTTGGACATTCTTACTAAGAAGTAGTAAGATTTTAATAAAATACGACCAGAATATGGTCACATGATCAGTCATGAGTGTGAAATTCTCAAATTTACACAGAAGTAGTATGTACAATTTAATATTTGATAATAAAGGAAATTGTCGCAGCTTTGATGTTTCTTAATCCCTAATAGAGAGCTTGAAACTTTGTACCTGAACAATCGACTTAGCACTCAGAGTGCTTTTTGATGCCTTAGAAATAAGAAAAAAATTTTCGTTTGACAAAAGCTAGGAAGGAGAAAGTCCATTCTACAGCTGTTAGATCTGCCTCTCAGGAAAAAGTAACCTGTTCTTTTTGTCCCTGGCTTTCCTCAGTTTGTGAGATTACTCTATTTTTTTAAATATAATTTTATTTCTTTCAATGAATTTGAAATAAAAAAAACTTTGGAATAATGACTATTTCATTGTGGGTTTCTTTATGTAGGTTTATGTTAAATATCATGATGTTAGTTACAGTGATAGTCCAGATGTTAAACAGCTTTGCAGAGCAGGCAGACACACCTTGCTGTCTTCTTCCCAGCCCAGGGCAGGGGTGAGGTGGGAGTGGGGGACAAGCAGAGATGCTTTTGTTCAAGTCTAGATTTCCCTTAGTGGATAGGAATGTAGTTTTCTCTGAAAATGGAGTACCTCTTTAGTTATATTCTTTGTCACCTGGTCTAATCTAAAAGTGTAAATTAGAGGAGGCACTAACTGACAGTTTTCACTCAGACACCTAATGTCTCACTGTATGGGTTGCATTTACAAAGGTAGGAAATTAGTTCTAAACACAGGAATGTCAAGTAAGGTGTTTCCCTTAAAACTTATAGAATGTATATAGTCTTCATTTACATGAGGCCATAGAGTGTCTTTAGAAAGGAATTCATAAATATTAAGTCTAAGAAGCTGATTTGAGTGTTTCTAGGGAAGATGCCATTTAGATACTTTTTTCCTATGATCCTTCAGTTTATTTTCATGTTTTAGGAAATGTCTACTTATTACATCTTAATAAAAATTGTAGTACAGTAATTATTTCTATGGTATGTCCCATTTCATTTTTATGAATTAGTTGTAATCAAGAATCTAGTAACTTGTCTTGGGGAATTTTATAGACACGATTTGTGAAGGTGCCAGCTCTTTTTTAATAAAAGCACTTTTAGGCCTCTTTCACTGCCTCAGTATCTGAAGAGTTCATATGCATTTCATGTAAACTCAAAGGAGAACACTAATCCTGAATATTCATTTACTGCAACATGTCCTCTCTCAGAGCTTTAGGCCTGGAAGTCATGCAGAGTTGTCTAGAGCAGGAGTCCCCAACCAGGGTACCAGTCCGTGGCCTGTTAGGAACCAGGCTGCACAGCAGGAGGTGAGCAGCAGGTGAGTGAGCAAAAACTTCATCTGTTATTTGCAGCCACTCCCCAGTGTCAGCATCACCTTCTCAGCTCCATATCAGATCATCAGGCATTAGATTCTCATAGGAGCACTGGTCTCTGGAGCCAAGAAGGTTGGGGACTGCTGCTCTAGGGAATTGGGGGCTGTGGAACGGGGCTTGAGAACGGAGTTGTTAGTGAGGCAGTCATGTTAAACAGTTTTCTGCAGCCCGAACACCTGAGTCTTGTCAATCCCTTAGAAGCAGCTGTTAGAGCCAGATTCCTTTCCTCATCACCACCTTTCAGTTCTGCCTCCTAAATGTCTCTCTTGCAGCTGTCAGCTTCCCCTCTCCCACTCCACCTGCAGAGCCATCGTCCTCTCTGCCTGGACTTGGTCTTCTTGGGCCATTGCAGGCTCTCCAGAAGCTTTAGCCATTCCCCAGTGCACACAGGGCAAGACCCAGCCTCCTGGTGGTGTGCCTCCACTCGATCATGCCCACTTAATTTCCTTCCATTCTCTCTCATATAACTTTGCTTTGGCTGCGGGGCTTTCCCAAGCTCTTTTTACTCCAGGGCCACCTTAGGATAGCTCCTTATGCCTGGAATGCCTCTCTTGGATTTCACTTAAAATGCTTCCTGTTATCCCCCTAGCTGTCTAGACAAAGTAAATTGTTACATTCTTTCATGGCACTTTGCAGTGTTTCTGACGAAATATTTGTGCATGTTTAAGGTGAAGCCTCTTGAGACTGCAGGCTCTGAGAGCAGGGAGCATGTTTTTATCATACACTGGCACATGGAAAGGCTTTTAGCGCTATAAAGCTTTCTAGAAGGGTCTCTAATATTTTCTGAAGGTAATGCAAATTTCTTTAGTGGTTGGAGAAGATGTAGAAGTTGGCTACCTCCTCTAGAACGTGGGGTAGAGCAGGTAGCTACTACTGGCCACCTGAGACCTGCACCTTCAAGGAATGCCCCTTGACTTACAAGTCTGGGCTAAATCAGAGTCACATCCATGTTCCCAGTGTCCCCTCTGGACAAAGCATTTAGTTACTGAGATTTCTCCTTGTTCTTTGTCTACTTGCTTGATAATCAGAGAAAACATTTATGTGACGTGGGCAGTTTTGGCATGAAATGTCTGAAGGAGAAAGATGTATGATACACTCGGCTACTGAATGGTTCATTTAGATTTCCGACCTAACTTTAACTGGCTTTATCCTGCGGGGTGGGGAGAATGGAAACCCTGGACACCAGAACGTGTCTCACAGGCACAGCTCAGGCAGAGCAATGTTGGGTGAACTCAAACTCCTGACACTCAGAAAGGCAATCATTACTTAAATGGCTCAGTGCCATACGTAACTTAAGCAATATATCTGCACTAGCAGAAAACCTTAAAAATTGGATGTTATAAATCTAAGAAATAAGATAAATGGTGACTTGGAACTGCGATTGTTTTAATGTGGCCACATCACAAGCACTTTTTTGTAATTGCCATAGGAAGAAATGGATTTGTACTAAACTTCGTGACTTCTCAGAATGTCTCTAGCTTGGGCTAGAGTTTTTCCGCCACACCAGGGTTTCATCTCTGATTTTTCTCACTGGCTCTTCACCTCGGCTCGGAAACTCCTGGATGAGAGCTCTGTGAAGAGACAAACCTGGAATGGTGCACAGAATCCTAGAATCTGGCTTCAGGGGGTGGGGCATTTCTATGGGACCCTGGGAGAACTGGACCAGCAGAGGTAAGGACAGGTAGTCTGCCACTGGCAGGGATCAGAGCCAGCCAGCCCTCGATGGCTCACAGCCTCGGAGTGGAATTTCGTCAGTGGGCTTACACTTGGAAGACAGATGGTCTCGGCAAACGTGGAAGGAAGAAAAAAAGCTCACCTTTGCCATGGTGCTGCCATCTTCGGATGCTGGCTTTGCTAGCTTGTCCTGCATGAAAAGGAAATAAAGGACAAAGAGTCTCTGTGTCACATCTCAAATAACGGTGCCTGAAGGGCTACAAAATTCTGCTCCTTTCAGAAACCGAGCTTTGAGGCAGTAACTGTATCAAAAAGGCTTCTCACTCTCCTGGTTCACCTTTCAGCACGTGCAAAGCCACGGTGTGGGATAGCTCCCTATGTGCCTGACTGAGCCCCGGGATCTCTGCAGGGTCAGTGACTAGGTCTAAGTGTGTCAAGGGATAAAGGACAGAAAGGGAGCCATGCATAATGGACAATTTAAAAAAAGCTTTTATTGCAAATTCTATTTGTTGATTTTTGAGCGAGAACACTGGAAATTTTTCTTTCCTGAGCAGAAAAATACAAATGACAGCAAGATACATTTTAGTGGCTACTAAAGAACAGCGTGTTTCATATTAGCATTTTAAAAGCCACTGTCATTTAAGCAAAGTAATAACAGATTAGGGTATGATCTTGTAGAATGTTGATAAAAAAGCTTCTCCTCCTAGGTCACAGCGCTGTTTGGTGTGATCAGGCGTCGAGGCTGGCATGTGATTTCGGAGCACCATCTCGCCGCTGGGTGGCCAAGCAGCAGGCTGCCTGTTGCGAAAACAGGTTGCAAGGCCGGATCCCCAGTCCCACTGGGCACTCCTGGCTGGCTCTACTTTGGGCCAGAGAAAGGAGTGAAAGCCTTGTCACAGCCTGCCATGCATGATTCGATTTCCTCCACTGTGCGGGGCACACAAGTCAGCAGCTCCATGCCACTGTTAGTCACCACGACGTCCTCCTCAATACGGACCTAGGTCAGACCAACAGACGGTCAGTACTTCTGAGCTGCCCTCATGCCTGTGATTAGAGGGCCAGGCCCCACACCTCCCGGCGGAACCCCGCTGAGTGGGAGGGGCCCTTTCTGAGGAGTGGTCAGTCCTGCCCTGATGGAAGGAGCTGGCTGGCCTCAAGGCCTCTGGGTGACTGCTGAGCGGAATGCTCATCCCATGGGGCTACCTGCTCGTGCCACCTGCTCTGCCTGTCCTGGCCCATTGCGCCTTGCCAGGTGGATGAGAGCATCTGGCGTAGGCAGGGTTCTGTGGAATCTATGTCTCTCCTGTTGAGGGGTAAGGCACCTGTCTGGTGACAGACCATGAGAAAGGGCAGGACAGGTCCTTCTCAAGTGAGGAAGTCAAGACTGTCCCTCCTCACCCTACAGTTCCTATCCTGGGACAGAGAGGTGACATGTAGCAGTGGGGAATGGGACAATCTGGCAGCAAGGTCATGGGGCCCATCGGAACTCACCCCACCAAATCCACGGAAGCGCTGCAGGACCTCGCGGTTAAAGAAGCAGGCGCGTGCCGGGTCAGCCAGGGCCTCGTCCAGGAGGTGGTCGATGAAGTAAATGCCCGGCTCCACAGTGAGCACCATGCCTGGCTCCAGGTGCCGTGCAGTGCGCAGGCTCCGCAGGCCGGGCTCGTCAATGCGCTCCACACCCTGTGGGGAACGGAAGGGTGAGCACTCAACTGATGGTTCCCAGGCTGGAGAGGGATCGAGGAGGGCGTTAGCTCCAGCCCGGGGCCCCTGACTCAGCTGGAGACCGATGGGCACAAAGCGACACCCAAGCGAAGTGTCCATGTGTGAGGGCTCCCTCCAGCCACGTGGGGTCTCACTGCAGCTGCTGGGGAGGCTTTGTGAGCTGGGGGTCTCCAGCTCAGACTCACCCCTGCTGTGCTGTGCCACAGGCACTCCAGAGAAGACCCTCTACTCTGCATACTTCCTGATTTTAGTGTCCCTGCCCCTCGTTACCCTCAGAACTGCCTGCAGGAGCCCTGTGGACACCACGTGCTCACACACAGGGCAAGCTGCCACAGGACAGGCGGGGTGTCGGGCAGCCCTCACCTGGGCCCTCTCCCCGCAAGGGGAGCAGTAGAAGCCAAAGCTGTGAAGCCAAAAAAGCTCTTAAGGAGGCTGCGAGGCTGCCTGGGCTGCATCTCTTCCAGCAGCTCAAGTGGAAACCGGCTCCAGAAGTGCTAGGCCTGGCTCTCTCAGGCCAGGTTTTCCATGTGGCCTTCCAGGAGGAGGGACAGGTGCTGTCATCAGGAGGGGCCTGCCAGCACCAGCTCTGGTGTGATTATGCACACATGCACACACACCCCATGTGCATGGCCCTTGCCCAGCTCTGGGCACAGCTGAGCCCCGGGCAATGGCTCCCAGCCCTTGAGGAGTGAGCAGCAGTGGCAACTGCTGCCCACAGAGGCACCCCCCCACAAGTGCACACCGAGCCTAGACCTGTCCACTCATACGGGCATAGCTGACAGGGCTGCCTGCGCCGTGAGGGCAGGTGGTGCCTAGGACACTTGCGGAAATTTCCCTGCCTTCCCCAGGTCCCTGAGGCACCCATCCAGCCCTCGGCCAAGGCCGGGGAGCGAGTGGGCAGCAAGCAAGCGTTCTGGTCAGGCTCCGAACTTGCCCTGCCCCGCTTGCAGCAGTCCCCTGCAAGCCCAGCTGCTGGAAACGGAGCTGTCATTTCTGACTGTTTGGGGGCCAAGAACATCAGACTTCAATTAGTGGTTCATGTAAGGTAACCAGAAACAGGCTGGCTCAGCCTCCACCACTGGGCACCACAGGCAAGGCTGTGACCGTGGTTCCGTGAGGGCGGAGGCGGCAGTGCACACACAGTTCCTGATGTACACAGCCACTCCGACCTGGCATGAGCCAGGCTGGGATGGAGGTGTTGAGGGGACACCAAGGCACTGTGACCTCTGTGGGTCATGCTCTGGACACAGATGTGGTCTGGTGTGGTACCTGGCCCCACAACGCTTTTTGCCTGGAGGGGTAAGGTGGGAGAGCAGGGGATGAGGAAGGGCCCAGTCTGGAATGGCAAGCCCCATGCTTGGCGCCAGGTGCTCGTGGGGCGGGGCAGGGCAGGGGCCGATCTCTTTCCCAGAAGTTGCTTGTCAGAGCTGGGAGTCCAGGGTCTCTGCTCCAGGCTTTCCTGCTTCTGCCATCTGAAGTCCATGCCTTCCCTGCCACCCTCTCCCGTCTTTTACTTCCATGCTAACCCCTAAGTGCCTGTCCCCTTCTCTCACTCCAACGCTGTCAAAGCCAGGGGCCTGGCAGAGGCAAAGACCTGACATGTCCCCCATTCTCCCTCTGTCGCTATGGGTACACGTCAAGCTATTCCATGGGTGTGCACAGGGAGGGGGCAGTTTGCTCAGGCTTGCACAGAGATAGGCTTCCCTCCAGAAAGTTTCAGGTGAGGAGAGGGGAGAATGGTAGGGATCCCCAGGGCCACAGGAGGATATGCCCTAGCACCCCTTTAGAGAATTAGCTCACAGGCATTGGCCCTGGGGGGCCCAGCCATAATGGCGAGAGCAGGGCTGGGAGAAGGATGGGGCCTGGGCTGAGAGCAAACCCCACAAAGGCCGGGCCCACAGCGCCTCTGGCTCAGGGACTCCAGCCTTATCGGGAGTAGGGGGTGCTGGGCCTACACCAGGTCCACGCCGGCTTCCACCTGGGCAGAGGGCTCAATAAGGCCTCAACTTTAACTGAGCTCTGAGCAGAGGAGACCCAGATGTGTCTGTAGGCCTGAAATAAATGACTTTTATAGGAAAAGCCATATTTTTTTCCACAATGTTTATCTGTCAGAAGAATAGGCTATGAGCACAAAGGGCTGCTTACTGGAAAAGATGAAAACAGTTTGCTGCCAATTTTCTCTGGTGGAAAAAAAGTGCTCTGGCGACTAATGAATAACGAACCTCAGTTAACAATGTCTGGAAGGCCCTGCTCTTGGCTCCCTGCACACAATGTGATGGATAGAAATTAGGAAATTAAAACTGATTTTGTTTCTCCAAATTTAACTGTTTACACTTGAGGAAAAAAATAATTGAATAATAATGCTTCTCTTGAGCAATCCCCCCCCACCCCAATCGTTCTTAGTGCTTTCAAAATACCCTGCAGCCAACAGGCCGAGCCTAGTCTTGGCTAACCGGCTGCTGGGCCCCAGGGTGTGCAGTGATTGCACAATCACCCCCTGCACCGTGGGCACCAGGCCAGGCGGCAGGGCCGGCTTCGCCCCCACCCACCGGCGCCCGGAGAGGCTGCAGCCACCTGCCGGGCAGGGCCTCCCGAAGGCCCTGTGGGTGGTCCTTTCAAGGATCAGTGGGTAGGAGGTGAAAGGAAGGCCTAGTCTAGGGGCGCCCACATGAACCTCCCTCCCCTGCCAAGAAGATGAGGGAGGCCCCAGGGGTGTGCTGGCCTGGGTGAGCGGGGCAGGGGGTCTGCTGCTGGCCTTGTGAGGGCACTGGGCTCAGCTAGTTCCAGGAGGGACCAGGGCCAGCCACCGGCTAGGGGAGCCAGAGGCAGAGGGGCATGACGAGTGCAGTGCCAGCCCCATCATGAAGACCCAGCTTCAGGGTGCTCACTGCCCTGCGGGGGACCCCGTGCACTGCACACTGACTGCCTGCCAGCCTTGAGGAAAGGTGCCACACCCAGTGCACGGCCTCTGGGCTCACTGTGCAGCGCACACCCGTCTCGCACCAGGTGCTGTGAAGTAGCCACTGGAGGAGGCCCGCTCACAGAAACACCTCTGCCTCGACCAGGCCCTTGCGGGTGCAGGGCACTGTGGCAGCAGCCTGGGACAGCACCAAACAATGGGTGCAAAGGGAGGAGGGGCAGTGGGCCTTGCCAGGACACCATTCTTCGTCTCCCAGAGCTCTACCCCACCCTGGGAGGACCCGGCTTAGTGACGGCTCGCAAGCCAGCCACTTGGGCTGTCCACACTGACCTCAGGGTAGCCTCCTACATCATGCACATCAATGCCCAGGAAGTGGCCCAGCCCGTGAGGCATGAACACAGCTCCCAGGTGGGCCTGGACCATAGCGTCGATGCTGCCGCTCAGGACGCCGATGCGGGTCAGCTCCTCCAGGTGGATGCGGTCAGCCAGGCGGTGCATGTCAGGCCACCAAACACCTGTGGCTCAAAAGGAGGCTGCAGTGAGCTGAGGCAGGAGGGCCTGGAGTGAGGGTCAAGGGTGATGTGCCTGGGGACGGCCCTCCATGTAAGGCTGTCCCAGCCATAGCTTCTGGAACTCGAGACCCTTCTGTCCACTGTGTCCTCAGGGGTAGGCTCTTGTCACCCATGGCCAGGGGCCCAGCCTCTACTCTGTCTATCCCTGACCTATGTGTGCTTTTGGGGCCATGGGAGCCCAGCCAGATACCTGCCTGGGCATCAGGAGGAGAGAGGTGAAAGTCCCCGACAGTGGATGTGAGGTGACCTCAGAGAGCCCCAGACAAAGTTCAGGCTCAAACACTGCCTAAGAGCCTCAGGCTGTGGGGCCAGGGGGAAGCCAGTAGCTGGGGGTAGGGGACACCCCTGCACACCCCAGAATGGGGCTGGCAATCACCCTAGGAGCCACCCTAGGGGCCAAAGGTTTCTGGGGTAAAGGTACAGCTGGCACGGCCTCATGGGCTGGCTGGCAGGGGTCCGTGGCCCCACCTGCTACAAGCTCTGGGTGACCATTTCTGTGGCAGTGCAGTCATTTGAGCCACAGGTTGATAATCAAATTCATCTTTGTCTCATGTTTCTGGGGCAAAGGTCACTATGGAGAGTATTCCCAGGCAGGAGTTTTGGGGCAAGCAGGCTCTGCAGGGCTCTGTGGCTCCCTGGGCAGCCCTTATAGGCTGCAGCCTAAGGTTCCTGGAGTGCTGCCTTTGGGACACACCAGCCATCCCCAGGGTGCAGTGGCCTTGTCCATGGGCTCTGTGGAATCCCACCTTCAGTATCACTCAAGGGCACTAGATGCTCAGCCTAAGTGCCAAATAGGGACCTAGGCCAGTGAAGCTCCCTTCCCCATCCCATGAGGGCTGAGTTTGGGGCAGTACCTGCCAAGGCCACTGGCCCCAGGAACCACAGGGCAGGTGGACAGGGTAGGGTCCTGCACTCCTATACTGTGCTCCGGCCAGAGAGGGTAGTCAGCACCAGCCCCTGCGGCCCCCTCCACGTGGGCAGCAACCTGGCTCCCACGGGGCCTGCCATACCCTGCCATGCAGTGCTCTATCACCAATGACTCCGGCTGCGAGAAGAGCACTGGGATTCCGCTCTGTGAGGGGCCTCACTGGGCCCTCGCTGGCCGGGGCCAGGCCACCAGGGCCTGGGCTCAGGGCTCTGAACCTCTGTGGCTGGCAGAAGGCAGACGATGGGCTCGAGGAATAGAGAGAGAGGAAAGGCCACCTGGGATACAGGCCACCACCTCTTAGACAGTCGAGCTGGGTACCAGTCCTCAAAGTGGGGGCCCCTTTCCTGCCAGAAATAGAGGCCCCACAGTTGGGGTCTCGGGGTGAGCTGGATGCACAGGGCTGACCCAGTCTCTTGATTGCACAGGATTCAGGCTCTGAACACATGGGTGGGGCTACACCCTGGCTAGTTCACAGGGCAGTCGTTAGCCCATGGCTCAACGCACAGGACAATCCAGGGTGGAGGGTGTCTAGGCCTGTCCCTAGAGACAGAGAACCTCCTTGGAGTCCAGCCCTGTTCTACCCATCTCAGCCCATGAGGCATTGATGTGGGGGTGGTATCCTGGGGTCTGAAGTCTGCCTATGACCACAGGAGGGAGAGCCCAGTCTGCATCCCTGAGGGTGGAGCAAGGATGGGGGGCTTTGCATCCTGAAACAGAGCCTGCGGAACTAGCTCTCAGCTCGGCTGCTCCCCGCTGTGCGACCCAGACAAGCCTTCACCTCTGTAAGCCTTGGAGGCTTCCTATGTCAAACAGGGTCACAATGAAGCTGGCTGCAAAGGCTCTGGCACCTAGCGGAAGACTAGGTCAGTATCCCTCCACCCTCCCAAACTGCCATTAGCCACTATTCACCCATCACTTGTGGCCTGCTGGACCCCTGGGTCTACTTTATGTTCATTGCATTCCTGGGGCACAGGCTGAGCCTGCCTCAGCCTCAGGCCACTGCTTTTCTCTAAGATCAACCAACCCACCTCACCCTCCCCAGGCCAGGCCACCTCTGTTCCAGGAGCATACTGAGGTCTTTCTGCCTCAGACGCTTTGCAGACCTGTCTGGCCTGTGATTTCTCATCCTCGGATCTCAGCATAAAAGTCAGCTCCTCCCTGGAGACCTTCCCTGGTCACTTTCTCTCCACAGTCCTGGTTATTCCTCTCCTTGCACCTTGTCCCCCAGACAGGTCTGCTTCCTTGCTTCTCACGTCTCCCCGACGAGAGCAGCTGCCTCCTCCAGCATCCCAGGGCCTGGCAGAGCGTGCGGTTCAGGGGCGAATGTGCAGTGTGCTCCTTTCTGAGTTCTGTTCCCACCAGCGGCTCCGGGCCTCAAAGAGCCCCCAAGCAGCCCTGCACTCGGGCAGCCCAGCCGCAGGCTGAGGAAGGGTGTCCTATGCGGTAGCTGATGCTCCAACCCTATTGAGACTCCATTTCTCTTCAGTGGGGCCTTTTCGGGTCTCCAAAGGAAGCCCCCAGAAGCAGGCTGCCTTCAAACATGGCCAGCTTCCATAGTGGGCTGCGGTCTCGGCCCGGCCTTGGCAGAAGCAGGGATCAGGTATAAATCATGCTCCGTGCTGGCAGCTCGGCTCCCCTCCCATCCTCGTGGCCCCTCATGTGGCCGGACGTGCGGGCCTGGGCGGTCCCCACGGCGCCTCTGGTCTTCCTCGCCTGCGGGCCCCTGGGGCAGGCCTCGCACACAGCGCTCTTGGCTGGGAGCGAGAGTTTTCTGCCTGTGTGTGGTTAGAGTTGTGACAGTGACTAAACCTCTAGCAACTTGGCCCAGTATCTGGCCCGGATGGTGGTTACGACACCCACAGCCAGGGAAAGGGTCCCTGAAGTGTGTGGAGGTTGCTGTCCTTGGGCCAGGCTGTAGTGATGGGGTGGGCACACAATGGCGGGCTTCCCCGAGGCCCGCACCCCGACTCTCAGGTTCCCTTTGCCTCAGCAGCCCTCAGGCCCCCCTGGAGCCCCCTTTTGGCCCAGTAAGAAGACATCAGGGGTCCCCAAGCTTTCTCATACTGAGGACACCACACTGGGGATCACACTGCAAAGACTGGGTACTCTACGCCCTGCCCTCCCTCCTGCCTCCAGCACACACCAAATCTTACCCTGTCTTCCCCAAACACCTGAACCTGGAGCCTTCACGGGCCCCCACCTCTCCTGGACCCTTGCCCAGTGCCCCCTGCCCATTCTTTCTAATGCTTCATCTCCCACTTCATGTTGCCTAAGGCCTGGACACCAGGGCCACCTCTTTAGAACAAAGGAAAGACCAGGCCAATCCCTGCCCTGAGGACAGAGCTCTGAGTTCCTCGGCCTTGGCCTGACTTTCATCTCAGCCTCATCCCTTACCCACTCCTGGGTCAACGGCACTGCATGCTGGTGCTCCCCTGTGCCTCCTGCCTGCTGTCTCGACTTTCATCTCAGCCTCATCCCTTACCCACTCCTGGGTCAACGGCGCTGCGTGCTGGTGCTCCCCTGTGCCTCCTGCCTGCTGTCTCTTCAGCTGGGACCACTCCTCCACGGCCCCTACCTTCCTGGACTTATTCTCATTCCCAGACTCACTCCCGTGGGCCATGTGGGCCATGTGGGCCTGTACTGAGGCTTTCTCCAGGAAGCCCTCCCTGACTGCCCCTTCCTGTGCTGCTACAGCACAGCACACTGGCACAGCAGTGCCCTGCGCCATGCCTGGCACACGCGTGGCCTGAGCAGGAACCACACCTTCCCTCATGGTTCTCTTGGAGCCTGTGCTGCGACCTCATGGGCCCAGGATTCGGGTGTGCCTCCCACTCTACTCTTCTGTGCACCCGGACTCCAGGGTGGCAGGGCAGCCTCTGGGTCTGTGCCCCATCTGCCTGAGGGATCAGAGTTCTGGTGCCTGGGCTCCAGGATGTGTCCATGTGTTCAGAGCAGCCCAAGGTCACCAGCTGGCCTTCTGTGCCCACTTGGTCCCCCTCAGGCCACATCTTCCCCTGATGGGCTGGGAGCCCACTGGGCCTTCTGCCTGGGCCAGTTCCTCAGAGCCTTAGCAGCATCCATCACAGCCTTGGGGCCTCCTGCCCAAAGTGTGACAGCCTAGGGGCTCAGAGGCCCTGAGCCAAGCTGGGAAGGCAGCAGAGGGCCCCTGAGCTGCATCCTCACAGTCGCTTCCAGACAGAGAGTTCACTTCATCCTAAGATAATGGCCCTCGAGGGATGATGTGTGTGCCAGGCCCTGGGGGTGCAGGAGGGAAAGCTCAGGGCAGGGGTCCCAGGGCAGGCCCCATGGGCTGCAGGGAGCCGCCTGGCAGCCTTAGCTGGCACAAGGCTGAGGGCCTCTAGCCCATCCCACCTTGGATCTCTGTCTGCTGCCAGGACCTCTGGGGACCCATTCGCCCTGCACAAAGGCAGGGCAGTATGCGCCTGGGCTACAGGCGCCTAGATGCTGAGCTGAGCGTGGCTGCCTTGCTCAGTCTCCACGTGGTCCCTCCACCCCCCGCCACACACACCCTGGAGGAGCGCCTCTGGGGAGGAAGTGAGGCCAGGGAGGGTGGGAACTCACCCACCAACCTACAGCCAGCAGGGGGCTTCTTGGGCCAGAGGGGTGACACAGGGCCCAAAGACAGACCTCGTGGCCCTGGTTCCTGCCACAAAGGGCAACTGTGGTCTGGGTGGCGCACCGTCCCGGCACCTCTGTCTTCACTCCATGCCATCTCTAAGCAGAGGCCACGGGGAGTGAAGCCCCTGCCCTGCGCCTGCCCCAGGGAGGGAAGCAGAGCCGGCAAAGGCACCCCAACCACTGGCGACACGTGGTGAGCCACGTGGGCCAGCACAGCTCCCGGTGCCCTTCTCCTAGCTGGTCACCTGAGGCTCGAACAGCATCCTCTCCTGTTGTTTGGCCCACTCTGGGGAAGGGAGCACTTCCTACCACTGAGAGCCCCAACTTCACATTGGCAGCCCTTCACCAAGTGGCAGGGGCAGAGTCAGGAGCGGGGGTCGGCGGTCAGGATGGGTGGGGGGAAGGGCAGCCGCACACAACTGCACAGGCTGTGCACAGAATGACAAAGGGGTTGTTTATGCAGACTAAGACACAACCACTTCTACAGACCATGAGGAGGGGGCCCCAGAGCCCAACTCGCAGTTTGCACCACCTTTGTAGGGGCCTAGAGGACCCGGGGTTCAGGGGGTGAGGCCCTGCAGCCCAAGGCCAGGGTGGCCAAAGTGGGTGGTGAGCAAGGAGGGAGAGAGAAACGCAGCAGATGCTGGGAAGTGGGAGGTGAGGCTGCAAGAGGCTTTGTGTACTTATGGGGGACCTCAGTGTCCATGGTGCCCAGAGGGACTGGGTCTGCAGAACAGCCCTGCGGTGGGCTGTGGCAGCTCAGGCACCATTTCCACTGGGCTCGCCCCAGCCCTCCTGTAGTGCCTCTGCCCCTCAGGAGGGCCATGGGCCCATCGGCACACTTGGGTGCCTAAGACAAGGTGGTCTGCACAAGGTGGGCTGCCTGCCCTGGCACAGAAGCCATGAAGAGCTTCGATTCCACCCAGGAAGAAACCAGCATATGACTTCAGTGTCCAGGCCCCCTCCTGTGAGGATGACATGGGTGGCATTCTCCCAGGTGCCTCAGCTGCCTGGCCCACCCCTGCCCACCCTCGTGGGGCCCCTCTGAGCTCTGCTTTCCTTCCCTGGTTGACTGACAGTGAGAGACACTCCCCCTCTAACCCCAGGAACAGGCGCCAAGGCCTGCCTTACTCGGTCCCTGGGGCTGTACCCCAGGAACTGCGTGTGCTCTAGGCACTCATGTCTGCCTCTCCCCTGGGCATCTTGCTGGTTGCACGACGCAATTGTGCAGTCTCAGTGGGTGTTTGTCTTGGCCCAAGGGCTGAACCCACAAACCAGGGGCATTTCCGCTAGGAAAGGCATGGAGCTGACCTGGCCACGGCCTCCTCACTAGTATGGGGAGGCGAACTGCCCTCATCTGAGAGCAGCTCTGTGGCCACAGCACCCCTGCCCTGCTGGGTCTGTACTGCGAGTGACCTCAGTGGAGTCAGGCTTAGTCCTCAGAACTGTCAGCATCTCATAGTACCTGTGGTAAGGGTGGGGGATGCTGTGGGGAACCCTGAGGGCCTGGCGAAGGCCTACCCTGTGCCCTACAGTATGCTGGGTGAGGACTGCCCCACAGTCAGCAGAGACCAGCTCAGCTAAGTTAAGCCTGGCTGGGCCTGAGACCTTGTGCCTGCCCCAAGACTGGCATGGCCAGGCAGCCCCACGGGAATGGAATGACCAGGTGAGCACTGGGACAGAAGAGCAGGCCTTTCTCAGTGCAATGCAGGACTCTGGGGACTTACCTGCGAGCTTGGGAGAACTGGGATTGCTTTGTTGGCCAAATGAGATGGCCAGGACACCAGCTGGGGAGGGGCCACCCAGGTCCTGCCCAGGCCCCAGCAAGCTTTCCTCTAGGGGGTTGGTCTGGGGGCAGGAAGGCTAGGCCAGGCCTTGGCTACCACCCCCGTCTCAGCACCAGGTTGGGGCTATGCAGTATCAGGGGCTTGAAGCCTGGAGCTCTAGGTGAGCAAAGAACCCCAGGGAGACACTGTCTTTCCAAGGCCCTGGCTGCCCAGCAGCCTGCCAACTGCCCTCCCCAACAGCCACCATGCCCCAGCCCCACTCTGCGGGACTCGCCATCTGGTGTGGAGGGTGGCGGCCAGCCCTCAGCGGCAGGAGCAGGTCCAAGCAGGCCCACCCCATGCGCCTTGAGGGAACTGCAACAGGGTGTAAATGCATGGAGGTCCCAGGGTGGCCTCCAGCCCCCTCCCAGCCTTCGCAGGCAGCAGAGCTTGGCTTCTTCCAGCCCGGGGCCTGGGCCTCTGGGACATCTAAATTCACGACTGCCTGTGCAAGGGTAAAGAGCTTCCCTAGGGAAAGATGATGTGGTCTGATCAACCTACCTGGCCACAGCCCGCCCTGGTGCAGCCTGAAAGGCACAGTGGGGGAGCGAGGAAAAGAGAGCGCGGCCCCCTCAGGGCTGTGGCCAGCACGGAGCCCTCCTGGCGGCCGATCAGCACATTCACTGGACCTTTTCACTGTATCTTAAATACTTATTTAAGTGACAGATGTTATTCAAAACCGAACAAAACCTTCCCATCCCAGGTGTATGCAAAGGGTGCTTTGCGAAGAGAGAAGACACACCCTTGGAGTGACTGCTTCTCACGGTAGGCTGGATTTTACAGGTAACGGGTGATGCATGCTGTGTTTTAAAGGTCACAGAGTGTGAAAAGGTTGCAGTGAGCACTCTCCCTTCTCGTCTGTCTGTCCATCTGTCCTGCACCTCTTCTGTGGACTTACAAGCACATGAGAATCTATGTTCTCATGATCTCCCTTTATAAGGGGGCCAATGGCCACCCCATCCTGCACTTTTGTCCTCATGCGACAATTTGTCCCCGAGTTAGTATGTATTAACTAGTACATGTTACTACTTAGAGGAGGTTACTGCTTTTTAAACAGACAATCTGCACAACGTGCTGTTTGCTTGCGCAACGGATAAACCAGGCCAGTCCTATCAACGTTGTCCCCCACAGGAGCTGACTTTGAGGGTTTCCTTCCTTGTCTTCCTTTTGGGGGCATATCTGAGCTCCCTGTCCTGGGGCTCATCTGATCACTGAGCTCTGTTCCCTCTGCACAAGAGGGTGTGGGGTGGGGCCTGGCATTCTCCTAGCACCCCCTCCTGGCTCCCTCGCCTCTGGCTGGACGGGGAGCCATCTGCAAAGGCCTGTTCATGCTCCAGGGGACAGTTGCCTTTTCTGAAAACGGCAGTTGCTGAGGACCTCTCAAAAGCAGCACTTGGCTGTAACTCACCTCAACAACTGGCGACCAGGTTCTGGCCCTGCAAGATGCTATATTCTCGGGATTTTACACTTTTAAACCTCAGAATCTTTTCTTCTTTAAAATAAAGTCTCCTCAGAGAGATGAAATCTGACCGCCTTAGTCCCTCTGAATTTAGTGTGAACTCAGAGTCCAGCCTTCAAGGCCTGTCACAGCCAGGTCCCCAGATGGCCTTGAAGCCTCCGCTCACCATTCCCTGAATACTAGCCCCCACCCCTAACACAGCTGCAGCTGCTGGCCCAGAACAAGAGGGCACCCCACGTCCAAACAGATGCTGGTGTCCAGAGCTGGCCAAACCCTCCCTGCTGCAGACTCTGCTTTAGGACAGGGCGGGGGACATGCTTACAGCCCAGCAGCCAGTGCAGGCAGGAGGTGCGCAGGTGGAGGTCAGACGAGACATGGGGTGACCTTGGGCTCAGTTCCCTGATTCCCAGCTCTTTCCTAGGAGTGACCCTAGCGACATGACACCAACCAGAGTCTTACTGGCCTAGCACATGAGACAGGGATGGATTCAGGTCAGAGTGTAGGACCTGCTTCGCTGAGGCACCCTGTCATCTCAGAGGACGGAGCCAGACGCACAGCCGCCTCGCATCCCCACACCAGGTGGTCATCCCCACAGGCCCCCGCCCTTGCCCTCACCTGGCTTCATGGAGCTCATGACGGCACGACAGCTCCGCAGCACTGCCTCATAGATGGCCTTCTGGTTTTCAGTGAACTTGCCGTTGGCAGGAAAGGAGCACGTGATGTCAGAAGAGTAGCAGTAATACTCTCCGCCCATGTCAAACAGGCTGTGGGGAGAGGAGGGCGTGAGGCTGGTGGGATGCTTGGCGACACTCCTGCTCCAACGCTTTCCTCCCTCCCAGTGCTCAAGGGCTGAGTTCTGGACACGTCACGGTGCCGACCTGAGCCATCTTGCCACGTGACCAGTTCAGGCAGCAGTTTGGGGCCTCCTGCCCTGGTGTCTTCTCACGGTCCGTGAGCAGCAAAGGAACCCTGTGCCATCCTGGGAGACCTCTGACCCCACAGCAATGGACGCTGGGGGGGAGTAGGGCTGACCCTGCACACACACCCCACCCCCCACAGCCTCCGCTGGCCAGGCCACTCGATTCCCAGCTGTGGGGACTCACTTGAAGAATGAGGGAGGTGTAGAGACGTCCCCAAGCCCCCATCCACCACCTGGCCTCCACGTGAGCATTCCAAAAGACCTTCCCAGGGCTGCCCCGCACCCAGTACAGGGCATGGCTACAGCCACGGGACAATGTACATGGGAGCTGGACTGGACACACCGCCTGACAGAACGTGGGCTGAGCTGCACCACCTGCCTCGCACAGGCCCTGGTGTCTGAATGAAAACCCAGTCAATGGCTCAGCTCCAGCTCCGGGGTCCCCTTGGCCAAAGGAAAGCACCCCTCCCCCTGGTGAGATGGGACAGACATGTTCTGCAGGGCCTGAGGAAGGCGCAGGGAGGATACTGCAGAGGGCAGCCCTCCCATCCAGTGTCCAGTGGGGCTTTCATGCCCTGCCCCTGGGGGCTTCCTGGAGCCCCAGCACCCCCACATGGCAGAGTGGGGACCACAGGCCCACATGGAGGGAGTGGAGAGTGGGAGGACACACAAGACCTGGAGCTGGGAGCCGTGAGCCAGCAGGGCAGGACCGTGTGGGGACACATGGGCAGGCCTGCCGAGTCAGGAGGACAAGCCCAGCTGAGTCTGCCCCCTGGACATCCCGTGATAGGGCTCTGGTGCAGAGAGGCCGAGAGTGGGCCCAGTCCTGCTCCCACAGGACCTCTGGGCCTCAGGACCCTCGCTGGTCAAGGCAGGTAGGAATCCTGGCCCACATATTCTCCACAGTAGGATGGGACAGGATACACGAAGGGCAGCTGGGCCCAGGCCTGGCTCCCAGTGGGTCCCCAGGCTGACAGGGGCTCCAGTGAGAGGAATGAGGGCGCATGGGCTGGGCGCCCCTCTCCACCCTGTCCCACCTGAGCACCTCAACAGGCACTGAGTGGGGATCCACCAGTCCCCTCAGCTCCTTCATGGGCTGAGGGACGTTGGTCCAGCACCAGGCCTGGGATCCTACTGTGTCTTCAGGGCCAAGGGACCACAGAGCCTGGTGGAGCTGAGGCGGCTGGGGCTGCCCTCTTTGACTGCCCTCTATGCCTGCTGGATCCAAGCTCCGCTCGGTGCTTGGCTCCCAGCTTCCCATGGGGTCCGTCTGAAGCCACACGCATCCTGGCAAATCAGAACCCAGGGGCAGGGCCTCGCCTTCCACTCAAGGGTCTCTCACCCAAACCCAAATTCTAATGGAAAACACAGCCACTCAACAAACATTCTAGAAGCTGCCTGTGCCTCTGGGGCCCCCTATCCCACATGACAGAGCGGGGGACTCCTGCCCTGTGAGCGGAGCCAGGAGTAGTCTGACAGGCCACACCAGCTACTCCACAGAAAGATTTTTAAAGAGAAAACTTGAATGCTCAGGGCCCTCGGACGCTTTGATGGAATCCAAAGTCCCTAGCCAGGCACTTTATAATCTCCTGCCTTTTCTCGATTGCAACACATCATAACCAGTGTAAACAGTGCAAAAAGCACCAGATAAGACCTCAGGTGATTCTCAGAGGGTGGGGGAAGAGCCCCCAGCAGCATGACAGGGGAACTTTGGGTTGGGTCAAAGTCACAAACTTGGGGGAATCCTGCCTGGGGTAGGCAGATGGGAAGATTTGGGCCTCACTTGAGGTGACCCGCCCAAGCCCAGTGTGGCAGCTGGGATCGACCAGAGAGAGGCCCCGAACAGACACACCCAGGCATCTGTTCCCTAGGAGGCTGCAGATTCAACAGGCTATTTGGGCCAGCAGCTGCCTGCAGGCTCACCCCTGCCCCGGGCACAGTCCCCTGGAGCCGGCTGGGAGGGCGGCCACACCTTAGCCCCAAACTGCAGGGAAACGGAGGCTCCCAACACCGGTCCAGCAAAGCCCTGAGTCAGGGGGTCAGCAGCTCGGGGGCCAGAGAGAAATGGGCTCTGCTCTCCTGGCTCTGGCACTTGGCCTCTGGGACCTGTTTTCCCACCTCTGAAACGGGGACAGCAAAAGTGCCGCAGGCCTGTGTCCCCTCAGGGCCGTGCAGGCCAGCGCGGGGGCAGAGCTGCGTGGGGCCACTCGCCAGTGTCACCCGGGAAGCATTTTCATTTGGGCTCCTCAGAGGCAACAGAGGAAAATGGTTTGTGGTTTGTTGATTCAGAACATACAGGAATGGCCTGAGCAGACAGGACAGAGCCAGGAGTGTAGGGGACACAGATCCCAGGGGGCCACCACGTCACAGAGCGACTTGTAGCAGCAGTCCCAGACAGAAAAATCTATTGGACTGTGTTAATCTCAAAGAAAAACAGAAATTGCATTATTTAAAAAACCAGGAAGCCCACAGGAGCACACCAAAAGCTGGAGGTGTCTAAACTAGTGACGAGACTCTTCCCCCGGCAGACGAGACGCTGAACTGAGTTCTCCAAACTTGCCTCGAAAAACCCAAAGAACGTGGGATGGTGGGAGCCTGGAGTTCCTCGGCCAGTCTGGCTTTATCGTTCAGCTTCTAGAAGGCTTCGGCTGTGTTTTTTGTTTTAAAATCCTCCGCTTTCTGGAGAAGGAAGTGTACACCCCGCCAGCGATGTGCAGGCACGGGGCTCCGGGCTATTTTCGTGCTCTCAGTTCCCTATCTTTCTTTTCTTTTTTTTTTCTTTTTTTTTTTTTTTTTAAGTCCCCCTCAGAGTTCCTACACACATAAGTAATTCAGATTTGAGCCATTCTGGTATCCAGGGATGAAAGCCACCTCTTTTATAAATCACCTCCCTCCAACTCCTCTGTGTCCACTTCACCCGTCCTCTGAATGCAAACTGACAATGGAGAATTCAGTCATACTTTGGCTCAACTGAGGACGCAGGATCCCTCCTCTCTGGCTGCCTGGGGACATCACCAGGAACCCTACCATCTTTGGCCGCGTGAATATGTGCGATAATCTAAGACATCTGGGGAGATATTACACATCTCCGAGCAATATGCTGGCCTCTCGTTCCTCGCATGTGTTCATCTGCTTCTATTTCTGGCTGGGATGAGAGGTTCTGTCTTCCATTGGCTCCTCCCGGGCAGCTTCATGCCCGGGCTACCTGCCACCACCAGCTCACCCAGACCCTCCCCGGGGCCCCTCAGCTCCCTCAGCCCCACTGCAGGGAACAGCCAGCCCACAGGAAGAAGGCCTGCAAGATGGTGTGGCCAGTGATGTGGCTCAGGGGCAGTTTGGGGGAAATGCCGCAGTGCTAACACGAGGGCTACTCTGCACTTGGTCTGAGGCTTCGTTTTAAGCCCCGGAGCCGTGGCAGAACACTCAGCCACCTTGACTGATGTGTGATGTACACGTGCGTGCATGCACACACACCTATCCAAGACAGGAGTATCTCAGACCCTAGCTTGCAGCTGCACAGTCTGCGTGCCCAGCCAGGGGATTTCTAAGCAGCAGGAAACTCTTGCTTCCCTTCAGACCCTAGCGTGAGACAGAAAGGAAAGCGTATCGGTCACTTCTCGTTCATGCGCTGCCGTGGGCAGGCCTGCAGACAAACCCACGCCTAGCCAGACCGTCCATGGAGCGTCAAGGCCCAGGTGTGACCAGCAGGGCAAACGCCATCACTGGGAATCCTGGAGGCTCCCTCAGCCCTTCTATGTGTCTAGAAAGAACTACTGTTACTGTCGTACAGGTGACATGGGGAGAAACAGCACCAGGCCAGGTCCCCAGGAAGGACACTACGTGGCACTTGGCTTGGTGTGTGGGTGGGACCCAGCGGCCGCCCACCCCAAGGGCTTGCTGCCACCACGACTCAGGGGGCCGAGGGCCGGCTAGCAGGGCAGCGGCCTCTGCAGGGGAAGGAGTGAGTCGGCGTCACGCGCGCAGCAGACGCTGCATTTCACTTTTCTTGGTGAGCAGTGTCCCGTGATGTCTGTGAGCACCCGGCCTGTCTGGGTCAGTGCTTTTCAAACTG
Organism: Eidolon dupreanum; assembly: GCA_028627145.1. NCBI lineage: Eukaryota > Metazoa > Chordata > Mammalia > Chiroptera > Pteropodidae > Eidolon > Eidolon dupreanum. Next base: position 102,233,749 of record CM053508.1, on the reverse strand, counting down.
TGGGTTGTGAAGTAACTGAGTGGGGTGCGGGTAAGACACATAAACAAATTAAATGGGTGGATAGAAAACACATGGTCAGGGTGTCTAGTTAAAACGTAGGCACATGTGCATGCACAAACATAAATGGTTCTTCTTGCTGGACAGAAGAACTCTGAAGGCCACGGCCACTGGGCTGGACAGATGGCTGACCAAGGCCTCTGCCCTCTTGAGAACGTTCTTCTTGTTCTGAGGACTGGGCATGTCCTTAAGACCATGAAATCCTCAGGATGGGGCTGGCTGGTGACAATCAGGTATTCTTCTGAGGTAACAGCAGGTGGAGGGGCCCGGACTAGGCTTGGCCTGGCATCAGGGTGCAGGCCCTGTGGATAACATTTGTACTCTAAACCCCACCTAGGCACCTGGCACCAGGAAAAGTAGGACTTGGAGGCTCCCCGACCCCAGCCCCGTGCCAGCTAGGAAGAAGGTTCCGGTCAGACTTGAGGGCTGCAATGTGTAGATGCCAGACATCAGACCAAGCGGCCACCAGGAGTGAGCAGAATTGTCTCATCATAGCCTGTGGTACCCAAGAGATGCCCTGGGTGAAGAGTGAGCACCCCACAGCCCACAGGGGGTAGCATATCTGTGACTGAGATACAGGCTGCTTCCCATAAATGGGGTGAAATGGTGGGGGGGCCCTTCCTAAGCAGTCTGAACAAATGTCCTGTCCACATAGAACCTGCAGAATTAAGAGGAAACTGACAAGAGAAGGGGTGGGAAGGAGCCAGCTGGCAATGCTCCTGTGGGCAGGAAATGAGTGGCCAGGTGGGGAAAGAGCTGGCCCTGGCCATGACCCCTCTTGGGGCTGTCTCCTCATCTACAGGAGGAAAGGACAGGGCACCTCAGGGGCAGCTGTGTAGAGTCTCTGAGGCCACTTCAGCTAGAGGATGTGGCACGGGCAGCGGGAGCAGCAGCACAGACCACTTACACACCAACAGCGTTCAGGTGTCTTCAAGGGCTTCCCTGAGAGGAAACTGGTAGCCCGTATCTGTCTGGGGCTTTGGTGAATGGGAGCTGTGTCCCCACCTTCACTGGTCAGCAAGACAAGGCATGCAGGAGCTGGGGCTTCAGGCTGATGATTATCAGGGCAAGGAGACAGACAGGGTGCTAGTCCCATGACAGGGATGGAGAGGGGGAGATGACAACTAGCTGGCTGTTGAGCACAGGGCTGAGACAGGCCTCTGCCCCTAACTGGGAGAGCCGTGCCCCTCCCATGCCCCAGGACACAGAAGACCACAGTCCGCAGGGAGGAGACCCGGCCCCTATGTCCTGAGACAATGCTGCCCTCTCCTGGCCAGTGCTGGGAGGTCTGGCTCGCCACCCACATCCCACCGCGGCTGGGTAACCAAGTCCTGGGCATCCTTAGACTGCTGCTCTAAGGTTCTGAGAAGGGTCACAGGACATCCTTTCCCAGGAGCCACCCTCTCTGCCACATGATCAGATGGTGGGAGAGGGGGGAAGGAGAAGAGGGGATTCCCAGCTCTTTCCCAAATCGGAACCTACTGGAAGTACACCTTGGACTCCTTCTCATCTCTTCCCCATGAGGTGAGCCTGCTGACGAGCCCAGGAGGAGCAGGGGGGTGCTAAGGCCGGCCTCAGACCTGGGAGTCCAGCACAAGAGTGGGCCCAACTCTGAGTGCGCTGTTTCTCAGTGGATTTAAAATGGACAAGTGCGCCCCCTGGTGGCTCACGGGCAGCACGCTAGTCTTGGGCACCTCCACCCACCGTGGGGTCTTGTTTCCGAAGCCCGGGCTGGTTCTGGGGGGACTGGGCAAGTGCAGGAGGTGATAAGAAGATGGTGTGGTGTGAGGAGTGGTCCTTGAAGTGCTCTTCTCAGCTCTTGGGTCACAAGTCTGGTGTGGAATATGAACTTACAGGCCCCATTTTACAGGGCAATGACTGGAACAGGGACCATGGCCCAGCTCCGGGAAAGCTCCTGGTATTGGAAGGACAGAGGCATGGGAGCTGGGCCTGGCCGCTCTCACCTCCAGCCTATCTTGGAAGGAGCTGCTAGAAGGTAGGCTTCAGGGGCCTGGAGCACAGGTAGAAGCCCCCGCCTGGCTCTGGGGGGTGGCCACTGCATGCAGCTCTCACCTGCCAAGGGTCAGGCTGTGCCAGGCTCCACGTTCAGCACTTTGCACTTATCACTGAATCCTCCCAGAGCCAGGTGTTATATTACCCCAATGACTGATGGAGAAACTGAGGCTCAGACGGATGGCCACTCAGCTGGGGAGGACAGAACTTGAACTGGGGACCCTCTGTGCTCATGATCACACAGCCTCACCTCTCTTAGGATCCCTGTGCGTGCGTGTGTGTGTGTGGGGGGGCATCCAGGACTGTAGGGAGAGGGACAGAAAGGGCTGGCTGCGCTCAGCATCTACTCCACACCTTCTCCAGTAGAGTCTGACTCCCGGGAACCAGCTCCGGTCCCCAAATAGTCCCATGGCTAATGTTAAAATATCCGTGGGGCATTTTCACTGGACATCAAGGGACTGAGACACAGTGTGCCACCCCGACAGGGGCCTGGATTAATGTCAGTGCTCTGGGAGACTCAGCTTCAGGAATCATTTTGCATTATGCTCATATTTTGGTTTCATACCTTATGATGAAGTGTTGTGGCTTTTATGTTGGGATAACAGAGCGATTTATCATTTACTGAACGCACTGGGTGCTCAAAGATCAATTTCAATAAAACAATGGCTTATAAATGCCGCCAGCAATCTGGCAGAAGCAGTAATCAACAAAACATGTTGTTCTAAATGCTGCATAATAAATTGACTATAATAAACTCATAATTATTCTACTGGCTACATTTCAAAGTTGGCACTAGAAAAATAAAATTTGGGCTTGGCATTAACATCCATGGGATTCCTTGGCTCTCTTCTGTCACTAAAACTGTGACTGGGAGACACAGGTGCCATGCGCTGCCCAGGAGGGCTAAAGACACAGCACCTGGGCCAAATGCAGGCCTGAAGTCCGCTCTGCCCTGGTCAGCCAGGCCCAGCTTGTCAGGAACTACCCCGGGAACAGAGCTGGCACTGGCCTTTCACGGGATGAGGACGCTCTTTGGGGCAGATAAGGAAAGTGAAGTAGCAGTCGAAGCTTCCTCTGGAGTGTGCTAGGCTCACAGGGGAGAAACACTCTTGGCCACGTGGCCCCGGTGCAGGGCCTTCCAGCTGTTCAGAGCTGCCCCCAGGCGGCTGGGACCACAGGTGTGGCTGGGACCTGCCTCAGCCTGGGCACTGGGTTCCCACATCCTGTTCTCCCAGCCAGAATAGGCCACAGAGTCAAGGAGCGTTAGGAAAGGTTACAGGAGTTGAGAGTCCCTGAAGAGGCCAGGTGGTCTCTCCTTGGGGCCACTAGTGCTCAGCCATGGCCCAGAGGGCAGGGCCCTCCCCTCTCTTGCCTTGGTCTCCAGCTGAGGCAAGTCTGAGGCAGCCAACCCTGCCCAGAATCCCTCTGGGCCTGCACCTGGTACCACCTTATGCCAGTGACCTTGCCTGCACGTGGTGAGGGGAGAGATGCCCGCCTCGTGGGAGCAGGGTGAGAAAATCTACGTGAACAGATGTCCCTGACGCCAGGCCCAGGGGACAGCCTTGTCACGGACGCTGCACACCCTTGACCCTCAAGCCAGGATGGCTGCTAAGGCACTCTGAGAGGGTCTCCGGGAGCAGCAGCGCTCCTGGCTGCCTCCAGGCCACTCTGGGCGTCCCCCTCTATGTGCTCCCGGCCCAGGCCCCTGGGGAGAAGGTACATCAGCTCAGCACTGTGTCCGTGACATGTCCCTTCGCCACCTCATGCAGTCCTGAGAGGCACGTGCTACCTCCATTCGCATATGAGTAAACTGGGGCTCAGAGAGGGAACTAAATGGCTTTATTTCCTCCCAGAGGGTTGAGCTGGGCTCCTACCAATGTGGCCTGAGCCAGAACCCCGTGTCTAGCTGCTGACCCTGGGTGAGTGGAGAGACGGTGGCCAGTCACGGTGACTGGCACGCCCTGTGGTAGGGGGACCTTGGGATTGGGTGGGTTCCTGCAAACACTTGGCAGTGACAACTCAGAGCACATCCCTCAGCTCACATTCCCCCAGTGAACATGGGCAGGGGAACCCCAGGTGCAGGCAGCACGGAACTCCAGTTCAGGGACCGAGCCTAGCAGGGCCCGAGAGACCTGAGAGGAAGCATGGCACTGTCCAGAAGACGCCTGGGGAGCCGTGCTCAAGTGCCGCAGCAACAGGAGGTAAAGGCACCGAAGAACCAGGTGGGAGAGTGAGCACGCCCTCCCCACCCCTCCCCTACAGGCTGACGACCACAGCAAGAAGGCCGAGACAGGGCAGCCCTGTGGGGCTTGTGGCCCCTGCGTAGCTCTTAGTAGCCCCGAGGCAGCCTGACCGGCCCTGCCTGATGTCTGGGTGATGGGGAGGACAGGGTAGTGTCTGGTCTGTGTCAGTGAGGCACCCACAGACCCCTCCCAAGGCCCAGTGAGGTGGGGCCTGTGCCTAGCACGAGCCCTACACACTAGGGGTCCACGAGCAGGATCCCGAAATGCCATCAACGGAGAAGCCACTGGAGGGCGAGAACGGTGGGTCTTGCCCACATCCGTTCAGTCGTGAGGAGCTGGGAGCACATCAAACTGTGCTCAGAAAAGCCCTGTGAACAGCCTGGGGTGAAGCACCACCTCTGACCTCCCTAACTAATGGCCGCTTACACCAAGGGGTCTTGTGGCCGAGGCAGGCAGGTTTCAGAATGGGAGAGGCTCCCTACGGGTCTTCTCTGCTCCAGACTGAGGTGCCCACCCTCCCAGCCCCGAGACAGAGGTGTGAGTGTAGTGGGTGCTAAATGCAGAGGACAGAGGGCAGGAGTTGGGGTACAGTTCAGGCCCTCTTGAGAGAGCCCACTGTCCACAGTCCTTTAGGCCCCCGCCCCCTCTCCTCGGTGCATCGCTGCCCCTGCAGACGAGGCACACGCAGGCCAATGCCTGCAGCAGAGGAGTCGGGCCCAGCGCATGGGCGGGGGCCTCGCTGTGGTCAGCCCTCTCAGGGTGGGGCCAAGGGACCCGCTTAGTCACTCTGAGGGCCGCCGAGTCCCACCACGGCCCCAAGATTTGCACAGAGAGCCAGGGCAGGGGCAGCGCGGGGTGGCCTCACTCACCACATGTCTCCGTCCTGGATGGTCCGGTCGTTGGGGGCCCCGGCATGTCCGTAGTGCAGCACAGCCGCGTTCTCACCGCTGCCGGGCACAAGGCAAGGTCAACAGCTCGCCCTCACCCACAGGCCCCAGGGGCTGGTGCCCCATCCCCCGCCCCGTGGGCAGTACTGTCCACTCTGCAGCAGAAGCCCAGGAGTGGCTAAACCAGGCCCACAGCCTGAGGTGGGGCAGGGGTCCTGGTGGCCTTGGCACCCCCAGTCACACACTGGCGAGCAGCCTCTCGGAGCAAGGGGGGCTTCCCTGGCTGATGTCACTCAGGCAGGTGCCCTCAGGGCCGGGGTCGTGAGCATGATGTGGGCAGCACGTGTGAAGAGCGGAGTGGGGAGCAAGGGCCTGAGGCCTGGGGAAGGGAGTCTGGAGAGACCTCCTGTCCCAGTGGCTGAAGGGAGAGGAGAGGCCCATCGGGAGGGGCCGGGCTGGGCCAGGGGCTGCCGGGAGTCCTGGGCCACAGACAGGGGCACCAGCGGCTCCTTGCTCCCCTGCTCTAGAGAGCTTCCCTGATGAGCGATGCCTTTAAGAAAAAAAAGACTTTTAAGTCTGTCTAAAGGAAAAAAAAACCCGCCTGGGTGTAATATTTATGGCCCCGTTCAGGAGTCTCAGGAATCATAAAAGTAGAAATAATGATTTTTCTCTCTATCCACCAGAGAAGAACATTTCCAAGGACTGAGATGTTCACATGTATTATTCATGTGCTGAGGACGTGCACATCCACAGAGCTGCCGGCTCTGTCCTGGCTGAACTGCAGCCAGACCGTCTGCCCCAAGGGACCCAGTGTGGGGAGGTGAGATGGGTGAGCCCAGGGGAAGAGGGGACCACCCACATCTTTGAGGATGTGTCCCTCAAAGACATACCTATAGCAACATACAGCCACGCAGACACCCACATAGCTGTGGACACTCCTGAAGACCATGGAAATACGTGCTTACAACCATGAGCCCCCCCTATATTCATGGTTATTTCTACTCTGTGCCCCAAGTACACCCTGCCACAATCAGGTGACACGCACACAGACCCGCCTGCCCCTAGCCACAACGTGCCACATGCAGACGTGCCCATAGTGACACCTCCCACCATGGAGCCCCAGGCCCATCCTCAGCTTTGATGTTCCCTGCAAAGCCACATGGACTGCTACACACACAGACACACACGCAGACACACAACCACAGCTCCTTCCATCCCCGCTGTACACAGAAGCTGTCACAGCCTGGTCCCCACATGCTCAGTGTGTGCCTGAGTGGAAGGGGTGAGGAAAGCCAGTGGCCCCCCTAGAGGAGCAGCCCCCGGAGACGGGAAGGGGGGTCATGGCAGGGGCGGCCAGGCTCCCACCTTTACGCAGCACTGGCCGGAGCAGGCAGAGGTGGCCTCAGCTCCCAGGGCCTTGGTGGGCACTGGTGTGGGCATGCGAGCAAGCAAGTGCGTCTAGCTGGGGGTTGGTGGGGCTCCCTCGCCTTCCCCCCGCTCCCCTGCGGTCATCTTGCTCACGCGGTCCAGGAGGCCCACTCACCTGCTGCAGATGCAGGTGTAGGAGCTGTGGCGCATGCCGCCCTGGGAGTAGCAGTAGTGCTCAAAGAGGCTGCAGGGAAGGAGAGAAGTGTCAGGGTGACCGAGTCACTGGAGCCTACGAGCTCCCCGCCCCCCCAAGTCCTGAGCACGGGTCTGTGAGGCTTGTAGCTGGAGCCCAGGGTCAGCCATAGGCCACAGAAGCACAGGGATCAGTGTGGAGGAAGCAAGGCCAGAGGAGGGTGTCACCTGCAACACTGTGGCACAGCCCAGCCTCCCCGGCCCATCGGGAGGACAGCCCTAGCCCTACAAGCCACTGTAGGGGCCACAGTTTCTGCAGGGCTCTAAGTGGTATGACCACTGTGACTCCCATGTACAGTGGTCATGCCCCAACCCACTAGGAGGGGCTGGACACACAGGGGGCCCGGCCTGGAGGGTGAGGGCAAAGGGCAGACCTTTGTGCACATGGAGCAGGACAGGGCAGTCTCCAGGGAGGTGGAAGAGGCAGAGTCTGGGAGGCAGGCCCTGCTTCTCTCTACTTGAGACAAGCAGCATAACGGCTGCCCCCACCCCTGGACACGCCCCTGCCAGCCACACCCACGCCCCATCAGCTGTTCCAAACCCTCGGGAGGCCACCATGCCAAGAACTCTGGAGAGGCTAGGATCGAACCCCTATGCCACCAGATGCCCTAGGATAGGGGCTGGGGCTTGTCTCTTTTTGTGTGGGACTCTGAGCTCCAAGGGTCCAGCCTCTGCAGAACCCAGCTGGGGAGGGGGCGTTGCCCTCAACCCCTCCTGAGGCCTGGACAGTAGCTCAGGTCCAGCCTTCCAGGTGGCCCTGGCTGAGAAGCAGATCCAGGCGACCCTGCACCTGCTTCCACCACCAGGGCAAGGGACGAGTCACAGAGCTGTGCCGCTGACCCCATCTTCAGAACAGCAAGGCTGTCCCTGCGCATGTTAAGTGGTGATTCTGTGCTTCACATTTTAGGCCTGTTTTAGAGAATGTCTGTACAGAGAAGTCTAGTCTTTCAGGCACTGTAAACACGAATTATGCATAATTGTTACAGTGTGGTACAAAGTAGTTGTTATGCAGAAGGGGTTCTGCTGTACTCACTTGGCTTTCAGACTTGCCTTGCAAACCTCACAGGCTAATTGGGTATCTGTGAGTGAAACATTTCCTCAACAGAAGGATTTCAGAAACTGCCAGGGAGGGGAGGAGAGGAGAGCCACATGTTCCCATCACGGCGGGAGCACTCAGGCGGCTGCCATCAACTTCCACCTCGGTCCCAGAGGCCATGGGGACGGCAAGACCACAGCCCAGCACGTTCCTCCACAGAGAAGCGTTCCGAGGGGATGGCAAGACCACAGCCCAGCACGTTCCTCCACAGAGAAGCGTTCCGATGACGAGCCTGTGAGGTCGTCTGGCTTGACTGGGTGCACACGGCGAGCCCACGTTGGGTGGAAGACACTGCACACACTGTGGAGCTGTGGTGTCCCCTTAGCTTTGAGACAGACAGAAGCAGGCCTCAGGGGCCCGCGCGGCCGTTCTCAAGGTGAGAGGGCGGCAGGCCCCTGTCGGGGCAAGACGAACAGACAAGCGCATCCTCCTGCAGCCGGAAGAAACAGGGTGGGGTCGGCTCCCTCCTGCAGCCAGTCTCGGTAGCAGGCATTTCTTTCCTCAGTTTCTACAGCCTTCCTCACTTCAGCACCTAATTTTGCTTTCAAATTAAGTTTTCTGACATGACATGAAAACAAACTAGTGTTTTGGTGGCAATAAAAGGAGGACGCAACAGCCCCACGTCTCCTGCTCACACTCCTCCGAGGACTCTCTGTCGGGGCACCAGCCTGGCTGTGGACACACAAAGTTCTGGGGAAGTGCAGAGGTTCGGGGGGCCAGTGGAGAGACAGAGGTCTGACATATTTGTGATTTTCAAAGGGTAGGGGTGAGGAGTGGATGCTCTGAACTGGAGTCACATGCTTGTCATGAGGCTCCTGGACAGCTCGGTGAGAGCTCGGCCAGCACAGATCATAAGAACAGACCGCAGCAGCAGAGCTACCTGGTTCTCACTGGACAACTCGCAGACCCCGGCAACAACAGGACACTTAATAAAGACGCCTATAGGTCTTTACAGAAAATGTGACAAACTGAGCCAGGTGAGGGTCCACCAGATGGGCCTAAGTGACTGATACAAGTCTACGGCCAAATTCGGCCACGATGACACAGCGGCAGAGCACGTAACCGAAAGCCCTCCCACCTCCGACACTGGGGTGCTGCACGGTAAGCAGAGCTCACAGAACAGGAAGAAAGTGAGGCCTGAAAGGAAGAGGGGGCTGGCACCTTGGGATCCTGAAGGCCTTGGCTGTCACTGCCACGTGAGGACAGTGACAAGGCCTCGGGCACACGAGAGATAGGGAACTAGAACTGAGACCCCATTGCCACATGAATCTGGGGCCTGGGCAGGGATGTACCCTCAGCAAAGGGCAGATTTCGGAGAAAATTCAAGAGCATCGAAGGAGGCAATCGGGGAGCTTGCCTGGGCCCTAGGAAAAAATGAAAACATTCCCTTAGATTTCACAGCATGGTCTGCCCTCCAGGGGTTCAGGTTCAAGTATGAACTGCCTGCATGGTTTGGAAACCCCTAAGCCAGGAATTAACAAAAACACTGGTCCCTGACTGGTGACACCTGGAGCAAACAGCAAGAGCAGACACCAAGCCAAACTGGGTCGCTGCACCCTCAACCCAGGTGAGCCAGAATCTGCATGTGTGCACACATATATGTACACATGTGTACACAATGGACATATACACACACTCATGCATATGTACATAATACACACATGCGTGTGTATGCACATGTGTACACACATATACACACCCACACACACTGAAGATGAACTCATAATCCGAACTCACAAGAGTTGTCAGACACAGCAAGCAGCAGGTTGAGACCCTCAAGAACTTCGAATAACAGAATCCTCAGCTAGAGACCATACACACGTGGAAAATAACGCCTAAGAGTACAGTATGAAAACAGAAGACAGATTTTATAGAGAAACAAAACAAAACTTCCAGAAATAATCAATCTATCCATCAGAGGACCGCAGACAGGAAGAGAGGCCACAGCCCTGGTGACCCCAGCAGCCCCCTCTGCTTGCTGTCAGTCATGTGCAGCACAAACGTCTTACTAGGCCTGACGCCCCTGCTCCCTCTTGCTCGCCTGGATAAAGGATGGGGTGGGGAGCACCCCGACGAGGGAATGGCCCTCACCCCCTTCCCTGGCAGCAGAAGGGAAGGTTAGGGGTCTGCCCATAATGCTGCCACTAGCCTCACCTGCCGCTTTGTGGTCCCTGAAGCTTTCTTCCACATGGCCGTTCCTCTAACATCCTTGCCTATAAATTTCTCGCAAGCAAGACAGGAGCAGAAAATGCTTTGTACCCAGGCATAAATGAGAATCTTTAAGTAACCTGGGAGAGTCTGTGCTGTGAACACGAGGTGAAGGTAGTTACTGCTGTGACAGAGAGGCAGGCCCGTTTGTCAGAGCCTGGAGATGACTAACGGAGCAGGAACAGATTCGGAGGCCCAGATCAGCAGGAATGATGTCTCCAGGGACAGCACCGCCGGGCAACTCCTGGGGCCCGCAAATCCAGCCCGTGGAGCCTTCCTGGGCACACGGCCCAGCTTCTGGCCTCTGAGGTTTATCATCTGATGAGGAGATAGATACAGCCCTATAAAAACTCATTAGCTGCCCAAGATAACGGCAGAAGAGCTGCCCTAGCAGCAAGTGTCACCAAGCTATCAGCACAGCCCTAGCAAGTGTCACCAAGCTATCAGCACAGCCCTAGCAAGTGTCACCAAGCTATCGGTGCAAGCGTGAGCAATGACGGACGGGGCCTGAGAGGGGGGTCAGCAGGGGCTGTGGGCAGCATCACCCCCTCCCAGCCTGGGTCTCAATGTACTTCTGGTTCCCTGGAGGCCGAGCCAGAAAGAGGAGCATGGAAGGGAAGATGGGAGATGGGCAAAGTGGTGAGCAGAGTGTCTAAGAGTGAGCAGTTAGGACACAGGGGGAGGGAGGTGGGTAGGGAACAGGGTGTGGGGACCGGGCACTCCAAGCCAAACGCAGGGCCTTCTTGGGCCCAGGTGGCGGCCTACTCCTACTGTCACTGCGATTTTGGGCAGGTGCCTCCCGTGCTCTCCTGGTAGGGACAGGGTCCTCAGGACTGTGCTCCACTTGCTCAGACCTCCGGGTTCGCCACTGTCCCTGTCCTGTCGTCCCTGCCCCTGCCCAGCCTCCTGGATATGGCTCAACACTGATGCCAAAATCAAACCCCCTCTGCCACATACCTACCGGCTGTATGGCCTGCCCGTGCCTCAGTTCCCTCACCTGTAAAACAGGAGAATAGTGCCTCCCACAGGAACTATTAATGTGCAGACCCATGGCCTGGACACCCCATCCACATAGCTAGGCTCCCCGTGGGCGCCCTCCAGCCCCGTGCAGGCCCATGCGTGCACAGCAGCCCCGGGGTAAACGCACGTGCGTGCACAAGTGCACACACGTGCGTGGGTCTTCCCTTTACACAGGGCGTCTCAGCACATGGCCCCTTGCCAGCTGCCCCTGCCCCACTCACATGCTGAGGGTTCTGCTCAAATTCCCGCGAGTCCCCACTCCTTCAACAGGGTTCTCCACGGGCCTTCTGAGGGGTGGGCAACAGGCAGGGGGTGGAATGGGTGGGGAAGGCTGCCCTGTGCCCCTGCTTCCCCAGGCCCTTGGGTGAGGAAAGACACAGAAGCAGCTAGGGAGCCACCAGTAAGACTCTGGGCACGTTTTAAACGAGCAAGTAGCCATTACATGGTCTGTCTTCAGGGAGGGACCGATTTAAAGCTTTGGACTAAGCCCAGAAATGTTTAGTAATAAACGAGCACTCACAGCACAGCCTGCACCGACACGGCACCACCGGGGACACAGACCGTCTGCAATGGCCGCAGTGAGCCAGAAGTGAGTCTGTGAGAACGAAAGGCCCTGCCCGGGCCCAGGACGGTGCCCGGGGCGGACTGGTGGGAAGCAGGAGCTGGTGCTCCGGGACAGGCCCTGGGGAGGCACAGGCCCCGGGAAGGGGAAATCCACCAACCAAAGGCAAGGACAGCAGAAAGATGGCAGTGGTCACGGCAGGAAGATGTGAAGCACCAGAGGAGCCACTCATTCTGTCCCCAGGAGCGGCTTATCAAGGTACTAGATAATTAGCATTTTAATTGGATAATTGGGAATTCTAAATTGCCTATCTTGTATTAAGCATAACTGAGGACATAACATGACATTCAATTAACAAATATTCCCCTTTATTCTTGACATGCTTGATTAGGTGTAGTTTCTGAGTTCCTTGGTATCAGTTACTGCATAAAACACATCTCCTTAGTTGTCAAAGCCTTGGCCCATCAGACTGCTAATAAGCTCAAATAATATGTATGTGCACATGTGAGTGTACACACTCACATGTACACATAAATGAAAGAGATCTTAGAAATTCTCTACACAAAGTAAAGAAAATAATAAAATAAAAATAAAATAAAAATCGCCCATAAACTTATCCCCCAGAGATAACGGCTATCAAATATTTTGCTGACCATCCTTCCAAGCATTTTTTACACATTAGCACAGATTTATAAACTGTAAGTTTTTAAAAAGTCACCCTCTGACTGAAGTCTGACCTACACACAGAAAGGGACTGAAATCCTAAGGACCCAGCACGATGACCTGTCACAAACTGGTCCCCCAGAAGCCCCTCCCAGGCAGCCTCCCTCCCACGGACAGACAGCCTGACTTCCCACCACAGGTGAGTTCTGCCTAATTCTGAACTTCACAGAAATAGGATCAGACATGACCTCTGCGTCTGGCTTCACTGCTGCTCCACATTGCGTTGGCAGGGCCCAACGGGTGGTGGGTGACTGTCATCTTCTCATGCTCACGGCGTGCCACTGAGGGAGTGTACCCTGGAGCGTTTCTCCATTCTTCTGCTGGAGAACATTCTGGTTGTTTCCAGAATGTAGCTATCATGAATAGCGCCATCGTGGATGTCCCTGACGGTCCTTTGAGGCGTGTGTGCATGTGTCTCCATCGAGCACGTAGCCAGGAAATGTCCTGGGATATTGTGTGGGTTCAGCTTAGCAGATAAAGCCACATAGTCTTTGCCGGTAGCTGTATCAACTTATTCACTGGCTTATAACTTCAACTTCTTACCTGCACACGGGGCCCAACTTAGCTGAAAAGAATCTGCGAAGATGAATGCCCCCACTCTGTCCTGGCCCAGGGCGGAGAAGTCCCAGGGATGGTCCTTGCTTAAATTCCTAAAAACAATCCACATAAGTCTATACTACTTTTCTTTTTAACATTGTCACTATGTCCAGAATCAGACTGCTTCCCACTGGCACTGCTCATCCTTGGCATAAGCCACCATCTTCTTTTGACTGGTCCATGGTGACGGTGATGTAGCTGGTCTCCTTGCTTCGGGTCTTGTCCCCTACAGGGGTCCTCTCACAATTAAGGGACCCAACCCTGGCATTCTGTGAGCAGCCTGCCTCCTCCTCACTTCCCATCTCCTCTCGTCTTCTCAATCTGTCTCTTTGTTATTTCTGGGAGCACCAGGCAAGCTCCCTCCCACCTCAGGGCCACTGGACAAGCCTTGTACTTTCTCTTTGGAGTGTCTGTCCTAAAGGTTCACAGCTTGCTCTCTCCTCCTTCCGGTCTCTCCTCCATTGTCTCCTTACGGATGCCTGTCCTGAGCCCCTGGATAAAGAGTATGCCCTCACCACTGTCCAACATATCATCCATCCACCCATCTACCTATCCCCATCTATCCTCTCACCTCCTATTAGGCTGGGCTTGTATCTATTTTGTTCCCTGTAGGAGCCCCAGAGCCTGGTACAGTGCCTGGTGCACAGGAGCTTTTCAGTACATTTCTGTTGAGTGACTGAATAAGTAGATGGTTGCGTGGGGGGCGGGGTATCATGGCCTGTAATTTACTTAACCAATTTCATGCCATTAGATATCTAGGCTGCTTCCACCGCCATGTTACGATGGACACCCATGGCCATATGCCTTCTCACTGTCTTCAGGCTAAAATGCTAGAAGCAGAATTACTGAGCATATGTACATCTTCGAGTCTCAAGGCATGTTGTCAAATAAGCCCGAGAAAGCCCATAAGGATGTTCAGGGTCTTGAGCAGTGCACCACGGGGCCTGTTTGCCCACAGAACTGCAAATCTGGTAGGCAAAACAAAACATTGTTTCCTTGTTTCACGAATTAACGGGCAAGTTTGAGCATGCTCTATGTTTACTTCCTCATATTTCTTCCGTTCTGAATAGCCTGTGCCTTTCTTAGAACACTAAATGTCCATCTTTTTCTTATTGATCCTTGAGGGATTTATACACGAAGAATACTAGTGGCTCTTATACCGTGTGCGCACCGAGCAGTCAGCCCCATTCTGACCTTCTTTGCTGATTCCTCAAAAGGAGGACAGAACACCTGAGGAAAGAGCTACAGACACGAGCAGGACATGAGCAGGGCCCAGGGCAGTGACAACATAAGGAGAACAAACCCTGAAGCCCGCAGCACATGGCTCAAGCAGGAAATTCTACATGTGTGAATCCTTGCAACTGACACCCCCGATGAGCAAGTGAGAGGGCCCAACTTAGGGGGGCCCTAGAAGAGCTATGTAAACACGGCACGGTTTGCCCACTGTTCTCTGCCTTACTCTGGGATCGACGACGGTTTACATCTGAGCAGTTCTCACCAGTCTTTGCTGACGTCAGCAGTAATACCTTCCTTGGCCTAAACTGAAAACTCCCCCTTTAAAAATGCACCAGGCTGCCGTAGGAATCATTCAGACAGCATGACCCGGGAGGAGGGAGGGGGATAATCCTTGTTTAACAGGATCCAGAGGCCACATTCCCTGGAAGCACCATCTCTCCAGCACGCCCCTTCTCCCTCCCCACTACCCAGAAAGGCACAGGGGAGGGAAGCCTTCTGGAGGTGGAGGTGTGGGAAACCACTAGGCAGGATGGGACTTTCTTTGAGCTAGTCTGGTAAGAGCCCATGAGATGGGTAAACCAACAAATGCATTTTATGCATTAGATATTTAAAGCATTACCTTCCACTTATGGAAAATCACACTTAGTTTCACTCATGACAGGGATATAAAGCTCTCTCTTAAAATACATATATTTTTAAAAAGTAAAGAAACTATCAAGCCAATTAAATACTATAGGTGGGACAAGGATTTGTCAGAAATTGTGAGAGTGTCGCATGAATGAAGGATGCCGGGAGATTCTGCTGAGGCCTCTTTGAGGAAAAGCCTGTTTCTAGTTCTGTGTGGGAACACTTTGGTCCAGAAGCTCCCCAGTTCCCAGATGGCATGCTCAGTCTTTGGAAAACAGCTGGTGGAGTAAGCTCCAACAGAACCCGGGTTCTTTCCTGCACCCCAACCTGTTCCTGTCCCTGGCTGGTGAGAAGCCCATGGACAAAAGGCCAAATGGGACCCTCAGGGAACAAAGCCACCTCCAGCAAACCTGGCTGTCGAGGGCTTGGACATGTAGGTGCCAAGCTCTTACCATGACAGTCTGCTCCACTGCTCCTGGTAGAGGAGGCAGAAGAGTGCCCCCAGGCCCAGAACCCTGGTGGAGGCCCCGCCTGGCAACGCTTCTGCCTTTATGTAATAGCTCATCAAAAGGTCGGGTCATCAGACAGAGCCTACTCAGGGTGACGACTGTCTCTGGGATGCCCACATGAGACCACAGTTGCACAGCACCCTGGGTACCCACTGGCCCCTGACCCACCCGGGGCATCCTCAGAGGCACCACCTGCCATGAACTCCACCCTCATCCAGTGGAAGAAACACAACCTGGATTCTTTCACCAAACAGGTGTTTCCTAAATATCAGTCCTGCAGGAGAGAAGGCCCCGATTCCACTGAGCGAAGTCGGGGCAGGAGCCCCTAGTGGTCCCTTCTAGAGAAGGCTTTGCTTTTTGAGTCCCTCTAGGGCGTTCTCTTTTATTTCTTCAGTCTAGTGCTACTGTGTTTCCTAACATCAAATTCCTTTCTCTCCATTTACAGTCTTAAAATATTTCACAAATGTGTGGTTTTCAGATAGAACTTTCTCCGGAAAGCGCCATTTTATACCAATGCCTCTCAAAAGTCGGAAGCGCTGGCTCGCCCTCCCCAGCCGCTCCAGCTCTGCACAGTCCTCTGTGGCCCCCTTCTTCTGAATCAGCGGGCCTCCCCTGGGCCTCAGCTTACTCTGATTCATCTTCTGGGTCTTGTATCCACACAATCCCTCCCAGCTGCTCTCTGCTCAAGGTTCTGAGGGGGAGAAAAGGACAAGCAGCAGGTTCTGTACCAGCCAGGCCCAGTTGTACACACAAATCACTCTCTGTATTTTAAGCACAGGACGCTGAATACAGGGAACTGATCGTGGCGGGAGTGGGGGTGGGGATCAGTGTGTGGCATGAGGCCAGGGCCATTGCTTGGCTGGAGGGGCCCAGGGGAACTGTGTCACTACAGCCCAGGAGTTCTGACCACGTGCAGGAAGCAAGAACCATGGATGCCTCGCCAGGTGAGTGCTATCCCAGGTACCTACGACACAACGTCTCTTCTTTGAGAAGATGTTCCCAAGTTCCCAGGTGCCACCAGGCCCAGGTCGAAGCGGAAGCAGCAGAGGAGGGAGGCGCAGACAGCGATGGCAGGGCCACGCCCTTTCCACCTGCAGGTGTTTGGGCTTCATGGCGGCACATCAGCCGTTTAGCGTGAGCTGCCAAAGGCCTCTCTTCTAATGAGCCATTCCCATCCCCACTCGTGACTTTGAATGTTATTTTAGTCACACTTGACTGAAAGAACAACAGGAACGCTGTTTATCACTTAGAAAGTCTTTACTCACTTATGACAAATGGGGGTTATACTCATGCTGCCCCTATAGAAACGTCAGCAGGAGAGAGGAGGTGCTGCTGTGGGGATGCTCTGGGGCTCGGGGCGGGGGTGGGGGGAGCAACAGGGCCTAGCCAGTGGTACCTCCAGTTCTCCCAGGAACTCAGCGGGTCTCAGTCACGGTTCAGTACAGCGAGGACACACTCAGAGAGTGATGCCACTTTCCAGGACCTCAAAGCCTCTCTTACCACGGAGGTAGAAGATGGGGGGCTGGGAGAGCCAAAGGTGGCCCCCATCTGCTGTGGGAGGTCCACACTGGGTGCACAGAGGATGGGAGAAGCGATTTAAGAACTAACTCACGTGCTCTGAACATTTCTTCGGCCAACATCTCAGAGATGCAGAACAGGTTCCAAAAATGTATTCTCTGATCCCCATGAATTCAAATTTTTGGTAACTTAAACCTATTTATCAATAGCTAATTAACAAGGTCCAAGTCCTACAATGACAGAGTGATTAAACTGTTTTGAAATAATCCATTTTTAATTAAAATGCTATCCTCTCTTGGTTTCTGGATAGCTTCAAAGGAGAACCTTAACAGATGTCTTATTTTTAAATACACATTATGTAAAGCCAATAATTAGAAGAATTCATGCTTTTAATTATATTTTAATTACTCTTTGCCTATTGATGCAAAGTTAATATTTTTTCTTTCCGGCACTAATATTGCTAACCAAAGCCAGCACAAAACTAGCAGAATTCTTCTGTGAGTGAAACCCCATTTCAGCAAGCCGTACGGCAGCAAAGACACTTGGAGGAGCTCTGCCCTCATCCTGGCGGACAGGTCTAATTACGGTGACTCGCCCGGTCCGAGGCACGCTCCTGGCTCCTGGCCTGTAAGAGACATACTCCAAGGTGCTAGCACTGGCTGTGTGATGAGAGTCCGGTTTCTCCTTCTCCTGTTCAGCCAGGAGGCAGAAAAGTCCCTTAACTCCTCCACTGCTCTCCCTGCACATATTATGAAGCATCTCACCGGGGCAACCCACATAAGTAACCAGATCACCCACCAAAATTCAGAAAGCTCACAAAACATGATGGGAGCTTGGAGGATGAGAAAGAGGGGCCACACTGAGAAGGTGTGCTTTCCCATATGCCTGGCTGGGCCACTGTCGGGCCCCTGGGCATCCACATAACACCCAGCGTGCCTGAGTGCTCCCTTCCAGGCTCTACCCCAACACCATCCCAAGCCCACACTGCCAGCAGCACCCTGTCAGGTCCAGGATTACTGCGGCCCCTCCTCACTGCGGCCCCCCCCCCCCAGTCCACATGGCTGCCCTGACAGCCTTTAACCAGGTTCCCTCGTGGCCCACCTGCCTACCTAGGAGAAGGAGGTTGGACGGGGCTCTCAGCGGCCTCTCCTCTCATCATCAAAAGCCCTTCGCAGGTGAGGCTTCCCCCAAGCCCCACAGTCCTCATGGCTTTTAGGGTTGCATGCAGCTGTGCTATAGCGCCTGACCCTTCCCCTACTGGTCTCAAAGGGAATTCCTAGAGGCAGGCCCACCCTGCACCCAGCTAGGCACAGTGATGAGCACACACTAGGTCCTCAGTAAACATCAAGGAATGGGTAAGAGATGGCAGAGATGGTTGGCCTGAATATGCCCAATGATCAAAACAGAATATGCACGCATGTATGTGTACACGCATGCACACACATAAACATGGCTTAAATCCCATCTATCCAAGAGGAGCTCTGGCTGTACGCTCACCACTCTACTTCCTCTCTCTGGGCACATTTCTCAGCCTCTCTGCAGGTAGCTGGGACCATGTGACTGACTGACTTTGGCCAATGGGAGTATGAGTGGAAGTGATACGTGCCACTTCCAGGCAAGGCTTTAAGAGTGGATGTAAGTACTATGTGCTTTCTCTTTCTCCTCTCAAAAGGGACAGTCAGGCAATGGATGCAGCCCCGAGGATAGCCATGGGTTGCCTCAGACTACAACATGAGCAAGAAATAAACTTTCACTGTACTCAGATTACAACATGAGCCACTGAGACTCAGGTTTTTGTTATTAATGCAGCAAAGGCTATCCTATGTTGACTAACACGCAGAACACACATAGGAATTTGCAATACAGTGAAGTTCGAATTTTAAGTCAGTGGGACAAAAATATTACTACAAAGACTGGGTCAACTAGTCATCTTGAGGGCGTGAAAAATCCTGAATCCTTGCCTACTCAGTGTTTGAAATATTTCATTCATAATTGTAGAGAAAATGTTTTTTAAATTTTTCATAAAATTTTAAAGATAGAAGAAAATATGCAAACAGCTAAACTGTATTGAGATAGTATTAGAAAAGGTCTATGTAATTATGCAAAAAACACACCACATGGGAAAGGAACAATTTGACTACCTACATGTTTCTATATATCAAATTGGGAAAAATATTTTGACAATGAGAACAATTAACATGAAGAACCCTACTATAAAGTGCTAAGATCAGTAAGTCAAGCAGATGGTGCCAAGGACAGACAAGCCACAAAGAAACACCTGCGAGAGAAGTTTAACCTCACCAGTAATCAAAGAAGTGCAAATAAAGGTGGGACACCACTTTTCCGTTTTCATTGTCGAAGATGAATAACAAAAACAATACAATTACTTTTGAAGCCCAAAGGGGCACACAGGCACCAATGGGGGTGTGTGTGTGTGTGTGTGTGTGTGTGTGTGTGTGTGTGTGTGTGTCCAGCTCAGTGGCTGAGAGCATGGCTTCTGGAGAGAGGCCACCTGGCTCCTCCAAACCCATCTGTCCACTGTGGGATATTGGGCCAGCTCTTTAAAGCCCTCCTACGTCCTCTACGGTTGCAAGCATGCCACCCCCCACCTTCTGAGATGAAAGGAGAAAATCCTCAGGAAGCATGTAGTACACGCTCAGCAGACAGTACCACCACCCACAGGTGGGTGAGCAAACAACTCCTAGAGGATGCTTTGGTTTTGTTCACTGCACATGTAGGAGTTTACCCCAGGGAGAGTATCAGTTAAACACCCAAAAGGCGGATAGATAAGGTGGATTGTCACGGTGGGAAGTTAGAAAGCACCTGGCTGCTCCAGTGGAGGACTGGTTAAGCGGATTACGGTGGAGCCCCACAGAGGCAGGGTAATGCAAGAGACTTCCACGTCACACAGCAGGAGGAAGAGACTCCACCTCACGTGATCCCAGCAGATCAAAGTGTATCGGTGCCCCTGGAGAGAGCCAGAAAGCTTGTTTGCTGAAGAAACAGGGGTGAGTGACTCTGCATCACAGGATATTTTTCATATTTTGTTCATAAGGCTCCATACTGACTGAATTTCCTACTGGTATATGCAGTACCTTTTCATCGGTGTAAAGCTGTTTTAATGTTGAAAAAATTTTTTTTGTTGTTAGAAATGAAAGATATCTGTTAAAAACCGACTACCCTGGACTGAGCCTTGTCCCACTGGCTCCATCGCAGCCGCGATCATTGAAGCTGCCACAAGGGGTCGCAAGTGCACACCGCCTGCCACTCCACAGAGCACCCTGACAAACTTGCAGCCTGGCTGGAGGGGCCGTGATTCAGGAACAAATTGTAGGTAAAGGCTCCTTCGTATGGGGTGTGGAGCCTCCAGGCCACAAGAACGTCAGCTCAGCCCACTTATCTTTCTTCTCTGGCCTTGGATTCTATAGCAAAACCTCCGTGGGCACAAGGAAGTACCCCTCCAGCAGTGTGAGTGCAGATGTCAGAGACAAAATGCAAAACAGCCTCGCCTTCTTCCTCGGGCTGCCCACACCACAACGCTGCCCTGCTGCCCTCCGTGGGCCACCCAGCCCCCAGGCAGACATGACTGGCTTGGACTCCTACTTACAGTGGAGGGAGCCAAAGACAGGATGGAGCCACACGTGCAGCTCTTGAGGAGCCGAACTGAAAGGCAAACTTGCCTCTGGTCTGTCTCAGGGAAACCCCAGCTATCTATCTCCCTGGGGAGCAAAACGAAGCTTCTCTGCCGGCGGGGGCCACTATGCTGTTCCAGGAAGTGAGCCTGCCACAGAGAATGGATTTGATGGGTACAGGGCAGAGCACCTAGAATGTATAAAATATAACATTTACCAAATGCCCCTGGGCAGAAAACTCAGGTTCAGCAAAGAGCTTGGATATGAATGGATTTTCTCCATTCACAGCTTCTGAAACCCTAGATGAAATACGCTCCCGTAAGGCAAAAGTGGGAAGTCGGAGCTCCCTGCACATGTGGATTCGAAACAGTGACCCTGATATCGCCCAAGTCTCACACATGCATCTTCTAGAACAGGGGTCTCCAACCCCTGGGCCATGGACTGGTCTGTGGCCTGTTAGGAACTGGGCCACACAGCAGGAGGTGAGCGGCAGGTAAGCGAGCGAAGCTTCATCTGTATTTGCAGCCGCTCCCCAGCTCTAGCATCACCACCTCAGCTCCACCTCAGGTCATCAGGCATTAGATTCTCACAGGAGCACCAGTCTCTGGTGTCAAAAAGGTTGGGGACTGCTACCTTAAGGGAACTGTTTCTACCCTCCCAGTTCTGGGATAACCGGTGGTCCAGGTCCTCAGAAGCTACACAAACACTTACATGTAGCCCCCACCCAATTCCAAGCCTTGTGAATCCAACTCTCTCTCCCGGCCTTCCTCATCTTGGGCACAGAACAAGCTGTGGATGCCACTCTCCCCAGAACTTCAATAACTAGGGAGAAGCTTTCCTTCTGATATTTCTGGTTGCTCATTCTCACCTCTTGCAGCATGACCAAGTGTTTTATCCTTAAACCACAGAGCTGGAGCTCTCCCTTCCCTGCCAAGGGGGCATTCCTACTCCACAAACATGCAGGGCATGCCAACGCCCTTGAGACTGTCATAGAATAATGATGCCCACTTTGCACCTCCAGGGGACTTAACTAATTTATAAGGCAATTTCAATAATAACTATATATTAATTTTACATTCCCCTTTTACCTATTTCAGTGGCCAGGAACTGTTAGGAATTAGGTGATATATTACAATAGGCTTCAGAGACTTTTTATTAACTAATGCCCCATATTCAAAAACCTTCCTGTCAAATGAGAAACATTAAGAAATGCTGTCCCTTTTATAATTGCTTCTAATAGACTCAATATTCACGTCCTGGCCTTAACAGACAGTCCAGGCAGTACTTCCCTAAATTGCATTTAACTTTTCATTTTCTTTCTGTCACCAGCCAATCGAATAATTCTGAAAGCACACAAATGGTCTTTTTACTATGTCAGCCTGTAGCTCCTGAGGTGCCTGTAAATTTGGAAGGTAGGAGGACGACTCAGGACGAGAAACACGCAGCAGTCTTTCCGCCCAGACTGTCACCGCAGCAGCGTGCTTTGTGGTGTTTTGGGTTTGTTTGCTAAACCTATTTATTGCAATATACATAAAGCGCACACATATCAGGTATCCAGACTGATGAAATTTCACAGACATACCTCCTGGATCAAGATTCAGAGTGTTTCTAGTCCCCTGGTGGGTGCCATCGCCACTCCACCCCGCCCTCTGCTCCTCCATCATCACTGCCTATTGGGGACTTTGTATAAATGGAATGACACAGCCCGTGCCCTTGTCTGGCTTCTCATGCAACCCACTGCCCTCCTGAGAGCCGTCGTCCCTGCTCCCGTGTGCAGCGATACTGTTTGTTCCCACTGTTCCCACTTGTATGAACCACCACGGTTTATCCACCTCCATAGTGGGGCTCTGGGTCCCCCTGTTTTAGACTCCTTCCAGCCCACGTACAGAACATCCTGGCACGTGTCTTTTGATGTGTTTGCTGTGTGCCAAGTGGAGTCGCTGGTTGCCAGGTATGGACTGCTCGGCTTTGGCGGATGCTGCCAGTTGTCTTCTAGTGGTTGTTCCAGCATCTCTGTTTTTGTTTGTTTCGCTTTTTTTTTTACTCCTGGCAGGGAAAAAACTTTAAAGCCCATCACTCCATGAACCACAGATTTGAACTCAAATGCAAGGCCTCAGAGCGACTGACTCACCAGGCCTGGAGCCGCCTGGGCCCTCCCACTGTCCTGCAGCCTCCCAGGCATGAACCTCCCTGGGTCATTTCGGGCAAAGCAGGCAGAAATGACATCTCCTAATGGCAGCCCTATCCCCTGGGACAGTAGCACATCTGGCTCCAGTAGGCCCCAGAGGAGAAGACATTTCCGCAGAGCCGCAGATGGATGCTAATGCCCCCTCACAGGTAACTAACTCTCTGTACAACGGAGACTTCAATGGAAATGGGAACTTTACCAGGGGCAAGATGGGCCTCGAAGGACAGTGAAAAACAAAAGCCCCTTCAACCAGGGGAGAGAGCTGCCAGCTGGGGGCACCCAGAAGTGGCTGGGAAAGGCCGCAGCCTCTGAGTGGTTGCTGTGCCTCAGGAACAGGGTCAAGAAGGTGCCAGGTGGAGCGGTAGAAGCTCAGCAAGCACGCAACGGGGCCAGCCCTCCCCAGGCCTGCCCTCCCTGCTGAGTGAAGGGCCGAGAGACCTAGGCAGCACTTAGGCGGCACAAACTAACCGCTACAAGCACGTGAGGACAGACTGCAGGCAAGGAGCAAGAAAGACCTGCTTTCCAGGGAAGGAGCCCCAGGGGAAGATGAGAGCTGGGCTAGAACAGGAAGCTGAGGGTAGAGGTGGGACAAAAGTAGCCAAGCGCCTGGCACTGAGGTGACAACTCCTTCATCTACCCAGCACAGAGGAGGAAAAAGGCTCAGCCTTCCAGGCCTGCCAGAAAGCCATCAAGCCGGGAATCCTTTGTTTTTATTTCCAAAATCAAAGGGGCCTGGGCTGAGCATCTGATCCCGACTCAAAGCCACAAGGGAACCTCTGGCTGCCCTGACACAGAGGAGCCTCAGCTGTGACAGCCCCGGGGGCTTAGAAAATTGAGGCCGAGAAGCCAGTTTTAGAAGTTTATGAATAATAAATGCAATTAATGTGATGGAAAACAGAATCTGGAAGCCAAGCAGAGATCCTAGGGTGGGTGACTCACCAGGTCACCTCCTTAGTCACTTCTGGTGGCTGAATCCCCTCAGAATGGACAAGCCCTCACCTGGCCACAGCCTCAGCCAAAGAGCAATCGGTATGTCTTACTGTTAAAAATGTACAGCTGAAACTTATCAGATTTTGTTAACCAATGTCACCATAAAATATAAATAATTCCTGAGAGAGGGAAAAAAAGAGCAATTGGGGCCTGGGTCCCGCTGGGAGATAATGCACCCCCCCCCCCACCGAATCCACCCCCTCTTATTCAGTCCAGGGCAGGGCTCACCCTGGTGGCAGGGTTCCCAGCCCAAGCACGCCTTTCTGGCCTCTGTGCCCTCATCTGTGAAATGCGAATGACGATCATTCTTTGACTGGATATTGAAACGTAAGTGCTGTTCCTATGACCCTCTGCTCTCACAGCAGCATCCTGGGAGCCAGAATCTCCAAGGGCGGCAGGCAGAGACCTGCCCTGGGCCCCTCACGCCAGCGTCCCTGCTTGGTCTCCGACATCAGCCCCACTGAGGTGCTCACGCTAGTCTGAGGCCGGTTTGCACCTCAGTGTCCCTTCCAGGCTCTCAGCAGGTACTCTGCCTACCTGGTGCCTAGCACTGAATATTCACTCAACAAACGTTAGAGAAAGATACAGCAGGTATGCAGAAAGAGGGCTGGCCTGCAGGAAGCAGTAAGGAGGAAAAAGGCATTTCAGCTGAGGGAGCTAAAGTTAAATGAGCCCAGAGCTCCCTCTGACCCTTAGGCTTCCAGCTTGGTTTCAGGGTGCTGCCTCTGGCCTAGAGGAGCTGGGAGAGGACGGAGAGGAAGAGGAGGCAGCGTGGAGGAGAATGAGAGGAGGTGGGAGGAGCGGAGGGGGTCTTGGTGCACAGCCTTTCCCAGCAGGCCCCCAGCCCTCACCTGGAGGGAGGCGTGAGTCTTCTTTAGCATCTCCTGCTGGCCCAGGACAGGGTGCTCCTGCTTGACCAAGACGGGCACCGTCGAGGGTACCAGTCCTCCCAAGGCTGAGGAGATACCTGCTCCTGCCACACACCACAAGTTTAGTGGAACCAAGGAGGCCTCAGTGGCTGCCACAGATTAAGTCACCCAGAGACTCTCTTCTTGCTCCCCTGTAGGGGGTGCAAGGACCTCTCAGTGAAGATGGGCGAGGTATTGTCAAGAAGGTTCTCTCACTTACTACAAATTGCACCTTTATGGGAAAATCAATGATATTGCCTCCTCAATCTTTCACACTTGTTGCTGGTCTAAAGTAATTAATTACTCTACAGGGTGACAGGTTAGAATTGTGCCAGTGTTCCCAGAAGTGCCTGCCCACCCCAGCCCTGCACCCGGAGGGGGGCCTGGGAAGGGAAGCCGGTGAGAGATCTGTCACTCCCTGCTCCCCCTGCTCAGGAGGCCCCTGGGTCTGTCGGCAACACTACTGCACACCTACCATGTGCCGGCCGTGAAGAGCTGTGATGAGCGAGGCAGGATGAGCGAGGCAGACCCCGGTCCTCGAGTCCACAGAGAAAAAAACGTCCCCTGATTAACTGTGACAGTAGAAAGCTGGACGCAGCAGGAGCCACATGCTGGGAGAGCACAGCGACGGGGAAAGGACCTGTGAGAAGCCTTTCTACAGGGGGGGTCTGCCGCACAAGGCAGAGCATGCGGGAACCCCAGAGGCAGAGAACAGGGCGTGAGAAGAGCAGCGACAAGGCGAGGAGGCGGCCAGAACTCACAACTCGGGGAGCAGCATGGAAAGTGGGGCCCCGAGGCTGGAGAAGGGACACCCCTCCTGCCTGCGACCCTCAGAACAGCTGTGCCGCTCATTCCTGGCACAGCCGCTGTGAACATTAACTTCTCAGAACAGTCTACTTTTTTTCTTTCAAAATGCTTTTAACTGATAGCTTGTTTAACTACCAACATCAATTGGCCAGCAATTCCATGAACAAATGCTTCTCTACTTGTCTCTGAGTTCAGCCACTTTTATTTGTCCCCAAGTAGTTGGCAGGAACCAGTTACATCAATAGAGGAACATCAATTTTTAACAGCCACATGAGATGCAAAAGCTTCAGATGGATTTTCCACTGGCAAACAGGGAGCCTGGAGGAGCTGTTATTAACAGCCATTAGAGACAAACAGGCAGGCCTGGGAGTCAGGGCTCCAGAATTAGACTGGATTAAGGAGATACTGTAGGCACTGGACCTCTAAACGTCATAAATAATGCTGAAATTTTAGACTGTGGTTGAACTCTTTGTTGTCACAATTGTTTAGGTCACAGTGTATTTGACGTTGCATAGCAAAATGACAAATATCTTTCTCAACTGCTAAGTGCACAGAGCCCATCAGAATAAATCCAACCAAGTGCCCGCTACAGGTAAGCAAGCAGCATCGTCGGGAGAGAGCCTGAGGGGGCGGTGCTATCAGAAGCGATTTGGACAGTGATTTCCAGAGGTGCGTGGGCTGTGCAGCAACAGGCCTGTTTTCGGGTGGATCCTTGCCACTTCCGGTCATGTGATCTCATTGTTGAAAGAGCTGGGGTTCCAAACGCTCAATAACACCAGGCTCTCCTCAACAAAAACCAAGTCACAGCAGAACCAACGAAAGGGGCAGAAAAGAACAAGGTAGTGAAATGTCTAACCGTGAAATAGGAGCAGTGCATTATAGCAACGAGTAATCCTCCTGGACAGCTGGAATAATGCTCCAAGTCCACCAGCCGGCCCACTGCCCAAATGCAAGACCCAAGGATGCTCCCGAAAAGACTCTGGGGAGCATCCAGGAACCGGGAACTCAGAGGGCAGCCCTTGGGGCATTAAGTTTCTGGCACAGACACTTAGCTAGACACATAGTGAACAGATCCCATCTGCTCCCTAGCCAAGAGGCGGGGCACCACACCCCACCCTCCCAGGGCCCACTCTGTGCCCATTCAGCAGAAGCAACGTCCACCTTAAAATCTTGACCCAGCTAACAGCACGCTGGCGCTGCTCTCGGGCCCAACTGGCCTGACCCTGTGGCTGCCAGAAAACGGAGGCTGCGGGGCATCGAGAGAAGAGTCAGGGGAGGGTTCCGCTGGCCCATTAGGCCTGTTACATGCATGGCCAAGACCGACGCGGGGCCCACTGTGCCCCCAGCCTTGCCTGATGGCGAGTTCTCCCACTGTCCAGCCAGCCATGCCAGGACTGGAGTGACCCCTGGGTGACAGAGTGGAGGACACAGTGTCCGGCCTGCAGCCAACAGCCTATTTTCATCTGTCCCAGAGGAAAATGTTCTCCCCGCACTGTGCTCTCCTGGAGCAGAGCGGTGAAGCCTCAGCCTCTGGCAGCTCCGGGACTGGGCGGTAGCCACCGCCCCCCCCCCCCCCGCCCACACTTTCACAGGAGCAGAGGAAACAAGTGGGTGCTTTCCAGCAAAGGGGGACCCGAGCTCCAGTACAGGCTGCTGGCACTGTTCTCCTCCCTGCAGTGCAGAAGTGGAGTGGAGGTTTGAGGGGCTGCTCCAGACCCTTCATGGCCTGAGGAGGGAAAAGTGTGACATAGCTGGGGCTCCCATACCCTGGCCCCTCTCACAGGCACCCAAGGCCCTCCGAATGCACCGGTAGCACCGGGATCCAGCACCTTCTGGCCCCGGCCTCTCTCGGGCTGGGCAGTTCGGCCAATGAGCCCTTGTATCACCAGACCCTCCAAATCCTCTCCTGGAGGGCTGAACCTCAGGTGTACATGGGTCAGCTTTCCTCGCCTGCCCATGCGGGACTGTGGGAACGTGGCGCTGGGCGTGGGAAATCTGCCTGGCACAGGGCAATCTGGCTGGATGCCCAGCGAGCCACCCCCAGCAGCTGGGTGTACGAGGGCTGCTCGGCAGTGCCCTGGGAGCCCACGCTGTTGGCTTTTAGCTTCCTGGAGGTTTTCAGCAAAGACAACTCCCTAGGTGACGTGGATCTGACCATGAGATGACCGTGACAGCTGCTTTCTCAGGTATGTGCGGGTCATGCAGCCCAGCACCACCCTCACGAAGGGCACTGGTGCCCCTAACAGCCCACCTCATGATGAAGTCAGAGTGCAGCCTCACAGGTGCTGCCACTCTGGCCTTTCACAAACTCCCTGGAGCAAATGCCAAACTCTTTAAGACATGGTTCTAAGAAATGTTCATGATTTTATGTTGGCTTTTCCTCAACATAGCAATAGTCCATTTATAAAAATTCTAGATGACATCCAGTGCGACCCATCACAGAAAGGCTGAAAACAACTTGGAAGTGACCCAGGCTGGAAATGAACCTTTCCCCACAGGCTCCCCTCTGCTGCCTCAATCTCTTCAGGCATTGGTGGTCCCCAGTCTTCGCGAGCTCATTTAACAGCAACTCCATCCTTCCAATAGCTCAAGTTGAAGACTCTGGAGTCACCCCGGATCTGACAGCGAATCTTGAGGGCTCTACCTTCAGAATCTGTTGCAGACCAGATTCCTTGATAACCACGGGGCCACTGGGTCCACCAGGGCCAGCATGGAATGTGGCCAGAACGTGCCTACATCTCACATGGAACACTGAGCCTGGCCGGGCCCTGTCACCTCTTACATGGCAGGGGCGTCCTCACTGGGCTCTGTCCCTGCTGTGCCGCCCCCTCCCCCCAGTCTCTCCCCAGCACAGCGCCAAAGGCTGTTCTCCACCACGACCAGGCTGCGGCTGTCCTCGGCTCAGCCCACACCAGGCCCCGAGGGACCTGCCCCCCGCCTCCCAGACCTCACCCCATCCCTGTTTCTGTCCTCTTTGCCTCTTGGCTGTTCCTCTTGTCTGACACTCCAAGGCCTGATCCCCTGACCCTCCAAAACTTACTCTACTCCTCTTATGCGAGGCCTTCGACGCTACCCTCTTTGAAACTGCAAATCACTCCCAGGACTCGCTCTATTCTCTCTCCCGGTTTTACTTTTTTCTGTAGTATTTGTCACCATCGAATACACTGTCCATTTTACTAATTAACCTTGTTCATCTCCCCTCCAGAACTTCACAGACAGGTCTCCCTGCTCTGCTTCCCCTCTCCTGGAACAGTGCTGGGCACCAGTCGTGACTCAACTATGTCTCTAAGCCAAGGAACCGGCACAGGCAGGCCGGGATCAGCAGGTGCTCGCTGGCCACAGGGCAGGGCGGACCCACGACGGTTTGCTTTCCAGGGGCAGGTGGTACACAGGAGCATGTGTCAGTCTGCCCAGCCAAGCACAGTGACAGGGTCAAGAGGGCTTCTGCTGTATACTCTGGTCAAATCAGAGCTCTCTAAAACAACAACCCGAAATGTAATTCCTAGCCAGTCTGAGTGGACCCACTATACCTGGTAACGATTTAGGAAAATCTTGGTCTTGAAAGGATTGCTCTGGGTTCTGAAGGTTACATCCAGCCCAGAGAGGTCAGCCTTGGCTCTCCCAGGCCTCCTCGGATGGCATTACAAGCCTGCCTTCAGAAACGCCCTGACATTTAACATCCTTCCGGTGAGGCCTGCCTTTGTGTGGCCCTAGGACCACCTGTGAATGATTGCCACATGCACCTCATTGCGACACCAACACATGCCCCTTATCTGCCAGCCCAGGGGTACAAACCTGATTCCCCGATAACCACTGGGCCATCGGGTTCGCCAAGGCCGGTGACCACATCCACAGGAAGCAAGGCTGCCTGGAAGAGTGCACAGCCCCAGAGTGGGGGTGGGGTGGTGCATGACCTTGCTCAGATGGGTATGAATGGCCCCAGCCAGGCTAGACAGTCCTTGGACCCTGAGTCCTCCAAGTACTAAGTGAGGAGCCTGCCGAATCCTCCTTCCCCTGTCCCTTCTCTTCCTCAGGAACATTTGCTGAGTGCCTCTTGACACCGGGCCACTCTGGGCTTGTTCCCTCTCTGCCCTGTCTACAGCCCCAAACCTGCTGGGCCCAGGCTCCTAGGTTACTGTGCATCCCCGACTGTGACCTCTGCCTACCTCCCTCCCCTTCCCCTATCTCTACCCCACCACTCCCCTGTCCAGCCTGTCCCTTTGCTCTGACTCTGGTCTCTGAAGGTCCACTCAGAGGACAGTTCTAGAGGCTGGAAGAACCTCTGAAGGCCATACTGTGGCTCCCAGGTGATGGTCCCTGGGCCATCTGCCCCTTCTGAAGCAGTCTCCCCACTTCCTCCTCACTACAGCTGGCCAGATTCTGCCCTGGTTCTGGCATTAGGTGACGTCGTTCGTAATTCTTCACGTGATAGCTACTTGTCCTTTTTTATTTTTACAGGTATTTTTAAAAGCAGAAGAACCCCTCCTCCCTCCAAACAACCGTGCCTTTCTGGTACCCTACACTGTACAACGATAACTGCTGGGTAGAAAGAAGTGGGCCCCTTTCCGTCAGGTGGAGATCGTCAGGGCAGAGTGGTGACGAATTTGGGTTCGAGGGGTGACAGCAAGGGTTCAAATATTGCCAATGGTGAGACCATGGACAAGTTCCTTAGCTGACTTGTCCCTCACCTTTTTTGTCTATAAAATAGCCCAGACCGCCGGGCGTGTGGTCTGACCTCAGGAAAGGCTGGAAGGGCTGCTGCTGCTGGTTGGTCGCTGCCTATTGCCTCTCTTCCTCCAGAACTAAGCCCCATGGTAGCAGGGCGTCTCCGTCACTGCTGCGTTCCCAGGGCTTGAAATGGGGTATGGCACATAGTAGGTGCTTGATAAATGCTTGCTGAAGAAACACATGGGCTCACAGAGTGGTCTGAGTGAGAGAACTTGCCCCAGCCTTGGGGGTTTATGTCTTAGCTGCTGGGCCAAGAACTGCTCAGTCTCCCAATGCTCCTTTGCCCCTACTGATAACAACCATCCCCCTGTCTGCACATGTCACTGATGTGTCATTTTCCAGATCCCGGAACCGCTGCGCCTAGCTCCAAATCACTCCTTTACCTGGACGGCAACCCCATGTTTTTTCCCTGTCCCTCTAAAGATCTGTCTGAGTGGTGTCATAAGACCACTCTATCTCCTGCCCTGGCTCCCCTGCTCTCTGCTCAGAGCCTAAGGAGACTGAGAGGCCTGGGCCTGTGGGCGGAGTGAAGCGGCCTGCTGAGTGGGTGTACACACCACACGCACACATGCACGCATGCAAACACCCCATGTGCCCCCCAGGCAGGCGGAGTGAGGGGACATGATTAACAGGTGCGCACACCATATGTACACACATACAGCTCTGTGCCCCCAGGTGGGCAGAGTAAGGAGGCCTGCTTAATGGGTGTACACACTCCGTGCATGCACAAATGCACACGCACATGCCTCCGTGTGCCCCCAGGCAGGCAGAGTGAGGGGACCTGCATAACAGTGTGCATATTACACATACTCAAAGTGGGACACAAAATGCAGCCAGGCCCTGGCTGAAAGTGCAGTGCCAGGGCCGGGGGTGGGGCTGGGAGGTCCCTCCGTTGGAAAAAGCACAGCCCAAGAGCACAGCCTCTGCGTCTTAGGTAAGTAACACAATGAGGAGGCAGCAGCGAAAGCAGGAAGCAGTCTGAGGACAGTTCCCAGAGCTGCCTGGACCAGACTCGCGTGTAAGGGGACGTCAGGAGCATCGTGACTTGGTCTGTACAGCATGGCCTAACGCCACCAGGCAGCCAGGCCAGAAGCCTGGGACTCATCACCATTCCTCTCCGTCCCTCACCCCAACCTCCAGTCCATCAGCAAGGCCTCAGGTCCAGCTCCAAACTCAGCCTTCAACCGGCCCTCTCCGCTCCTGGCCTGGCTCCACAACGGCCTCCTAACTTCCGTTCTGCTGCCACCTCCATCCACTCGCCACCCAAAGTGACAGCTTCAGTTGATCAAGTGGCTCCCCAGCTCACAGAACCTCTGAGCGGCATCTCACCTAGACCTGATCCTGCCGTCCATTCCTCTCTGACCCACCGGGTCCCACCCTGTCACATGCCAGGAGGCGCCTGCGTCCTCTTGGCGGAAGAGAGAGGCACACCCCCAACCTAGCCTGCCCCTGGCTGGGGTTCTTACCCCCCTCTACCTCACCAAGGAAGGACTGCCAGTCTGAGGCATCCAGACTGCAGCCTCTTGGAGATTCATTTCTGTCCTCTTCAAAGCATTATAGATTGAGTGCCAAGTCTTGCCGTAAATCAAAAGAAAGTCACTACTCATTACC
This sequence comes from Eidolon dupreanum, assembly GCA_028627145.1. Classification (NCBI taxonomy): domain Eukaryota; kingdom Metazoa; phylum Chordata; class Mammalia; order Chiroptera; family Pteropodidae; genus Eidolon; species Eidolon dupreanum. The sequence continues at coordinate 102,201,969 of CM053508.1, read as the reverse complement.
TACTTAGAATTCTCCGAGTTCTTCCTAGGGAACCATTTCTCAGCTGTTTGATCCCTGAGCCACCAGCACTATCTCCAGGCATGCCACCCATCACGGCAGCCACCAGACACTTTTTTCTTCTGGGCTCCTTTCTCAGCACCTAGATGAATTTCCACCGTTCTCCAGTTTCAAGAAGAGCTGCCAAGATAAATGATTCAAAGACTCCAGCTCACGCTGAAAATATAGAGACTGCTTAGGGCCTACTCTGAATAACCCCAAGCTGGGGAGAAAAGTGTATTCTCCTTGGATAGGTCATGCTGGCAGCTGGGGCCCCAGACTCACTTGGTCGCTTGGGCACTCTTTCCTGTGTCTTTTCACCTGTGTGTCAGTGACACTTGTCCAGCTTCAGCCAGCACCAGCTGCCCATGCCAAGGTCAAGCCCCACCTCTCACCAGAATGTTGCGAAGGGCCCCAGGGACACATGCCGGCTGGCTGTGGCTAGTGGGAGCAAGGCAGTACCCCATTTACAAACTGTGCATCCAGGGGGAACCCCTTTCCCCAGTCCTGCAGCTGGTACCACTTTCTCAAAGATCTCTTGCCCACAAAAGGGCTACTCACTACCAAGGGGGCAGGGCCCAGCAGACATCAGCCCCCAACCCGCCTGGGGGCCCATCTCCACAGCCACCAGCCCGGCTCCAGGAGGAGCAATCGAACCCCACTTCTGCTGGGACAAACAGCAGGACAAAGTAAAACGGCAAATACAAAGCTTACCAGGACTGACCCTAATGGCCACCAAGCTTCCGCAGGGCCCACCAAAAAGTCCTGAGTACCCCAGGCTGGAGGGGTGGCTATCGTGCACCTGGCCCTTGCTAGGGTGCCCAGGAGCATCACCTGAGCTGGCCACAGTGCTGCTCCTGAAGGTTGTAACGTGGAACAGACCCATCCCAGGCCCAGAAACAAAGAGAAGGTCAGCCGCTGCCACTCATAAATGAAGAATGCCAAAGTTCTGTCACAAGTAGTAGAGTCCATTCAGTTGGCACATGTGAATGGCAGGCTCACAGAGGACAGCTCCAGGGGAAGGCACAACTGCATGACGCAGGAGCAGAGGGGGCGGTCGCAGCCACAGAACTGGCTTTTCTAACGAAACGGAATCAACATGAACACAGTGGGCCTGGAGCAGCAGTAACCATGACTCCAGACCCATGTCCTGCAGAGCACCTGCCAGGCTCCAGCAGGTGTGGAGCTGAGAGGCCAGCCTCGTGGCCAGGACCTCACACAAGGGTAGAAGCTGTCATCTCATTCTGCAGAAGCAGGAGCTAGGAGGAGAACTCGGGGCATAGCAGTGCCAATGGCCCTGAGAGAACCCAGGACTGTCCACAGTGACAACGTGCTTGCTCGAACCCGAGGCCTGTAACCAACCAACACCGGACATGCCCGTAGCCATCAGCAGCCCTGGATGTCCTTGCCTCTTCCAGACCTCAAGCCCCGCATGCGGAGAGTCCCGCGTCCACGTGGGAGCTGCAGGAGAAGGGCAGCTAAGTGGGCAGAGGTGCTGGAGCCCATCTCTTGAACCAGACTCAGCCCTGCACCTTTCCTCGCCCTGCTCCGGGGCGGCTGTGGAAGGCGGAGGCCGTGGCTGGGACCACGGCTGAGACCGCGGCATGCCCGCTGGCAACTGCCGAGGGAAGCGTGAAGGCCCATACCAGCCGCTCTCCATGCCTGGGCGGAGGGGGGCCACGCGCAGGGCAGGGCGGGCCTGGCCAGGAGGCTTGTGTGGGGCTCTCGCCTGGCTTCACAGCAGCCCTGGCGGACCCTGTGTCAGGGCCTCAGAGCGGGAAACTCTTCTCCGAGGTTTCATCATAAATTACCTCCAGGTCTGAAGAGCAGACGTGCCTGCTGGCAGATATGGAAACAGGCTTTCAGAGTTCCTGGATTAAACCCTCATGACACCTACAGAATTCAGCGTTAGGCGGGAAAAACTCCCAGCCCAGAATAATTGCTCCCACAGGGAACATCCTTCCGCACTAGAACGTAATAGGTCTGGTTGAGAATTTTCTAAACAGCAGCACCAAACCTCGCAGCATAATCACAACTGTCTGCCTGCTCTGGGAGCCGAACCGAAATAACGGCTCCTACAGGAAAATTCCTCACTAGACGCTGCCGAGATGAGCGATGCTTTCTGCCTGCGCCAAGCTGGACACATTCCCCTTGGAGATGGGCACCTGGTCACACCCTCGCCCCCGCCCCGCTCATCGACCATGGTGCTCCTTCAGGTGTACAGAAAACGGAAAGGCTATTCCAGGGTGGGAGTGGGGGCTGAACCAGCTTGCAGGCAGGGAACGTGTAAAGGAGGGAGGCTGACTAGAAATTTACACACGAAACATGAGAAGCAGTCTTTTTTTTCCCATAGCTCTCCCATTTTTCTTGAACTACATTACCCTTAGACCGTCTTTTATTTTTCTCTTTTGATAAAGACACTGGCATAAGTAATCCTTCTCAACTCTGAAAGAACTGATGGCATGAGAGAGATGAAAAAGGCGATGAAAGGGTCTTGACTCGACACCGGGGAGGCGGGGGGCGGGGGCTGTGCTGTGTGCCCCAAAGGCTACTGGGTTCCCGCAGGTTGTTGCTCTGCAGGAATTCCAGCCCAAGGTTACCAGCTATTTCAATTTCTAGGAAAAGCCAAAAACGTCTCTCGATTTTTAATCATTGACTCAAAACAAACCAAACAAAATAAACAAAAACAAAAACCCCCTTGCATGGGCCAAACTGCAGTTGCCTGAGCGCTGGGTGCAGACCAGAGGCTACAAGTTTACAACCTCTGGCCTTTGCTTTGCTAGAAAATTCCTCCTGCAAAGTGAGAAGGTAGAGACCCCAGGGGTCTCCCCAAACATACCAAGACCCTACCTTGACAGAAGCTTCTAGAGGCCCGCAGGGGCCCCAGGGGAAGGAAAGGCCATCTAATAAGCTGTGGCCGAAGCCAACTCTGGGCCACTGGCCCAGTGCAGGGAGGCTGCCTCCTGCTGCCACAAAGAGAGGGCTGGTCCCCCAGGTATGGTTCACTCCCCACCCCCGACCTCCTCAGCTCCTCTGGGTGGCTCACCTTGTACAATGAGCCCACAGGCAGCCCAAACCTTCCTCCCCCTTTCTTCTGGGCCTGAGCAATTTCGACAGCACCCCGCATCTCGGGGTTGATCAGACAGCTCTGGGTCTGCCGTGCAGGAGCCAGAACGAGTTCCCCTGTGGGAAAGGGGAGGAGACTGAAGGAGCGTCTTCCGCCTGTGTTTTTATGGGACTGTGAGGACAGGACACCTGAGAAGCAAGAGCAGACAGTCAGGGATAGAGAACAGGCCGAAATGGGAAGGGGCTCTCTAAGATGAACGGTGTGGTAGCCAGGTTAACGATGGGCGTCATTAGTGAGCAGCACAGTCAGTGTAGGGGGGTTATAGGAAGTGAACAGGAAGACAAGCTTGAGAAGTTTCTACTGACGCAAAAGTAGGAATTATGAGAGAAGAGAAAAGAGCCTGGAAAAGGCATCCAGCAAACCCAATACATATGGAACAGAAATTCAGAAGAAGCCCTGAGGCGAAGAAAAGTTTTCTTGTTCAGATTGAAGAGCCGGTTCCTAGACCATCGTGGGAGCTTGTGGGGACAACACCAAGCCTGTCTGCACAGCTTTGTCCTCCAATGAGTTACCACATGAGCTCCTATAACTGAGAGAAAGCCACAAGGAGACTGAGGAGTGAAATCTGTCAGGGTGACATGATAAATCATTACATCACAGGTCTCAGATAACAAGACCCAAGGGTCATGTTTGCCCCCAGGGAGTAACTATGACTGACAGGAAACACACAGTGAGTGATACTCCCAACATGGGTCTGTAAGAGGCCAGCCACTGTCACTGGCCTGTCCTCCTGTGGGCAGACCAGCCTCAGTGGTGGCCAAACTGTTCCTGACTCCTCATAGCACTTGCTGACATCATCTGACCTGCTGCCTGGATCACAGCCAATAGGCTGTGTCGTCCTCCACCTCGTCTGATCTCTGTGTTAGGTGTGACTGCTTCTTTGTTTCACCCTCCACTGACCTAAGGCAGAATACACCTGATCTGAGACTTGCCATTTGAACTGTATGTCTCTCCACAGCCACCCACACCCCTACTGGCATAAGACCTGTGAGCCAACACAATCCAGCTCACACCTCTTCTTAGAGGGCTGGCTTCACCGGGGCCTCCAACCCAGCTTTGAGGCTGGTGGGATTTTGATGCCCAAAGTACAGCGGAAGCCCAAAACAACACTGAGACAGATCCTCAGGAAATATTGTTACTCTTGAGAATAAAGAAAGAATCCTTTTAACATCAAGGCAAGAAAATAAAAAGTCCCCTAGAAAAAAGAAAGAAGTGAATTTGCCTAAGATCTCTGGCAACAATGGTTTCACGGAACAAAGACTCAATACTCAGTGAAGCCATCCTTCACGTAGGAGGCAATAAAAGGACTCTCAACATACAAGGTCAAAGGAAAGCATCAGAGGAAAGGGAAAGCATCGTACAAAATAGGGGTCTGCACTGGATTCAGTAAGACAGTGCTACGTCTAAATAACTTATTAAAATGATTATAAAACAATGCAAATGTTGAAACTAACTGATGGAAACAGAAGTTACATAATAAAAACACTGGAAGATGGGGAAAAAGAAGATAAAGGGTAAAACCACAATAAATTTCTCACTTTTCAGTGAGGAATCGATATTGTTTGATTTTCTTCCAACAGAGGGAGAGACATAGAGAAATACAGGTCATTTTTTTTTCTTAAGTAAAAGTAATTCTACAACAAAAGCAGAATGCATATAATAAAGAATAATGGAAAGTTCACCATCTTTCTAACAACAGAAATATTTTTAAAAACCAAAAAAGGCAGAAGAGAAAACAGAAAGCACCAAATGGGGCTTTGGGTGAGAGATCAAACACACTGGTCACCATAATCAATGCCAATGGCACTTCCAACACTGGGCAGCACTCTGTTTGGGACAAATAAACTGCCGCTGGCGAACACAGTTAAAAATAAAGAATACAGTAAGCAAGGATATATCAGGAAAATGTGACAAAAAAAAAACATTTAATAGCAATACCCATATCAGACAGAGTCAGATTCAAGACACAAAGGATTAATTAAAGGGGTTCTTGGAAGCTAAGAAAGGTAAAATACATAATAAAGTTGTGACAACCATCAGCCTGTATGCCTCAAACAATTTGGTATGGAAATTAATAAAAGAAAACTCTATTAAGAATCTCAAAGAGGAAGTCATAAAACTACCTCTCTTAATCCCAGAGTAAATATACAAAAAGTAAGAGAGGAGGCAGATGGCTGGAAAAAGATAAGAAACCTTGTTTAAGGTACACCAAAGTACGTACTCTAAAAATAAAAAGCACTTTCCAATAAGTGTTTAATTTTATTTTATAAAATACTAACAAAAACATTTCTAAATGGGCTGCAAAGAAAAATCTCAAAATTAAGAAAAATAAAATTTACATAGATTACATTCTCTAACTACAATGGTGACAAAACCAGAAACTAATAACAAAAAGTTAACCAAGAAAGTTAACCAGCCACATTTCTCTGGAAATTAGAAGAAATACTCTTAGTTCATAAAGGTCAAAAATCAAATCAATCAAAACTTCTTAGGACATGGTCAAGGCAGCATTAAAAAAATCTATTAGACAAAATTCATCTCTTACTAAAGAAAAAATGAAAATAAATGAGGATTCAACTAAACAAGTAAAGATGGATGTTAAAAACAAGGCCAGGGAGGAAAAAGGAATTAATAATACAGACAAGCAGTAGAGTTCACAAATACAGTTAAAAGCTAATTTTATGAAAAGACCAGTAAAACTGATACAATTCTGGCAATGCTAATCTATACAGAAAGAATACAAATACATAATATTAGGAATGACTAATGAAATACAACTACAGAGAGAGGAGATATTTTTCAAACTTAAAAAAAAAAACAAAAACAAAAATCCTCAGTCCAAATAAGTTTTAAATTCTCCACAAAAACAAAAACTTTCCGGGAAAATGTACTGTATGGACTCAAGAGAGAAAGAATCAGAATAAAACGATCCCTTAGGAAAACCTGGAATGTTATCAAAGAAATTCTCCCCAAAGAAACAATCAGTTCTGATAGTATCAAAGGACCTCTTTAGAACATCAAGGAACAGACAGCCCCTATGCTTTCTAAATTGTTCTAGAAAATAGAGAAATGTGGAGAGGTTTCCATTGTGATCTCAAAATATGGCAGAGTTTTTCTAAAAAATGTATAGCTCAATCTCCTATTTTGAGTTTATTGAAAATGCTAGTAAAGAATAATAACAAAGCAATTGTTATAACGCTTACTAGATATCAGGCCTGTTCTATATAGCGTCCATATGCTAATTCTCCAAATCCTCCTTTCTCTGAAGAGTTATTATTATTATCCACTTTCCAGATGAGGAAACTGAGGCACAGTAAGTGGCAGAACTGGGACTGAAATGTGGGACACTGGTACCTAGAGACCATGCTCTCACCACGAGGGCATACTGCTTCCCCATGTCAGTCCCACAGCTTATTAAAACGGTAATCCACCGGGACAAAGCAGTGTGTGTGCCAGGGAGGTCACACTGGCTGTAGACCAGGAGGTCTGGTCATCAAACTCATCTAAGGTACACCAGTTAGATACCAGTCCTGGTATCTAACACCATTCTCCAATGAAAGGAACCAGGGCTCCTTGGAGAAATGGCCTATTCTACAGCTGGAGCGGGTTATGTACAAGATTAGCCTGGAGCATCTTACAGTGGCAGAAAGTAAGAAAGTGCTCTGAAGGCAAAATAATGGGGGTGGGGGTGTCAGAGGGACACAGGAGCCAAATGAAGGAGCCCCCAGTGGCCAAAGCTGGGATGATCTGAGCAACCAAATAAACAGCATAACACTGGATTATAATCCAAAGTATAAAATATAGAGCCATGAGTCCATACTGATATAAGTAAATAAATGGCTGAATAAATTAATAAATGGGGAAGAAAACACAAGTCTCCTGTACATATTCCTCCCTCAGAGAGACAGAATATAACTCCCTGCTCCTTAAGTGTGGGCTGTGCAGTCACGTCCTTCCAAAGACTGCAGCATGCAAAGGGAGGGGGAAATGGTAACTTCACATGGAGAAAGCTGCCCAGCATCAGGGGATCAAGGTCAACATCAGTGATAAGTCAGGCTGTACCCCTGATATGGTGTGATGGAAGTGGTCTTCCTCCCAATAACCCAGGATCCCAGGCCAACCATGAGAAAGACATCGGAAGAAACAAAACTGAAGGACATTCTACAAAACACACAACCGGTACGCCTCAAAACTAATAAACGTGAGAAACTGTCACAGCCAAGAGGAGCCTAACGAGACAGGACAACTAACTGTGATACGTGGTATCCTGGGTGGGACCCTGGAACAGAAAAAGGATATTAGGTAAAAGCTAAGGAAACTGGAATGAAGGGAGGATGTTTGATAATAATAATGAATCAATATTGTTTATGAATTGTGACAAAATGTACCATAATCATGTTAACAACAGGAGAATATGGATGCAGGGTATGCGGGAACTGTCCCGAATTCCCGTTACCTTTCTGTGATCTACAACTATCCTAAAATATGAAGTTTATTAATTGCTTAACCTACACACATATACACACGCACATGCGTGCACACACACGCGCAAGGGGGATGCCGAAAAGGCAGCTGATAAAATTCAACATCCTTTCCTGATAAAATCGCTTAGCGAGCCAGGAAGAAAACACGACTTCCTTAAACTGGTGATGAATATTTACTGGAAATCAATATAGTCAGAATCAGGTCCTAAGGTAAAACACTAGAGGCAAATCCATAAAGATGCCTGCTGGCACCTCTTTTACTTAACAGGGACTCTCCAAGGTCAATTCCCCTGGCATTTGAAAAGAAAATGCCTATTTCTATTGACTTTGTCCCCAAAAGCTTAATTAGGGCTACATGTTTATAGGAAGACTTTCTCCGGAATGCGTCCATTTCTCAGTTACGCTTAGAGGCAAAATGAGCTATCCTTGCTTTCAGCCAGAGTCCCACAGCCTCTGCACCACCAAGACCCCAGCTATACTCTCAGACACCGGGCTCTGCTGAACCTCACGCAGAGAGCTCCCCACCCTCATGTTGGGTGGTGTGGACAGAGCAGGCTGGATGGACACACGAGAGGAAACCGCCTTCCCCAGGACGGGGCTGCCCAGGATAAGGTAAAGCCTCCTCTGAACTCTAAGAACTGTCCACTGAACACGGCCATGGCTCTCAGAAAGAGCTCGGCTCACTGAGGTGTGGCCAGCTGGGCGAGGCTCTCCGGGCTGCCTTCCTGAGGGTGCGTCGAACTGATGGGGGTTTCCTGAGCCCTCTGTGGTAGCTGTGTGTGGCCAGTCTCCAACAGTCGAGGAAGTGCTGGCAGGAAACCTGCGTCGGCCTCACGACACGAGGCAAAGAGTGGGTTTCACCACACTCAGATCTGGGGTCTTGGGGGGCCCTTTTTGAACGAGCCATGCCACCATCTTGTCCCTCAAAGTGGCCAACGGAGAGAGGCTGTGTCGGCTGCGAAGTGACCAGGGCTACAGAGAAGGGACTGTCACATCTGTTCTTACCCAGGCGTGGGGGTCTCAGAGGCTGCCTGGACCCAGACCTGCTCCAAAGGCTCCAAGCAAAACTCTAGCACTTTCGTGAGGCTGGGTAAACTGAGGGAAGTCTCATTAATGCCCAGGCTAAGACCAGATTAGGTCAGAAAACTCCCAGGTGAGTGGAAGGTAGCTGCATGTCCCAGAACATCCAGAAAGGAGGGAAATAAGGGCTGCTTGGTGACGTCCATCACCAAAGAAACCTGGATCCTCTGAATGACCCGTGAAGGGTGTGGCCAAGGACATGTCTGATCACCACGTCCAGCACGCCCAACATGCAAGACCCAGAGCGAGGGAAGGGCCCAGGCATCTGACAGATGGTCCTTCAGTGATTACAGTGCAGCAGGAGGGACCAACCGATGAAAGAGGAGGGCACCGATCTGAGAGGCTCGGTGGCCTCTGGAGAGCTGGAGTGCAGCAGTCCTGGGTCAGCTGCAGGGTGGGGTGGGGAGGAATGAGGTGTAAGCTCAGCAGGCAACTGTGCAGGGCCGGGCCTGGGGGCCAGGAAAAAAGTAGCTTGTCTGCCTCAACTGCCGTGCTTTCCACAGCCACAATCACCACGGGATGGTGGGGCTGTGGGGTTTCCTGTAACTCTCCCACCTTACAGTTACAGTTAAATTTTCTGATCTTCCAAAATGAAAAAAAAATCTGGCTTTGTTTAATAGGAATACGGCAACGGGTTCTGCAACCTGCTCCCTGGGGTGAGTAAATTGAAAGACAACCACCTGACTCAGCACCCCATGGCTTGGGTGGAGTGTGCACACGCGTGTGTGTGTGAGCGCCTGTGTGTAGTGTATAAGTGATCTGTGTGAGGTGTGCGTGGCATGTGAGTGGTGTGGCATGTGTGGGGTGTGCATGTACCTGCGTGGGGGACGTTTACATATGTGTGGTGCACGTCTGTATGTGTGCTGTTGTGTGCGGCAGGTGCGCTGTGTGTTTTGTGTGTATGCTAAGTGTGGCACATGTGGGTGGCGTATGGTGTGGTGTGTGTATGAGTGGTGTGTGTGTGCAACCCGCACACAGGGTAGGGGGAAGAAACCCCTCGGTTAGGTCCCCGTCCCCCACCCCCAATCTGGACCCAGGGGCACAATGAACAGAATTGCAACTTGCTCCATCTGGCTGAGGGGCAGGAAAAAGCAAGGAGATTTCATCCCAGAGTAGCACAGCTGGGCATGTTCTTCATTAACAAAAGACAAAAAGAAAGCAGGTGGCTGTTTTGTGGGCTGTTGCCTGTGACAGAAGAGCAGCGAAAAACCCAGGCCTTGTCAAAGGTCTCCAGACGGGGTCGGCGTGTTTGCCAAGAAGGATCCCAGCCTGGGGAGGAAGACAACGCAACGCTGTCCCCCAGCACACCTCGCAGTCCCTCTGCCTTTCAAATGACTCGCACAATCCCCACAGAAGCTGTCATGGAAGGGCCCAAAATGTCCCATTCACAGCTTGGAGAAAAAGAGAGTGTAATTTCAATTAAGGTCCCAGGCTGTCAAAAACATCAAGTTATTAATCTCCTTGTGGCAAATGTGAACCGGGACCTGCTTACACAGCCAATTGAGCATGCTCTAAATTAGTGTTTGCAGGTAATTGATTCAGCTGCCAGGCCCATGCCAGCCAGCTACAAGCTGGTTACACCACTAACATTAAATAATATGAGGCGGTAAAATGGCCCGCCTGATTGGGCCTGCAGTCAGATGCTGTTAGCGCCCGATTTACCCAAACATTAATGTCTTATTGGTTTAACACAATTTACTACACCTCAATTGCAGAAAGTAATGTTCATTTCCTCTGAAACCCCACTCATAGGCACGGCACAAAGGAGGAGGTGTCTTAATAAATGCCATCAATTCACTCTTTTTTTTTTTTTGAAACATGCCTTTGACATTTTATAACAAACCTTTGATGATAAAACAATAAAAAAAAAAAGCCTAAGACTTAGAAGTGGGTCTCCTGGCCAGTATCTCTTGAGTCTGAGTCTGAGCACTCCTGTCTTGGTGGTGGTGTGTTCTCCTCTTAGAAAATCAGCCTCATCTCCTGCCCCTCCCCACTCCTGCCCTCCCCCTAGTCCTGACACGCAGGAGCTCCTACCTTTCTTGTCCTGCATCCCCTCTGTGGGGCCAGGGCTGGCCACGGCATGTTCTAGGCATGCCCTTCTAACACAGGGGCTGGTGGCCCGCCCAGGAATCTGGCTCTCCTGGACCTTCCTGGGGACAGCCCAGCCTGCACTAAAGGGACAGTTGCTTACATGGAGGTTCTATATTCCCCACCTGGTTAAGAAAAGAAGGCTGAGGCTCACAGTGGCAAAGATGAGAGCAGAAAAATAGCTCAGGACATTTTCTTCTTTCTCTTGTCCATCTATCCATCCAACCTACCTGCTGTATTTCCTGACACCAACTGTGGAGCAGACACTGCAGATAAACGAGACAAGGTAGGGCTTCCAAGAAGCAGCATCCAGGCTCCCAAGGACACAGACCACGAAACTGCGCCCCTGAGCTACCCAGCAGTGGCAGAGAATCGTCTGTGGGGAAGGAGCGTCTGTGGAGAAGGAGCGTGAGGCAGAGCGAAGCTGCCCCACCTCACGACTGCAGATGCCCCCAGGGGCTTCGGCTGGCACTGCCCATTGAGAGTGCCCTCCTCAAATATGTCCAGGGACACCCCAAGATGTGACAATGTCCTAGGACAACCATTTCCCACCATCTTCAGGGGGTGACACCCTCTGCCCCCAAATGTCACCCTACCCCCCGCTTCCTTCAGAAAGAATCTGACTCGTTCTCATTGTCTCTGCTTCAGCTTTACTCCAGAGCAGCCCCCATCCTCTACCCCAAGAAACCCCCTGCCCTCAGCTCTCCGGGACCCAGAGATTAGATAGCTCCAAGGGCAGACACTGCTTCCCCTCTGTATCTCCTATGACCAGCACAGGCTGGGCACAGCGCACAGTAGGTATGCATCAGTGCACATACCTGGCATGTGGAGCTGAATTAACACCACTCAACACCCTTAGGGCAGCTGCTCCTGGCCATGACCTTCATGCTTATTTCTCTGAGAGCCTCCCCTGACCCACAGGGGCGGCAGCACCGTGGCGAACCCAAGGATGGGAAGGGGAGGAGGCTGATGGGTCCGAAGACAAAACTAAGGTCTCCCCAGAACTCAGCGCAGTGAGAGACCCTCCTAAACAACAGCCAAACACAACACGTAGACTTTGGATCTCAACTTGAACAGACCAACTCTAAAAAGACAGTTATAGACAAATATGGACTAGATGTTGATAATATTAAAGAAAGAATTACTGCTAATTTGGTTAGACGTGATAATGACATGGTGGTTATGTAAAGGAAAAAAATATCCTCACCAACCGAGACACCTACTGATGTACTTACAGGTGAGATGACATGATGGCTGCGATAGTATTTGGTCTTAAATACTACAATGATACAAAACTAAACAGAAACCCTGATGGGGTCTTTGAGGTTCATTACACTATTTTGCAGGGGAAGGAGTATTTGAAATTTCCCATTAAAAGAAAAAAAAAAGACTGCCATTACCTTGGGTGGGTGAGGGGTAAGGAGCTGGGGGAAGTATTCTGAGGGTCCTGGCCCCTGACCCAGAGCTCACACACAGGCCTGTCCAACTGTAACATGGTCAGGCTCTGGGACACAGCTGGGAGGACAGCTCAGGCGCCTCCTATGAGTCACCTTCAGAGCTGGGCTCCCTGCGGCACAGGGCACAAGGCTGCCAGCACACAGCGGACGGCAGGGTTCCACGCTGGGGCAAGCTAGTCCTGCTCCAAATTCTGGGTTATTTTTACTTGAGGCATCAGCTGTGGGTCACTGTGGGCCAATTTGGGTGAGAACAGATTTCTGGGGCAGTGTCGATCTCAGGGGCCACTGCCTCGCCCACCTCCCCGACAGCCCCACAGAACTCGTCCTGTCCCAGATCCTTGATGGGGCAGGGGCTCTGGGAATCCTTAGTACCGCTACATCAGAGACTGCATGGAGGCAAAGGCTGAGCCAACTCCACACGCCCTTCGCCATCCTCTTGGTTCCTTGTATGAAGCATTTGTCCCTCTTGGAACTCCAGGCAATGCTCTGTTAACCTCCTACCACCCAGGGTGACAGGAGAGACATACAGAGGCTCCCAGTTCATGCCCCTTTCAGGGTTAGACTGTGAAAACACATCTATCTCCAAGCCACGTGGTGGTGAACGTAAATGCTCATGCTGACTCCATCTGCTCCTCACACTCAGCCCACACTGACAGTGGACAGGCCAGAAGGGCTGGGAGGGGGATGGGGAAGCAGAGAAGGCCCTGAGGGTACCCCAGGGGGACGTAGGCGCTACAAGGTGGGCAAGAGGAGGCAACACAAAGCTCTTCAGGCCTGGTAGGAAAGGGCGGCCCAGGATGGAGGGTGGGGGTGGGGAGTAGGTGAAAGTAAAAAGACTCTTCTGTACTCACCCTTCTGACACTTGGTGGGTTTCCTATACCACCAAGTGTCTGATTCCCCATGGAACTGGGTGTCCTACAATTTAATTCTAGCACTAATTGCTGTAGTTACCACAGACCCCACAGGTTAAGGGCTCAGTCCCACAAGACTGTCCCCACTTCAGACACCAGTCGCAAGTCGGAGCCTCCCTTCTGACTAATTGGCTATAAATTGGGGGTGCCTATGACCCCCTCTTTGGGTTTGATAATTTGCTAGGATGGCTCATAAAACTCAGGGAAGTGTTTACTATAACCATTTTATTATAAAAGATAACTCGGGATCAACCAGATGGAAAAGATGCACAGGACAAGGTATGCGGGAAGGGCACGGAGACTGAACGGCCTCTCCAGGCGTGCCTCCCCCCACCCCCCAGCACCTCGACGTGCTCACCAACTCGAAGCCCTCCAAACCATGCGAAGCCCTCCAAACCATGCGGTGTAAGGTTTTTAGAGAGCTTCCATTTCTAGGCACAACTGACTGAATCATGGGTCAGAACGCAGCCCCTCTTCTCTCCCTGGGGGCTGAGGGTGGGGCTGAAAGTTACAACCCTCCAGGCGACCAGCCTCATTCACCCCTCCCCCTTCCCCAGGAGGCACTGCATTAGCATAAACTCAGGTGTGGCTGAAAGGGGCTTACTGTGAATAACAACAGACTCTCACTTCCATCACTTGGGAAATTCTGAGGGTTTAGAAGCTCTGTGACAGGAACTTGGGGGCAGAGACCAAATGGGGATTTTTGTGTCACTGGGGAGAGACAGCAGCCTCTTCCATGTCCTCTCCCAGGGGGGCCTCCAAGTGGTGTGGTCAGTGGCAGTGACCCAGGACCTAGGTGGAAGGGGAACCACTGGGGTTTCCTCACACCATGGGCAGCAGCATGCTGACCCCCAGGTCCCGGAGTAGGGATGAGGGGCTGGCCAGGGCACACTCATCACGGCTGGGCAGCCCCAGGAAGCATCCGGTAGCCTTGGCTCATTGCAGGCCTAACTGGAGCCCAAGGCCAACGGAGCTCTCCAAAACACTCCGTGAGCCGCTTAACCATCCCAAGACCCAATTGTCCAAGCACAGCAGACATAATGGCAGTGTTTACACATAAAAATGGCAAGCTGTTTTACTAGCGCCTTTCAGAGTCACAATAGCAGCTCTTCTGTAAAGTTTCCTGCAAATTGCACAAAGTCCAAAGCCGGGAATAATGGGGCACTAAACCAGCCTGAAAAGTAATCAAAGACCATTACCATCAAGCGCTGCCAAGAGCCAGCGAGATGGACAGAGTCGCAGGAAAAATCCTCTTTGCCCATGGTGCCGAAGCCCTGCTCATATCCCCCACGCAATCTGTGCACGTCACTGAGGCGCCCCGTCTGCTACTAGCTCAGGGAACATAAATGATTGCTTTTACGTTTTAATCTTTACCCAGAGAAACACAGAAGCTTACCTTTCCATCTCATATTCTTTCATTCCCACTTTTACAGCCTTCATTACCTGGAGGATGGATATTAAGTAAAGACATTTGTATTAAGGAGATAAGTAGCATGGCCTGATAAATAACGTAGAGCACTTTTTCAAAAGAATCTCTCTCTAAAAAAAAATGAAATGTGCACACAGTGGCACAGAAATGTGACAAATTAGAACTTTTTCAAAGTGCCAAAAGCCATAGAGTTTACTTAAACCACGCTGGAGCACTTCCACTCAGAAGCCGACAAACGCCCAGCACAGAGCTGCGGCTCGGGCGGCTGCGGGCTGAGGGCAGTTAAGATTTAGCCGAAGTGTCCATGAATGCTTAGAGCTCAGCAGCTATGGTGACTATCCTAAAAGGTTTCCTTTGTTTAACATCCATAAAACAGAGAAAATGAACTCATACAAGAGATTCTGTTGCCCACAAGGGACCGTTGTCTGTCTCCTGACACAAAGCTATTACTGTCATCGGGCGGGCACTGGGCTATCCCAGTCACCTTGACCATCTTTCAAGAAACACACTTCCTTAGTTGCTCTCGCTCCTCAGATGAAGTGGGGAGGTTGGAGAAATAACCATGTGAATACATTTTCAGAAAAAAGGGGGACAGTAATAAATGTGCTTGCATCATGGGTAAGAACAAAAGATTCTTTAAAAGGAGCTCAGACTGCCAGAATGCCAGGAAGGAAAGCCCCACCTTCCTGGAAGTGGGGACTTCTGGCTGGGAAACTTCCCAAAGGGTGGGTGCCTTAAGAACCTCTGCATCCTTGCCCTGTCCCCACGGGAGAACAGAAAAAAGCCATTACCGTGTGTCTGGCCTGACGCGACACTCGCTGCTTGGGGCTTGGTGCTGGAGCCTGGAGGTGCCCCGCGCTTGTCCGCCTAGATGCTGCCCTGTTGCCCCACACAGAGCAATGCTGCTCGACCAGCCCAGCCAGAACCAGCCGGGGCCCCGCTTACCTCCCGATGGGCCTCACTGGAGATCTTATTGGTGTAGCGCAAAACTTCCAGCTCCATGTCCGTCTTAAAGACCCGGCTTCAGGGAGTAGAAAAATAAAGCGGCAAGTCAGTGACTTCTAGCAGGAGCCAGCTGGACCCCTCTTAAGGAGACCCCAAGACTGCCACACCTGCATAGCTTGGGAAGGAGCACAGGGCCAGGTCATGCCCATGAGCACACCCGCCCTGACCTACACCTGTGTCAGGCATGCAGGCTAGCTCCAGGTTCAAGATCGGGAAGCCACTGTGGGTGGTGGAAGCAGCCCAGGTTCTGCACCTTGCCTCACTGAGACTCGGTTTCCTCACCCATAAAATGAGGATAAAATCTACCTGATGAGGCTGTTGGACCTGAATCTTAAGTATGCTGCCTCCCAGGACTCTGTCCAGTTAGCTGAAAAGGTCTCCCATTTCCTCCCCACCCTCACCTACCTGCCCACCGGGCAGCCCAGGAATACCATGTCACTCAAACCCCTGCCTGAGACAGGGGTTGGGGTGGGAACAGGGTGCTACGTGGTATAGCCAGTTCCAGCCTGAGTGCAGGAATAAATGTGGAAAGAGCCGGGCTACAGACAGAAGCAGGAGACAAGGAACAGACGAGAGAAACAGCAGGAAGAGAGAGGTTTAAGTGGTGCCACTAGGAGGCCCTGCTGACCTTTGGAGATCCACTGCACTTCCTGCGACTGGGCTCCTGGGGTTCTCACAATAAACTCATGCCCAAATTTGGTCGGGTTTCTGGTCGCTGCAATCAATCTCATCCCCAAGTAAGACTCACATAGAGAAGCTAAATAAATATTCATTTTCTACCTACACCATTTCAAATAAGCAACTCCGGGGTCATAGCCACACCCAGTCATTAAAAACAGAGTCTTCAGCCAACCTTCATGGCCAGCTCTGCACTCTTATAAAAGGTGACCCATCTTCACCCAAGCTCCCGCATGGCCACCTCTCCCTCTCTCAAAGGGAACACACTTAAGCATGCTGCAGATCAGCAGAGCCAGAGTGTCTGATGGCAGAGCAGCACCTGCCCCTCCGCCCAGAGCGCCTGTCATCCGGCCACTGGTCCACCCTGAAGCCTGATCGCCGTAAGCCGCCCCAGCGGGGACAGGCCGCTGTCAGGGAGGGTGCTCCCACCTCCATCAGAGGCCGCAAACCCTCGGGACTTCACAGAAGCAGCCTGAGCCACTGACTCACACTGTCTCCATGGTGCCATCCAGCTGGGATAGCCAGCCATTTGTCACCAGGAAGTGAGGAAGGCATCTTGCAGCACAGTGATGCCTTCTTAAGACTGTAAAATCTTCTGGGGAATGTGGAAAAAGCAAAACCCCAATCCCACTGAGACTTTTCTCAAATGAACGTGTTTTCTCTCCAGAGGGGCGACCCCAAAACCTAACAGTTTGCTCTTTATCATCCTAAAGGTGCCTCAGATTCTGCATCAGGTGCTGGGAGCAGCCTCACCTGGGGAACAGAAAGCTTATTCCTGTGCTCTGTCTGCAGAGTAAGGGTCCAGAGCCACGGGCGGGGCACAGATAAGCAGATCAAGGCTCCTGAGGCCCAAATCCACTCGCAGGATAATCTAACAGGCCCTGATGCTTCACTACCCACTGCAACCCTGCTTGGCACCAGCCCGAGGAACTGGCAAGTGTGCATTGGCCTCTCTTCTCGAATACAGTGAAGACCAGAGTGACAACACAGGTGGGAACAGGCGCAGGCTGTTTGCCTCTGCCCTCTGCCCTTCTATTCAGCTTAGCTCTCTGGTCCGTTCTTCCTGCCACCACTCTTGCCAATATTTTAGATCCCCCACAAGGGGCAAACCAGAGCCCATACCTGTATGTGGGCAATGGGGCTGTGGAGAAATCCTGCAGTTGTGTGATGGCATACAGCTCCTAGTCAGCAGCCCCAATTCTGCCATGAGTTGCAGGGAGGCATGCGGGAGGCCTATCCTCAATTTTCTCCACCTTCCTAAGGTCTCTCCCCTCCCCACTTTGATGCCCACCTCCTCTTCTCGGCAGATGAATGAACTCATCTACTCAGAGAACAGAAGCCAGGTGAGAGCACTCTCACCTCTTCTCCAAACTCTCAAGCCTTGCCCTCCCCCTCATGATCTCCTCTCTCTCCTCCTACAAGGGAAGGGGTACCCTCTTCCTGATGAGGTTCAGTCCTACCAACACACACATACACTTGAGTTCAGATCCCAACTCCAACCTCCTCCATCCATTTGGCCCCTATTAACAGAAGCTCCAATGACCACTCACTTACCTCCTCCTCCTCCAGCCAAGCTTTATCCTCCACTACCCAGCCACATTTCTGGAGAGGAAAGCAAGACAGGCCTTGCCTTGGGAGAGGAGGGAGAGCATCTTTCCCATTTCCTCCTCCCATCCCCTCTCCTCTTCTCCCTTCAGCCCCCACTGCTCTGCCACCTGCCCTCTCACCAACACGAGGTGATGACCGCAGCTGCCAAATGCAGAGGCAGCAGGTGACCGGCTGAGGACGAGGCACAGGGAGCCCTGCCTCCTCTGGCACTGCCTGCTGCTTCCCCTCTGCCTCCCTGACAGGTGCTCCCACCTCTGCCCCTCCACCTCACCTCGGCCTCCGCCCCCAAACCCCGGCTCTGGCACAGGCCTCTCAGTGGCACTTCCACCTGCAGGTCCCCCAGGCACCTCCACCTCAGCGTGACAGAAACTCCCGCCTATCCACATGCCCCCCTCCCAAACCACAGCTCTGCCTCACCCTTAAAACAAACAGGGCATCATCCCAGACAGCTCCCTCTGGCCCGTCCACTGCCCCTACATCCGACCGATGACCAAGGACTATGAATCCACCTCCACAACCTCTCTCAGACCCTGCTTCTTTCCATCCAGACGCCGGCCCTTCCAGCCTGGTCAACCCCTCCGGCTTCTTGTGGCCTCTGAGCCTCCAGGTCTGTCTGCTACCTAACAGTGCAGGGGATCTTGAGGAAGTACAAATCTGACCTTGCTTTTCCTTGTTCAAAACCATCAATGAGTGGCCTCTGGATGTCCTTGGGATGAAGTCAAACCTTTAAGGTGGTTCCCAAGGCTCCCCGGGCCCCACCCCACTCACTCCCAGTGGAGACTCCTCTGCCCAGAACTTGCTCCCACCATCCATCACCCAGCTAAGTCCCCTCTCTGTGTTCCCTGGGCAGTCTAAAGGAATCCTCACTAAGCTATCACACTTGTAATCTTTTTCACTTAAGTCTCCTCCTAGGTCATAAGCCCGGGAGGGCAGGGGCTCAGGGCCAGAACAGCGCCTGGCCCAAAGCGGACAGCAGTAACTGTGGGATAGAAGCAGTATCTGGGCACCGCACCAAAGCTAGAAACACCCTGCTTCCAACAAGGAGAGATAATGGCCTCATTTCAAAAAGAAAAGGAGGCGTCCTCCACCTGCCCTGGGGGAGTTCACCAGGACAGCACCGGAGGCTGCTCAGCCTGCCACACCCTGGCCAGGACAGGGGCACAGTCTCCACAGGCCTCAGCAGTCCAAGCGCCACCACCACTGCATTGCCCCAGCCACGGAGGTGGGAAGAGGTGGTCCCGGGATCTCATTGCCCCTCCCCCCCCCCACCGAAGCCCACCCCACAGGCTCTCCACTTGGCCTCCTCCCTGCAGCCTGAGTGGAGATAACCCAGGAAAAGTGCACAATCAGCCCGAGGAAAAAGATGGTTGGAGCCCAACCACACTCTTTCCTTCAGAGACAAGAAGTATTTTCAGCCGTCAAGGACGAGGACCCTGCTTTCTTTTCCAATTTTACTTTTGGGAAGATGACAAACTAAGCCTCTAGGTGGTTTACTCAGGATTTAGTTTTTAGTCATATTAAAAATAAATCAAATTGAACGAGGGCAAATTATCCCATAAGAGCAGTTCTCCAGAGAGAGCAGCCTCACCGAGCCCTGAACTGGCCCAATTTAACCCCAGCTTTACAGTCCCTGAAAACAGATATCTGTTGGGTGCCAGCTTACCCGTGCTGGCTTACCCAAATATCCACTGGGTACTGTGGGTCTGAAGTCTCACCCAGGCACCAGGCATGTTAGGCTGGCCCACTTATCGCCACGGCACAAGCACCAGAAACTTTTAAGATTACTGCAGCAAATAATAAGACTTCCCAGAACTCTGTACAGTTTGTCCCCATCTTCAGGAAGAATGTCCTGCCCTGAATCTAACGAGGCCATTTCCATTACCCCTGAGCACGAAAAGGCAAGGGAAGAGGATTCCCAGCTGGTCCTGCCTCTGCAGGCCCGACGGCCTCTGGAGTGAGGGCTGCTTCATGTCGCACTCAGCTCAGCCTTATCTGGCCCAAGGATGTGTGGGGTGGTGGTTAGAAATGTGATCTGTGAGGTTCTATCCCCAGGAGAGGACGAAGGCCACTTCTTCCATGAAGCATTAGAGGACCAAGGGTCAGGACAGGACAACACTGATGTCACTTAAGGAGTCTGGACAGAAGGTGGTTCAGGCCCTCCCACCAGCAAGAGGAGGTGCCTGATGTGTGTGGGAGAGGCATGAGCACTCCCACAGAGTCGCTGGCTGCTGGCCATGCTGTGAGCATCACCGCACCAAGGGGGCTGCTTAAGCAGAAAGGCAGCACCCCAGGTGGAGGATGGGGGCGGGGGTGGTGGACAAAGGCTCAGAGTCCCAGTTGGAGGCCTAAAACGACAAAACCTGGACTAGGCCAAAATTTACTTGTGCAATTTTTTTCTCCTTAAATATTCACAGGTCACAAAACTGCCTGTGGACATTAAACCCAGGATGAAGATATCAATTAACTGAGATCTGAACGTTCCACTGCTGAAAGCGGTAGCAAGACAGGACGCAGTATTTCTAAAATCAGTCTCGAAGCATCAAAGTGCCATAGTGCTGAACAAAACCCATTTGAAGGGACAGGAATTCCATCTCTCCTAGAGATGAATGCATGGGGGATGGTTCTGTGGGAGAGGTGGGTAGGAATACAATACCACAGGACCCCCATGACCCTTCCTTCCGCCCATGATGCAAAGGGTAAAATCCCAGAACAGCAGCAGAGAGCTGGTTAGAATTACATATCCTTAGAAGGCTCAATCAATAAGTCTTCTCAGAGAGACCAGAGACGTGAAGAAATAATGGCCATGAGCCAACTGTGCCTGAGACCTGACCGGAGCCAGGTAGACATGGGCCACATGTTGGGGAGGTGCGGGAATACCAACTCTGTGCCCAGGATCTGCCGATTTCCCACATCCTGTCTCCCACCTCCTGGTGCTCTGTAAGTCAAGTGCTCACTCTTCTGAGGATCCCACGTTCCACTTGGCTTTCTCATTAACTCAGAGTTAAATGCCCATTTGTTGGGAGACAAAGACAGTAACCCTCCTGGAATATTTTTCACATACACACCAAGAATCCAGGTCATCATCTACGTACCTTTTCTAATTTGGGACATTGCAAGGACGTAGGAAACCAGTGCACTCCTGCCCCTGAACCATCCACACCTCAGCACCTCTGAGCACAGAAAGGCAGGGGAGCCGAAATAGAGATGCTACCCCACTGCCTGATTAATACATGCAGGACACCTTCCCTCCGTGTAATTAACAGTTCTAAAACCGGCGTATGACTCAATTTCACACAGTCTCACTTAAAACCCAAGAAGGCGCACTGCAATTGCTGACATGCTTGCTCTCCTGTGATGCTTCCAGAGGTACTTAACTGAAATCCAAAGCACCGAGCTATTAGAGAGTACAAAAGCATCTCCTTTTATTTCCTACCCTACCTTCAGATCAATTTAATCATCTGCAGAACAGGAAAGTAGAACCACAACCTAAATTATGGAAGTGAGGCGTCTGCTCTTATTAAGTTTCAACTTTTGACCTCCACATTCAAACTGCAATACCCAGCACAAGAAGAGAAATTATCAGTTATGATCTCATGTTTGTGGGGAAGAGTATGATTATAGAGGAATTTACA
The DNA here is from genome assembly GCA_028627145.1 of Eidolon dupreanum. Lineage (NCBI taxonomy): Eukaryota > Metazoa > Chordata > Mammalia > Chiroptera > Pteropodidae > Eidolon > Eidolon dupreanum. Next base: position 102,180,434 of record CM053508.1, on the reverse strand, counting down.
GGAAATCAAAAAGGCACTGCTTGAGAGAATGGAAAACAATAAAGCAGTCACTGAATGGAAATGAATGACACCCAAACAAAAATGAGAAAGGAAGCTAGGGGAGTGCTGGGCGAGGCTGCTCACTGCCCCCCAACCAGGCGAGCTCCCTGAGGAATCCCAAATCCCCAGCCCAGTTACTAATCAGGAGCTGGGCTGCATGTGGGTGGCAGGTGACAGGAGGCATGGCGCTGGTGGAGCTTAGCTACGCAGCTCCTGGCCCCCAGCCCTACCACACCCTGGCCTCACACCAGACCCATTCTGCAGGGCCTGAGCAACCCTGCATGTCCAGTGGCCCAGAGTGAACTGGAAGGAAGGGTGACACTCGGGCAGGCTGCCCCACCCGCCAGGGTGCTCCTCAGAATTGCAAGGGGAGGTCCTGGAACAGAGATCCTGGAACCATCAGCCTGGACACAATTCCTGACTTTTTCTTGGGCAAATCACCTCCTTGTGCCTCACTTTCCTCGTCTATAGCATGGGAATAATCGGAGCACCTATCTTATAACAAATAAAATACCTCTTTTAAATAAGGTGACATATGTCAAGAACTTCGCACGATACCTTGCATATGGGAAGTCTCGAAAAGTGAGAGCCATCATTATTCAGATGCGTTAGCACTTCTGCTCTCACTCGATTTTTCAGCCATCCATCAAGGGAGACCACGTCTACTCTGCAGGAGCGGACACTGAGACTAAGCGCTTTAGACTATTTATCTCCTTCCAAAATTCAGATGTTGAAATCTAATCTCTGATGTGCTGGTATTTGGAGGTGGGGTCTCTGGGAAGTGATTAGGTCATCATGAGAGCAGAGTGCTCATGGATGAGATTAGTGCCCTTATAAAAGAGACCCCAGAGAGCTCCCTGCCCCTTCTGCCATGTGAGGACACAGCAAGAAGATGGCCATCTACGAACCAGGAAGTGGTTCCTCACCAGACGCCAGCCTTGATCTTGGATGTCTCAGCTTCCGGAACTGTGGGAAATAAATTTCTGTTGTTTATAAGCCGCTCAGTCAGCGGTAAATTGTGAGGGCAGCCTGAATGGTCTAAGACACTCAGTGAATCTTCAGGTCCACACTGTGAGTTACGTATTAGTACACCTCCATTTTATAGATGAAGAACCTGAGCTCGGAAAAGCTAAGTGACTTCCCGAGGGAGAGAGCTGGGGTTAGAATTTGGATTTGCCTGAGTAGATAATTTTTCTATTATTCCAGGCAGCTTTTCTCCATGGGGACTAGAGACAGATGGTAGCAAAAGCACTCAGGACACAGGAGCCCAAAGATGCATCAGTGAGTCATAATTTAAGGTCATAGAAAGACCCCCTCTCCTATAAATCAGGGATCTGCCTTCTGTTCCCCCCAGAATCCTTCCTTCAGTGACTCAAGGAGGGCAATGACCATGACTACCATAGCTCTCACCGAGAATGGCTGCAGTCACTAGATGCTGGTACACACACTATTAAAACACACTCCTGAGGCAGTAAGGACAACGTGACATTTCTAAAATAGTCCTACTGCCATCAAATGCCAAATAACTCCTTTCTGCTGATGGCTTTAATAAAGTTGGGAAGTATTATTATGAACGCAGAATTCACTTCAGAGCCTTGGAAATGTCACCAGAATTAAAGCGTGCTTGTTCCAAAGTGACGAGCTAATGGCTTATCCTTTAGGAGATGCTGAAGCGTACCACTTCGCCATCCCCTATAAAGCACCTAACTATAAGTGGCCAGGAGGAAACACTGCACGTGGGGCGTAAGTGGACGTGGGCCTGTTCCTGAGTATTCAGGATTTATTCTGCTGCCAAGTGATGGCTGTGAACTTGTAGTACATAGGTCCTACCCTCACTGTGTGTGGCCATGACGGGCACAGCTGACAGAGGCAGGCTGGCTGGCCTGCCCTCCAGCTGCCCCAAGGGTCAGCACCAATGCCTACTGGCAGCCCTCAGATCTTCACCTCTGGCCCAGGCTGTCTCCCACTGGCTCCTGCCTCAAACCCAGCACAGCCCATACAAGCTCCTGATCCCACACAGCACTGGCCATCCCCATCTCCATGACACACCACTCAGATCTCCAGGATGAAAACCTAGAGTCACCTCCAACTCCACCCTTCACTCAGCTTTCACAGTAGGTTCCTCTCAGGAGCATTCCCTTGACTGGCGCTTTACCTCTCAACTTCAACTCTCACACCACCCCTCCACTGCCACCTAGACCCTACGACAGCCTCCTCACTGCCAACCTGTTCCCACTCTTGCCCTACAGTCAAGTCTCCAGGCTGAGGCCAAATGATTTTTTAGAATGCAAGCCTGACCCTCTTTGCTTAAATCTTTTGAAAATTTCCCTTGGTTTCCACGTCTCTCAAGACGAAGTCTAAGCTGACAGCGTGGCTGATGCCTGCTCAACCTTCCAACTGCTTTCAGGAGCCACTTCTGCAGTGTGTGCCTTTCGCTGTCCACACAAGGCCATTACCCTTTCTCTTGTCTCCAGCCTTTGAACAAGTGTTCCCTCAGACTGGATCATTCTCTCCCTCTCCCCTATTCTGCACTCCACCCAACCTCACCACCCGACCCCTACTCATCCTTCAGGTTAGTATTCCCAAGCTCAAGACTAGGTGAGTGAGCTCTCCCAACTAGATGGGGCTTTAGGAGCAGACGTGACGAGACCACACACCTCCCAGTCACATCATTATGTGGTAAACGCCCCGCCTCACCTCTCCTGCATTCAGAATAAGTGCAGCCATGTAACGGATAACGTTTTGGTGCTATCAAAGAGCAACTTGATGGCTTAGGAAGAAAACTGGTGACACATCAGAGTTGGAGGGCCACTTCCAGGGTCCAAAGTAGTGATGCCCCCCTGAGAAAGTGTATCCTGCTGCGACCTACCAGAAACCAGCTATGCTGCATGTAGGGCTGCCGGCATTACCAAGGAAAGCCAGCAGGCACTGTGAGAACATATATAAGAGGATACCAACTACTGAAGACAGATGCGTGACTTGAGGAAAACATGTTTACCTTTCTGGTAACAGGATTATATATGATATTTATTTTTACTCTTTTCATTATCTACTTTAACTGAGCCACATAAGGTTAGCCTATTTATAGTAGGAGCTTTAAAAGACTGAAAATAAAGGAAAATATAAAAGAAATTTAATTAACATTCAAGTGACTCATGCCCTTTCAAAAAAACAAACCAAATGAAAAACAAAACAAAACAAAAAGAAAAGAGAAGAGCCTGAGAGAAGAGGTTCTAGGGCCGGGCTTGTCTGGTGGGCTCTGTGAGATGGAGCAGGCAGGAAATGCAGGGTCTCTCACTTTCCTGAGCTGAGCACAAAGAACAGTGTCACAGCCACAAGCCAAACTTACCATTCCACTATCTCTGGATGAAGAATGGTGTTGTTGACATTGAACCTATAGAGAGAAAACAAAACAAGCCCATTAGTTCATTGGTCCATCATCTCCCAGCAAAAACTACCTCGTTCAAGACATACACACCATGATCAAGAGGGGGCCTTCACTTTAATTTCATGACTGCCTGGCCCACAAAAGGCCTGCTGCTCACTGCAAATGTGGCAGCCCAGGCCATGCCCTCTTAGTGCAGTCAGCTGGGGAACAAGCTGCTTGGCTGTGAAATGCCATCTTGCAACCTCTCTAGGCAGACAGCATAGCTTCTTCAACCAAGTATACCAACATACGCATAACGGGAATCCCAGAAGAAAAAGAGAGAAAGGAGAAGAATATTGGAAAAAATAATGACCAAAATTTTGCCAATTTAATGAAAAACATTAATCTCCACATCCATAAAGCTAAATCAATTCCAAATAGGATAAATTCAAAGAGATCCACACCTAGACACATCATAATCAAACTTTCAAAAGACAAGGAGAGAATCTTGAAAGTAGAGAGAGAAAAGCAATTCATCACATATGGGGAATCTTCAATAAGACTGATGGTTGATTTCTCATCAGAGGCCAAAAGGCAGTTGAATGACATATTCAAAGTGCCAAAAGAAAAGTTTCACAAACCAAGAGTGTAGATCCAGCAAAGTTATGTTTCAAAAATAAAGCGGAAATTAAACCAGTCTCAGATAAACAAAAACCAAGAGAATTATTTGCTAGAAGACCTATCCTACAGGAAATAGTAAAGGGAACCCCTCAAACTATAATAAAAGGGCACTAGAGAGTAATTTGAATCAGCAAGAAGAATAAAGGCACTAGTAAGGGTAATTATACGAGCAAGTATAAAGACAGTGTAAATGTATTTTTTGTTTATAACTCCTTTTTTTCTGCTATCTAACTTAAAAGACAACTACATAAAGCAATAATTGTAATTTGTGTTGAGAAGCACAAAATGTATAAAGATACAATCTGTATGCAATAAGAACACCACGGAGGGGAAAAATGGAACTACATAGGGGCAAAATTTTTGTATACTATTGGAATTAAGTTAATATTAATGCAAACTAGGTTGTTATTTATAAGTCTAAGAGATTTCTTGTAATCCCCTAGGTAGCAACTAAGAAAATAACTGAAACATACAGAAAAGGAGATGAGAAAGGAATCAGAACCATATACTATAAAAAATCAATTAAATATAAAAGAAGGTAGCAATGAAGAAGCTGAGGAGCAAAAACGACATATGACATATAGAAACTAATAACAAAATGGCAGGAGGAAGTCCTTTTTATCAGTAATTACTTCAGATGTAAATGGATTCTCCAATTAAAAGGCAGGGATTGGCAGAATGTATAAAAAAATCATCCAAATATATGCTCTAAAGAAACATACTTTAGATTCAAAGACATAAATAGACTGAAAGTGAAAGGATGGGAAAAAATATACAGATGGTCCCCAACTTGATGATGGTTCAACTTAAGATTTTTCGACTTTACGATGCTGTGAAAGCAATATGCATTCAGCAGAAACCGTACTTCAAATGTTGATCTTTCCCCAAGCCATCGAAACACGGTACAATACTCTTTCTGGGGTATGATACTCTCTCGTGATGCTAGGCAATGGCGGTGAGTTGCAGCTCCCAGTCAGTCACACAATCACGGGGATAAACAACCCATACCCTCTAGTGTACTGTGTTGCCAGTTTGTTGTACATTGTGTGTTTGTTGTACATTGTGTTTCTGTGGTTTTGCATCCCATCATGTCTATAAAATACCCATCTGTGTCTTCTGCTTCTGGTGAGGAGCAGAAGGTGGCAGCAATTACTCTTGAGGTGAAAGTCAAGACAATTGCCCAACTGTGGGCTAATGTAAGTGTTCTGAGCACATTTAAGATAGGCTAGGCTAAGCTGCAATGTTCAGTAGGTTAGATGTATTAAAAGTATCACTCTCTAGTTAGGGTAATTATATGAACAAGTATAAGACAATGCAAGCATTTTTTTGTTGTTGTTATAACTCCTTTTTTTTCTCCTAACTTAAATGACAACTACATAAAGCAATAATTGTAAATCTGTGTTGAGAAGCACAAAATGTATAACTTTTTTTTTCTCCTAACTTTTGACTTACAATTTTTTCAACTCACAGGGAATTTACTGAGATATAACCCACTGTAAGTCGAGATACATCTGTACCATGCAAACAAAGACCAAAAGGAAGCTGGAATAGCAATACTAACATCAGACAAAATAAATCTTAAGACAAAGTTTTACTAAAGACAAAAAAGGACATTTTATAAAATGTAAAAAATATTTTAAAAAGATCAATTCATGAAGTAGATATAATAATTATAAACACATACGTACCTAACAAAACAGCGCCAAGATATATGAGTTAAAAACTGACAGAACTGAAGAGGAAATAAACAATTCAACAACGACGGGAAACTTCGAGACTTCATTTGAAGTAATGGACAGAACAATTAGAAGAGTAGCAAAGAAAGAGAAGACCTGAACAACACTACAAACCAACTAGACCTAATAGACTCCACCCAACAGCGGAACACCCATTTTCTCAACTGCACATGGAATATTTTCTAGAAAAGACCATATGTTAGGCCATAAATTAACTCCCAATAAACTTAAAAGAAGTGACGTTATATTAAGTATGTCCTCCCACCACACTGGAATAAAATTAGAAATCGATAACAGAAGAAAAATTCATGAATAGATGGAAATTAAATATACACTCCTACACAACCAATGGGTCAGTAAAGAAATCACAAGAGAAACTAAAAATACCATGAGACAAATGGACACAAAAACACAACATACTAAAATGTACAGGATTCAGCTAAAGCAGTTCTTTAAGGGAAATTTATAGATGAAAATGCCTATATCAAAAAGGAAGAAAGTTATCTTAAATCGGTGACTTAGCCTTCCACCTTAAGAACATAGAAAAAGAAAAGCAAATTAAACCCAAAGCAGAAGGAATAAAATAATAAAAATTAGAGCTAAAGTAAGGGAAATAGAGAATAGAAAAATAATACAGAAAATCAACAAAATCAAACATTGGCTCTTTGAAGAGATCAATGAAACTGGCAAAGTCTTAGCCAGACTGACCAAGAGACAAGGAGAAGGCTCAAGTTACTGAAATCAGGAATAAAAGAGGGGACATTACCACTGACTAAACAGAAACCAAAAGGATTATAAGGAAATATGATGAACAACCGTATGGTAATAAATTGGATAAACAAGATGAAAAGAAAGAATTCCTAAAGACACAAACTACCAAGACTGACACAAGAAGAAAGAAATCTAAGTAGACCTGTAACAAGTAAAGATATTGACTTAGTAATCAAAAACCTGTCACAAAGAAAAGCCCAGGATCAAATGCCTTCACTAATAAATTCTACCAAATGTTTAAAAAAGAATTAACATCAATCCTTCATAAACTCTTACAAAAACTAGAAGAGGAAAAAATACTTCCAACTCATTTAATGAGGTCAGTATTACCCTAATACCAAAATCAGACAAGAACATCACAGGAAAACTATAGATAAAAATCCCTTATAAACACACACACACACACGCGCGCGCGCGCACTCACTCTTCAACAAAATACTAGCAAACAATATCCATCAACATGTAAAAAGGCTATATACCATGAACAAATGAGACTTATCCCAGGAATATAAGGTTGCTTCAACATACAAAAATAATCAAATTACTGTACCATATTAATAAATAGGGAACAAAATCACATAAATGTAGCAAAAAAATCTCACAGTTTTTCACATCTTTTCATGACAAAAACACGCAATGAATTGAGAAGAGAAGGGAACTTCCTCAACCTTATAAAAGGTATCTACAAAAAATCCACAGTTAACATTATATTTAGTGGTCAAAGACTAAAAGCTTTTCCCTAAGATGAGTAACAAGGCAAGGATGTCATCTCTCTCCATTTCTATTCAACACTGGGGGTTCCAGCCAGGGAAATCAGTCAAGAAAAAGAAATAAAAGGCACTGAGATTGGAAAAGAAGAAGTTAAACTATCTAAGTTTATTGATGACATGATCTGGTAGACAGAAAATCTAAGCAACACACACACACACAACACTTATTATAGCTAGTAAACAAGTTCGGCAAGTTTACAAGATATGTGATCAACATACAAAAATCAGATATATTTCTATATGTCAGCAATAAACAATCTGGAAATAAAATTAAGAAAACAATTCCATTTAAAATAACATCAAAAAGAATAAAATACTTAGGAATAAATTTAACAAAAGAAGTTCAAGACTCATACTGAAAATTACAAAACATCACTTAAAAATTAAAGAAGATCTGAATAAATGGGAAAATACTCCATGTGTATGAACTTGAGAGATTAATTTTGTTAAGATGACAATACTCCCCAAACTGAGCTACAGGTTAATGCAATTTCCACCAAAACTTCATCTGGCTTCTTTACAGAAAGAAAAGCTGATCCTAAAATTTGTGTGGAAATTCAAGGGAGCCGGAACAGCCTAAACAATATTGAAAAAGAGAAGCAAAGTTGGAAGACTGACATTTTCCAATTTAAATACTTACTGTAAAGCTGAGTAATAAAGATAGTGTGGTACTGGAATGAGGAAAGACATATAGATAAATGGAATAAAATTGAGAATTCAAAAGTAAACCCATACATTTATAGTCAATTGACTTTTTTATTGTGGTAAAACACACATAACATAAAATGTACCATTTTTTAAGTGTATAGTCCAATAGCAATAATTATATTTACATTGTTTTGCAACCATCAATACTATTCCTCTCCAGAACCTTTTCAACATTCCATATTGAAACTCTGCCCCCATTAAACACTAATTCCCCATTCCTCATTCTCCCCAGCTGCTGGTAACTACTGTTCTATTTTATGTCTCCATGAACTTGACTATTTCAGGTACCTCATATAAGTGGAATTATTAATATTTATCTTTAGTCAATTGATTTTTGACAGAGGTGCAAAGAAAATGCAATAGGGGAAAAGATCGTCTTTCAAGAAATGGTGAGAAAACAACCTGGATATCCACATAGAAAAGAATGAGGTTAGATCACTGCCTAATGCCATATACAAAAATTAACTCCAACTAGATCAAAGACTTGAATGTAAGAGCTAAAACTACAAAACTCTTAGAAGAAGACATAAGTATAAATCTTTATGGCCTTGGATTAAGCGATAAATTCTTAGATAATGACACCTAAAGCACAAGCAACTGAAGAAAAACAGATAAACTGGACTTCATCAAAATTAAAAACTCTCATGTGTCCTAGGACACATCGAGAAAGTGAAAAGACAATACAAAGAATGGAATTTTCACAAATTATACAAATCTAGTATCTAGAAATATGTAAAGAATTCTTAAAATACAACCTTAATAATACAACACAATTTAAAAACAGGTGAAGTATCCGAGTGGACATTTCTCCAAAGGAGATAAACAAATGGCAAATAAAGACAAGAAAAGATGTCCATCATTAGCTATCAGGAAAATATAAATAAAAACCATAATGAGACACTACTTCACAGCCAATTGCATGGCTATAATAAAAAAGACAGATAATAACAAGTGCTGGTGAGGATGTGGAGAAACTGGAACCTTCATACATTACTGGAGGAAATATAAGCTGGTAGGGTCACTTTGGAAAATAGTTTGACAGTTACTCAAAAAGTTAAACACAGAGTTACCATGTGACCCAAAAACTCCATTCCTATGTATCTACCCAAGGGGAATTAAGTATAGGTTCACATAAAAACGTTTACATCAATGTCTGTAACAGTATTATTATTAACTAAAGCTAAAGGTAGAAGTGACCAACTGTCCATCAGCTGATTAATGTACAAGCATATGTGGTAAATAAACATAGACCTGAATGTTTTTCAGCCATAAAAATGAGCAAAGTACTGATTAATGCTTCAACGTGGATGAACTTTGAAGACATGCTAAATAAAAGAAGCCAGATACAAAAGGCCACATATTGTATGATTCTATTTATGTCAAATACTAAAGTTGGCAAATCCATGGAGACAGAAAGTAGATGAGTGGTTGCTAAGTGTCAGGTGATGGGGAATGACTCCTAATGCGTACAGGGTTTCTTTTTGGATGACGAAAAGATTCTAAAATTGATTATGATGATGAGTGCACAAATCTGTAAACATAGAGAAGCCAGTTAATTGTATATTTTAATGGGTCAATTTTATAAGGTATGTAAATTATATCCTAATAAAGCTGTTTTTTAAAGCTTAAATAGACACATCATGAATCTTACTGTATGTAAATTTTATTTCAATAAAATCAACTTATAAAAATTGACGGAATGAAAACAAGAAATAAATTCACAGAGTATGAGATTTTCTCATACCTCTTGTGGTGAAAGGACAAGCAGAGAATCAGAAAAATGTGGAAAATATGAATAATAAAATACAGAAAATGTTCATTGATTATAGTAAAGTTAAACTAGAAGTTAGTAACAGAAAATTATAAAATCTCAAATTGTTTAGAAATTAAGCAATAGACTTCTAAATAGACACTGTTCAAAGAAATAATGAAATCAGAAAATAGAAACATGAAATATCATAAACCCTGAAATGCAGCTAAAGCAGTGCTCAGAGGAAAATTTATAGCTCTAAATGCATTCAGTGGAAAAGAACACCGAAACCAATGATCTTCTAAGATTTTATAGCTCCCATCATAAGAAAGTCCTTTTCCTCTTTCCCAAGAAGCTAAAGAATAAACCTAAAGAAATTAGAAGGATATTAAAAACAGCAGAAATCAATGAAATAAAATATAATATAGAAAAATCTACATAGCCAAAAGTTGTTCTTTGATAAGATAAACATAATTGAAGAGGGGACCCCTGGAGACAAAAGGGTCAGATCGAGGACACATCTTTGATACACTGTGTCATGTGTGACCCACAGCTCAAGCTATCAGTAAGACATCTAGGGAAGCGTGATGTGGCTGAGCACAAAAGACAGTCCTCAGCAGACAAGCCCTGGCAAGCCTTTGCCCCTCTGCATTCTGAACCCTGCCCCGTCTCAGCCAGGATATCGCACAGGGCATGCAGGCCTGTGACACCCAGGGATGTTCTGTCGCCTCACTACTGGTGTTTGAAAAAAACTCTCTCTGCCATGATGGTGAGGCTGGCACCCCCACTTCCAGCTGAGCCCTATGAGGATGGTTGGGGGCAGAGGAAAGAAGAGAGAACGGGGTATGGGCAGGCTGAGAGGAGTCCAGATCGCCAAAGTGTCCAGATTTTTAACGACACAAATAAAACTACTTAATTCGAAGTCAACCAAAATGTTGTAGAATCAAAGCTCTACTTGTGAAATATCAGAGAGAACCAGGCAGCCAACATGGTTCAGTGTGAAGAACAGAGCAGCAGATGACATAAATCAAGACAACATTTCTCTGCCTCCCATTTCGCCAAATGTCACTTTGACATTAGGAAAAGCAACGGCCTATCTCCTCAACGGCCAAACACACCAGTAAAATTTCACTTCACAAAATGTATGTGCGTATACACACACGTGCCCACGCACCCACGAGCAGCAAAGTGACCCGGCACACAGACACAAACACACAGATAATATGAACATAAACACAACAGACAAAATGAACACGCAGGTAGCATACACTTTAAAAAGAGGCACACGCAGACACACACAGATGTGTATACAACAGGCACACACTCAGAGACGCACCAAAATATATACACATATGGAAACACATAAACTCACACAAATGCACGCTCAGACACAAAAACATCCAAAGAAAGACACCTGGAAACACACAGAAGAGTCCAAAAGACACTCCCCATCGTTGACAGCATTTGACTTGGGGCGACAAGATTTGGATGTTCCTTGCTTTTGCCACTGAACTAGTTAGCACTCTCTGTGATAAGCATGTGATCACTGTGGAACGACAAACCTACCAGTGCCTGTGAGGGCAGGGGGTGTCCCGGAAGCAGACGGTACCTCCCTGGCAGGCTCTACCTGTGGGCTGGGTGATGAGGGTAAGTAGTGGTGGCCCAACCACCCCCACTTCCTCCCTGCAGTTTCCAACCTTGGAGAACAGGCCCTGCGAGGGACCCCACCCTGGACCCCTCCTAGGGGCCGAGGTGGGTTCTTGTCCCTTAAGGATCCATCCCCTCGTGGCTATTCCATGAGCCATAATTAGAAGCCCAATCTCAAATGCTAACTTGATACACAAGTTAACAGCAACCAGAAAGCCAACGTTCTCATACCATTTTGCCATAATTGTCAAGTTTTAATAATGTTCTTCTGCTACCTGGATTTTAAAATTCACATCTTAGAATATTAATATTCCTGCATTAATGACCCTCAAATTCAGTAATTTCATATGTAACTGCTTATTTAAATGGAATGAATTCATAACCAAATCTCTTCAAATATGCAAAGCAATTTAAGTAATGCCAAAAGATAAGAAATACACTTGTCCTGAATAACCAGCTGATGTTAAATATCGACCCTATTTCTCTGTCAGACAACAGTGTGAAACAGAGTCCCCTGTAACTCACTGCCCCCTCCCCCAGGCTCCTGGGCACACAGTCTACCTGCTTTGGCGGGAACTCTCCTACCAAGAAGGTAATTTATTAAGCTATGCAAACTTGATGGACGAGTGACCCTCAACTCAGGCCACCTGAGCCCCCACAACCACCTCTTTCCCTCCATAGTCAGCATCTCTCTCAGGAAAATCTGCTCTACAGCCCACCTCCTCGGATGCTAACCAACATCTATCACGTATGACTTTGCTCCTAGGCTGCGCGAACCAACTGCTGCAGGCAGTCGCAGTGGCCACAGCCCCTAAGAAGAAGCCTCATGTCCTCCTGACTGCAGAGCGACCCTCTCCACCTCAGCTTCACCTAGCTCCAGTCCCAGACCAGCCTGGCCATGCCATCACCAGGACCTGGCAATGAGCGCCTGACCCCATCCTCCAGCCAGAGCCCACAGAGGGCCCTGCTCCTTCCACACCTGCAGGAGCTATTCCTGCTCCAACTCAGCCATACATGGGAACTGTGGCCTGGGCCATAGGCCAAATGCAGCCTGAGGCCTGGCAGACTGTCCCCACCTGCTCCCTTCATCCCATCACAATCACACCCCTGGTTCCCCAAAGAAGATAAAACCACATCCCTTGAGCCCAGGGGTCTCAGGCCATTGAGAGATGCCAGCGCATATCTACCACCCCCACCCCACCTCTGGCTCCCTGTTCTCTCTGCTTTGAGTCCTCTACGACCCCAACACTGTTGTAGGGAGCAGGCAGACCAGCCCTGATCTGGGAAGGTGGAGGGGTATCTGAGGTCTCCCAGGACCAAGTGTGACAGACCCAAGGAAGCCAACCCTCAGAAGCCATATTTGGAGAGGTCACAGGCTGCTCACTCCGCTAGACCAGGACCCAGAGACTCTGGCACAGGTAGACACGTGAGGCTCCCATTCTACCAAAAGCTCCCTCCTCTCCCCAGGCCAAGGGGTAAAGGCAGCCTGGGATATAGCCCATCTGTACAAAACGAGAGGCCAAACCTGAACTTCTGCTAAAACAGGTCAATCAAGGACCTAAGATGGGAGGTGTTGCAGAGAAGTTCAAAAGGGTCAAACCCCAAAATTTCAGGAATAAGGCACATCATTAGGGCTGTGAGAACTGACCGGTGATAGAAGCAGTTGAGCACTAGAAAGTAGGACGACAGCAAGATTCATCTTGCTTAGGAAACAGGCTATTATTATCCCCAGCAAACAGCTGGAGCCACTCACAGCAGGCAGGTGAACTCGGTCCATGAGCCGCACTGGCTCTCAAGGACAAGGGCCTCCCTAGCTCGGCAAAGAGGCCAGGAGGTGGCAGAGTCAAGGTGCTAGCAGCAGGGGTGGGTGGGAGGCAGGGGCCTGGGCTGCACCTACACCCCAGGAAAGTGGACATGACTCTCTACAGGAGAAGGGCACTAGCAGGCAGCTGGAGACAGAAGCCAGTGTCAAGTCAAGGTCAGTGCCCATGGCATGGGACTACACAAAGGGGGCCACAGCGGGAGGGGAGGCCCAGAGGGAGGCATGGGGGACAAGCCCCCAGGGACAAGAGGGAGGGACTACCACAAGCAGGCCAGGGGACCCCAAAGCAGAGAGATACACGAGAGGGCTTTCACATGCAGTGTGTCAGCCAAGTCAGAAAACTCAGCCCCACACAAGAGTTTGGGAAGGAATCCCCCAGGGCAGCAGTGAGGGGTCTGGGGGAGCACCCTGTGGTAGGTCCCCATCTGGACTGGACCATGAGTTAGAAAAGGACCAGCCCAGCACCTAGGGAGAGTGTGGAAAGGTAGGGCAATTCTTGGTTCTCTAAAAAGCCTCCCAAAACAAACAAACAAACAAACAAACAAATAAATATTTTAAAATGCTCCCAAATGCTGACCAGGTGGGTGTGGGTTTGGCAGAACACACCATCCTCTGGGCTCTTGGCAGGGACCGCAAAGACTCAGGGAGCACTGGGGGACAGAGGCTGGGGTCTGTTTACAAAGGGAGAGATCGGGTTCACATCATCACTGCTCCCAGGGAGGTGGGGATGACAGTGATGATGTCCCTAAGCACCCCATCTCCCCCGGGAAAACTCAGAGAGCAGCCAGCAGTGCTCTGCTCTCAGGGGCTATATCCTGAGCTCTCTCCCAAGAACCACACTTGCCACACCACCCACCAGACCTGTTCCCAGGGTGCTGAGCAGACATTCTCTGAAGCAGAGACCTCTGGAACGGGCAAGCCAAGGCCCACAGCCAGGAAGCCCCATAGCTCCCTGACACCAGCAGTCTTGTAATCAGCGATCCTTGAGTTTACCGGGCCCACTGCACAGATAGGGAGATTGAAGCTCAGGGGCAACAGGACTCAATGGGGGCTGCCTGTGAGCACCAGCTCCATACCAGGCTCCAGGCAAGTGCTATATTTCGTCCTCACAAGCCCAAGCATGCTACACATGGGGGAGCCGAGTTCAGAGGGCAAGTTCTCCTAAGATCACAGAACCAGTCAGTGAGGCAGCCACCAAGGCTCCCTCCTCCACCAGCACCATGGTGTTGGGGGCCACTGAGCTGATCCATGGTGACAGTGGAGGCAGGTAAGCAGGGTGCCGGAATGCCAGCACCTGGCAGCGTTGTGGGGCCCAGGGAGGCTCAGCCCAGGACAGGCAGCAGCGGATGATGCCCCCCTCCCCACAAGGGCCTAGGGAAAGATGGCAGCTCCGTGGCCAACATTTCAAGGAGTTCGGCTAACCACTGCCCGTGGGAGGCGTGGCCACGCTGGGGAAACTCCCAAGAGGATGCAGAGATTTGAGCCATGAGAAGAAGCAAGCCTGACACCGGATCCCCCTGCCGTATTGCTCTTATCACTGGGGGAAGTGATACATATTTATGAGCTCCGAATCCTCCTAATCACCCCTACATCTCACATACACACAAATTCCCGTGGCTCAGGCTCATACATAATTATAAGGCACTTCCTCTGTCACTGCCTCAGTCCACCAAAGGACGACTGAGGACACAGTGACAGAGGACACAGTGGCACAGAGTAAGTGTGGTGGGGGAGGGGCTGTGACTGAGGTACAGGAAGTGGCTGGGAGCTGTCCAGTTCAGCAGCCTGGAGGAGCAGGTACTAACCCCCCCCCCGCCCCCGCCGCCTGCACACACAAGGGCTTGTCCGCTGTAGCCTCGGGGAGGCAATGCAGACCCCACAGACCCCCACAGGGCCAGCCAGCCCAGCCCAGAGAGACAGAGCACTCTCCAGAAACCATAGCGTGAGGGCGGCAGGAATAACAGGGTGCTGCACTCCCTGTGCCCAACATCTGTCCTCCCGCCTGGAAAGGTCTAGAAGGGGGAACAGGGTTTGAGGCTCGGCTTGGTGTTCAGCTGAGAGAGGGCAGGTAAGGGGGTCACTATCTGGGGCTGGGGCAGCACGGACACGGGGGAGTTATGAGCAGGGCTGGGAGACGTTAGGGGCTGGGAGTAAGAGGAGGGGCTGCTAAGGACAAGGACAGAGGAGCTCGGAGCAGGGCTCTGGAGGGGAAAGCGTGGCACGGTGGGGGCCTGCCTGTGCGTGCGCGGCGCCCAGGCTGCCTGAGCACTCAGCGGGCCTGTACTTTCATTATTCAACTCAAGAGAAGTGGCATCTGTTCCTTAGAGTAAAAGTCAAAGTGAATTTAGGCAAATTATTTTTCTAAACATTTCCTCTAAATGCGCAGTCTAACCCCCTTTTAGCATTCTCCAGTTTGTGTATTTTGTGTCCAGGCCGCAGACTGACAGGCCTGCTGGCAAAGACGTGAGCGGTGAGAACGGAGGAAGGCAGTTCCCAGGCCCCCGGGACTCACTTGCTGATGCCCTCGAAGGAGGCCTCCTTGCAGACACTGCCGCTGTCGGTGTTGATGCCACGCTGGAGAAAGAGAGGGAGTGTGAGGGCACAGAGACATCGGAGTGGCATCTCCACAGCCTGCACTGCAGAGCCTGCCTCCTCCGGCTAGACTAGGACCAGGGAAGAACTGGGAGCCCCACCCCAGCCGGGAGAAGCCATCCCTCCCTGCCTTTTATGTGACTCTGAGCCGGGCTCCAGCACAAGGGCAGGCCCTCCTTTTTCTGCTGCATTTTGAAAAGCAGAGAACACACGATCTGGGCTGTCAGAGCACTCTGCAGACACCAGCAGGCTGCTCAGGTACAGGCAGGGGCTGGGTGAGAAGAGCTTGGCCCAGGACCACCCCCTACTACCAACCTGCTGTCCCAGGCCAGCCCTATCTCATGCACATGCTCCCCACTGACTGTCCTAGAGAGCAATGTCGAATCTAGCCCTTCTAAAGATGCTGTGTCACATTCCTCTCCTTTTCCCAACTGTAAAGAGACTCCAAGTGGAACTCAGACAGGAGCGAAGACAAAACAAAAGATTCAGAGAAAAATGTGCCATCCCAGGAGAGGTAAGTCATTTTTTAAACTGCCACTTCTTCCTCAGAAGCTGCAGGTTGATGGTTAACAGAATCCCCCCAATAAAACACACTGGACCGTATGTGACCACAAGCCCCTAACAGCCGTCACAACAGCACAACAGGAAAAACAGACCAGACCATGTGACGTGCTAACAAAAATAACCAAGAAAAACTATTTCTGTAAAAATCGATTAACAAAGGAGAGAAGGGTCACTTTGGGAGGGAAGAAGAGTTGTACACTCTCCATGTCTGAAGTTCCCAAGGTTAAAGAAGTACAAGAAAGCAGGCTTCTCCTCTGAGCCCTTTCACAGCCTGAGAGCCCCCGTGGGCTGCGAGGGCTCTGGGGTGGCTACGCAGCCCTGCCCGCCCTGACACCAATAGTGCGTTTTTCAAATTCTATTAACAATGGAGGAGACACAGGGTGGAAGCAAATTAATATTCTACATCCGCAAATCCTGTGAGTTCAGCGTGACACAGATATATCCTCTAGCCGGGTGTTAAACTTTGGAGTGGGTATGGTGTCTTGTCCACAGTGGCCTCATGACAAGACACAGCACATCCCAAGGAGACCAGAGAATTGGGAATGAGGAGATCGGAGAATCCAGCCGTTCAGACCAAGGTGACACTACTTATCACCGATGACCATTCCTCTTGGTTTCTCAGTCCTCCCCTACAGCCCCAACCTCTGCAGGGGTAGGCAGCTCCCTAAAACCCCAAACATAGCCCGGCCCCTGGACACCTGCCACTTACCAAAGTGAGGAGGACAGAGGGGCTCAGTGACGTCAGGACACTGGCAATCTGAGAAGTGAGAAAGAAAAATCCACTTTAGAGCAACCACAGGAAGTCGGATGGAGATGCTATACGACCATCACTTAATGATGGCTCACACTTACAGAGCAGATCCTTAAACGAGGCAGTGCTGTTGTTGTCCCCATCCTGCTGATGAGGAAACTGAGGCTTACAGAAAATTAAGGACTTCTGAAAGCCACACAGCTATCAAGTGGCAGAGAGGGATTCAACCAGAAGTCTGGCACACTTCCCCACATGCTGCCCTACCTCCACACAGGAATCCCGGGTCCCAACAGCCATACCTGCCCACCCTCTAAGACCAGCCCTTCTGCTCATCTGCCAAGTCCCTCCCGAAAGACAACTGGCAACCTCTTAGACACTGGCCCCACTAGACTCCCCTCTCCAGAGCAGACACCTTCCTCCATGCCCCCCCACCCCCATTAATCTTAGACCATGGGAAGTTAGCTGTCCCCAACATCTGCCCCAGGCCCCCAGCCCACATCCTCATACCCCATCCTTCCACCATGGCCCACTCAGGCCTCATATCCCTCTGCTGCTTGCTTCCTGGCCCAAACTCCTGAACGAGTGCACTATGCAAGCTCATCTCTCCATGCCTTCACCCAGGCTCTCCCCTCTGCCTACAGTGCCTTCTCCCTATCTTAGCCGCTTCATCAATTCGTACTCAGGACTGAGGTCCCTGGCCACCCAGGCAGGTTCATTCACTCCTTCCTCCACTGCCCCACTGACCGTCATCATTCCCTTGGCCAAGTGCCCATCACATTGTATTAGCCATGACATCTGCACCCTTGGGTGCCAACGACCCTATGGGGAGGACCTTCTTCCTCTCCTGGCCCCCATCCCCATCTGTTCTGCATCTTGGCTACTACTGCCCCTATTGTATTTGAGCCCCCCAGCTCAGAGAACAGTCTCTCCTCTGTAGGCCCAGCCCCTCCCCACACCCCCATGTAAGTACTTTAACACTGACACGGTGAGAGTGAGGACGATCTGTTTGTTGTTTTTACAGCTTTATTGAGCTGTCACCGGCATACTCTACATTGCACATATTTAAAGTGCATGTTTTGATAGTTTTGACGTACATATATATACATGCTTTTTAATGCTAAGAGGCTCCCAGAGAAAACTTGGAAGATACTGAAAACTATAAAAGGATAAAATATACCTACAATCCCATCCCCCAGAGACCTTTTATCTCTACACATAAAAACAGAGATCTGTAATAACATTTGGATCATATAAAGCTACCATGCTTCACTTATTCCGTCATTAAATATTCTTCAAATCCCTGATTTTTACCAGTCACTACTGCCAGGGATGGTGAACGGCCAGGGAGCCCTTGACTATGGCCTTGCCAGGCACTTCAGACACCATGTCATTTAACTACCCATGAAGCTGGTGCTGCAAACGTCCAGACTTCACAAATGAGAAATGCTTATTTAAGTTAGATCATCTGCCCACATTTAGTTAAGAAAGAGCAAAGTCTAGAGTTGAACCTATGGCTGTGTCATATTCTCTTAACAGATGTAGTATAATTTATTCAATCCTCTATTGGATACTTAAGTTATTTCTAAGGATTAACTATTGTAAATAATGCTCTGATGAACATCTTTGTTACATAAGCCTTTATTTCCTTAAGATAAAGTTCTTTAAAAAATTATTTCCTTAAAAAAAAAAAATCACCCAAATCTGACCCAGGAAAACAGCTAGGTGAAAAGCCATATACTTTGACAAGGTTTCTGATGCTCAAGGCCAGATGCACTGTCAGATGTGAACCAACCACCCTCGTACC
Organism: Eidolon dupreanum; assembly: GCA_028627145.1. Lineage (NCBI taxonomy): Eukaryota > Metazoa > Chordata > Mammalia > Chiroptera > Pteropodidae > Eidolon > Eidolon dupreanum. The sequence goes on along the minus strand of CM053508.1, from coordinate 102,161,432 downwards.
AGTGGTGCCTGAGGCTCCATCTCCCCTCACTGATTCAGTAACTGCTCCGACAACCACTGAATCCCTTGGCCTCTATTGCACAAATGATTGGCTTGGCCGAGTCCCTGCCACTTCCCAGGCCTTTCTGGGTGTGTATGTGTGTGTGGGGGGGTGCTCATTAAAAGGAAAGACAGCCACGTGTTGGGCCCTGGGTGTGTTGTTACATTGGTGAAGGGTCTCCATTCATTAGCACAGAACATTCCGTCAATTATGGCAGCAAAACCCAAGAATGTGTGGGGAATGCATGTGCTACTGTCCTTGGGAGAGAGGAGTGGAATGACAAACGTGCGAGCTGATGTTTCTCTCTTGGCAACGACTCAGGATGCTTGGGAATAACGGAGGAGAAAGCAGCCCTCCCAGTGCCGCTGACGCCCAGAGGGACTGACGCCCAACAGAGAGCAGGCTGAGTGTCTACTGGTCCTGGGCCACGTCTTTTATGGATCACAACTGCTTGAGTGGGTCTTGGTTACCTCTGTGGCTGCCAGACCTCCCCCAGCCTGGAGCTCCATCTGCCTTTCCCTGTCCCCGTGGAGACCCATTAGTGCTACACTCTCATCAACACAGCCTGATGCCATGCCTCAAAAGTTAAGGGGACATGACAAAGCTATGTGTCACCAGCTTGAAGTGCAGCTCTGGCACACAGGACAGCATGGCTCTGTCAGCTCTGGGCCTTGTTTCCACAGAGCGGTGGTCACTGGGGACCCATCAGCTCTCACACAGACTAGTGCTGCATCGATTTCCCAGGCAGCCTGGCCTCTCCGGCAGGTCAAGGCACAGCACAGGCCCCATGGACAAGGAGCCTACCCTGGTGACGGTCAGAGGCTTCCCACAAATACCTCACATGCCCTCATGCCTAGAGCCTCATACAGGCCACTCTTCACAGTGGTGACCCAGAAAAAGAGGCTGGACAGTCCTTGGCCAGTGCTGTCAAGAAGGCCTGTACTGGTCCAGGGATTTGGGCTTCACCACACAAGAACCTATGCTTTTAATGAACTGATTTTCATGGCAGTCTGAAGCAGAGGTAAACACTGGTGGCTGGCAATGCATTTAAATATCTGAATGTTTCTAAAATTTAAATATCAGGAGAGAACACAAATACGGATCTGCTGCTACTCTTGAACAACTGGAGTATCTAGCAACCCTGGGCCAGCAGCCCCATGGAGCAGCTGCCCCTTCGAGGTCCCACTACACACCCCACATCTCCCTGATTCCTCTCCACCCTGAGGCTGAGAGGCAGGCAGCACCCATCACTGTGCTACCATAATGGTTTCTCTTACATCCATCTCACCTGCATCAGAGCCAGAGACCCTGGTGTCTCCCAACATCTGCCCAGCGCCACTAAGAGGAGAGAGGGCGCATCCACCTCGCCAGCTCCCATCGCGTTATGAACACCAGCCTTTGCCCTGTGTCTTAACAGCAATGCCTCGAAGCACCTCTCAGGGTTCTCCTGAGTGCCCCCTTCTCAAGGGAACCACCACTCTACCGTCTTGATAAACTCAGGATTATCTACCTGGAGGAAGGGAACTAGATACCAAGTTTGCTACAACAGACACCTGCATTTTATATGTGATATCAAGTGACTGCCATGGCCTGAGTGGGGGGCTTCCTGTCTTCTTTTAGAGGAGACGAGTGTCAGCTGCTTCCCGTCTGTGATTTATCACTGATGACCCAGGCTGTCCAAAATTAGACTGAGCACCATAGAACTGGCCCCTCCCTGACTTAAGGTTCTTTCTGTTACCTTCCATGATGGAGGCGGCCCCGGACCTCTAGTGACTCCAGCCAGGTACCTTGGTCCAGCAGTCTGTATTTTTGTCAGGCTCTGTTTCAAGCCACAGAGAACAAAGGCACTTGAGAGCTGGCGTCACCCCCATAGACCTGTTCTGCAGCATCCCCTCAGGGCAATGCAGGGGTGGAGGCCAGGCACTGGGGTCCAAAGGTCCGGGTCCGGGGTCGCATTCCAATTCTGCTTCCCAGCTCTGGGCCATGAACGAGGCCCTTCACATCTTTGAGCCTTGGCCTCCTCCTCTCTAATGGGGTGAGAGCTATCGCTCACCCTGGGATAGAGCGGGAGGGACGAAGGGACCCTGGGAGCTGGTGACACTACTGGAACTTTCGGGTGCCGCCCCAGAGTGAAGCACCTGTCAGTCAACATGAGCACTCGTTTCCAGGGGGAACCACAGCAGTAAGAGTCACGACAAAAATGATAAACAATGACAGTGATGATGACGGGGTGGTGCAAAGAGCTCCTGACCCTGAAACAGAGGCCATCCTCTAAACTCAGCTGAAGCCTTTTCACGAGATTCTGCTTCACACACACGCTCAGGATGAGCTGGGCTGTGGCGCTGTAATTCTACACTATCATCACGGGCTTTCAAGACCACCTCCGTTTCACTGCCTCTGGAGGCCAGTTCTTCTTCTCCCCAGAAATCACAGTATAAATGGTGTTGAGTTTCCCCCAGTCATTAAAGTAAAAATGTCAGACTGCAGCTGGGAAGGCCTCTGCTTAGAGTCGCTCAGACTCCGTGGGCAGAGTCCTATGACTGTCCCAGGCTGCCCCTACCAGGTTTCAAACTGAGAAGACCTAGAAGGTCAAGGTCCCAAAGGGCAGTACTGTTAAGATGGAGTTTATAGAGGCAGGAGGGCAAGAGGGATACATCTGCTGAAGAAAAGGGTCAGGAACAAAATCAGAACTAAAGATAAGCAGACCCCTTGCTCTTGAGTACTTAGAAATACAAGGTAAGTGGTGAATGACCTTATTGGGGACATGCAAATAAATGTTCAGACTATTTGAGATCCAATACCCAAAGAACTCAATACAATAATAGCTCGTGGGTACACTAACAAGCTCTTTAGATGCTAGGAGTCACCCCTGATAACCTGGCACTGAAATTACATGACAGAAAATAAAGATCCATCAAAAGCCCCCCCTCTTCACAATCCAACCAGGCAGAAGGTGCTGCAGGAACAGGCCCCACGACCCCGTGGGTTCACGCTCCTCTCCTTCACCGAGGCCCTCCTGAACGGGCACCGCCACATTGTGGTCATCTTCTGCACCAGCCCCGTGTCTCAACCAGCTCTGATGCCCACATGTCCTTGGCGGGTAAGGAGTGTGAGAGTAATGTCTGAGGGAAGAACTGGATCTTACAAGACAGTAAAGGGCTGGGTACAGACAGAACACAGCCACCATGTCCACGACTGGTCCCAATAGCCAGGGGAGGGGCACCAGTACGGTCTGGAGTCAACAGGGCATGCAGTGGGCTGACACAAGGCCTTGGAGGATGGGTAGGATACGGAGTCAAGAGAAATGGGCCTGGCATTGCAAGACAACAGAATTAGAGCCAGACTATGCCTGGGGACAGCATAGTACTGATTTGTGTCTGCTTGGGGACATATTCATCAAGGTGAGTTGTCTGTCCCTAACCAGGCTGGGCCAAGCCCCTGACACCAGGCTGAGACACACTGGTTTCTCACGCCGCTGTGGGTCTGTTCCCTGGGAACCCTCCTCTCGCCTAGCGCTGTCATCTCCTGTCACGGTCAGAGTCCTGCCCAGGGGGAGGGCAGAGCTGCTTGGCCTTCAGTGGGCTAGCTTCTCTGGCCACTTCCACACTGTGTCCCCAGCTCTTAGTATATGTCCACGTGTGATCTCTGAGGACATGTGGCCTGGAGGGCCCCATCCAGGTAATCCTGCCAGCCCGGGGCTGGACCTCGAGCACTAGGCACTGACCTCCCAGTGTTTATGTCCTACCCAGCACTGACCTGCACCAGCACCCAGAGATGGAACAGAGAGGTCTCATGTGTGCCTGGCAGTGGCTGCAGTGACAGGAGGCCGTGGTCCCCCAAGGAGACGATGAGGGAGCATAGCTGTGCTCTTACCTCTGGCACAGCCCTGCCCTATCAGCAGTGAAGGTCAGGGACAGCCCCTTTAGACTGCCCGGATTTAGAAGAGATTCGAAGCCCCAGGATGACAGTCACGCACCTACCTAGGCCACATGACACTGCCGACAACCACACTGGGAAGTGGACTAAGGCCAGGGGACCTCTGGCTCCACCCCACCCCACAGGCCTCTCGCAGTCTGGGGCTTTTCTGACAGCAGCTTGTGCAGCTGCAGGGGGCCTGCAGGGAGGGCCTCCTGATGCATGAAAGCCCCGGCCAAGCCTGGGGGGCACTTAGAGCAGACCTTCCCGAAGATGTCCTCCCCCGGTACGCAGTCAAGAGGCACTGGACACTTCCGGCTACTGAATCAGGGGTGCCGCCCTCGCGGAAAAGGGGCCTCCTCGGGGAGACCTGAGGCGCATTTCCAGCAGCTCTCTCCTAACGAGGGCGCTGCTGAGGCGCTGGCGGTCGGGTGGTGGTGTCCTGTGACATCTGCCCAGGCTGCGGCTGTGGGAGGAGAGGGGATCCAGAGCAGACGGGGACTGGAAGCCCTGAGCCGCGTGGAGAGGAAGAGGCGGACAGCACTGACCTCGTCTGTGTACTGGACGTCATCCACGGCATACTTCTCCTTGAAGTGCTCCTTGGAATGGATCCTCAAAGGGAAGCACAGGAATGCCAGGGTCAGGGTTTGGCTGCCTTCCCGCGCCCAGGCCCAGGCCGTGCGGCCCCCGGCCCATCCCTGCCCTGCCGACACCTGGCACTACACAGGTCTACCCAACACAGATTCAGGGAAAAGCGCACTGGGCCGCAGAGTAACCACTGAACCACATCTGCCCCCACGACCTCCCCAAGCTGTCCTCCAGCCCTCCTTTGAGTCCATGACCCCTGGTCGCCTGGGACAAGCAGCTGCAGACAAACCTCCTCCCTCACCGCCAGTGAGAGCCCACCAGGCAGCCAGCCAGCACACCTCACCCTTTGGGGCATGAAATAAGCTGCCTCCCAAGCCTTAAAGGAAAGTTATAAATGTAGCACTTGAAAGAAGTCAATATCAGGATTACTCACTGTGATGAGAAACAGTCAAGTTTACTTATCAGCCCTGAAAAATCAACTGATAAGACAGAAACACAGCAGAGGAGGTTGGGCAGCCTTTGCCCACCTCATGAAGGGGTCCTGGTCACGGCTGCACTGGGTCGGGTGCTGGCTGGGTCCAGCAAGCACCACCCCCACCTCCCGCCTCTTGGTTGGGAAATGAGTCAGTGTCACTGCTGGTAACAAGGCTCACTTGAGGGGGAGTATTAGCCACATGGCGTGGTGGGGTGGGTGCTGCAAGCCAAGTCTAATGACGTACACACACAACGTCCTTCGCCATCCCACGCCTGGGCACCATGTCAGCAGGGGGGCATTCACCCCCATCCTATGATCGCATGGTATTCTAGTCACCAAGTGTTAGAGCCGAAAGGGGCCTCAGGGGAAAAGAGCAGATGGTTTTCAGATTGTGCTTCCTGGGTTCTTAGCAGATGGTTTTCAGATTGTGCTTCCTGGGTTCTCAAGGGTAAGTGGATGACAGGGGTTGGGGATGCCAAAGACAATGTGCCGGAGTGGCTCAGAGGGGACAAGGGAAGGAAAACACTTCAGGACTTGAAGATGACCACCTCAAAGAGGGAGCTCCATGTGTTTTTGAGACATCAATGTCTTTGAGACACATTCAGACATCAATGCCCAGGAAGCAGAATGCCTCTCCCCTCTCTGAGCCCTGCATTACTTCCCTCTCTACCCAAACAAGCGTCCAGACTGGACTGTGTCCAGGAAGCATAGAGCACGGACCCAGGATAGACAGGTGGGCCTCGGGGACCAGCAGCTGGGAGCTCACCACCACACACAGCAAGCCAGATGGGCTGTTCAGGGCCCCTGAATGCTCTGCTTTATCTCCCTTTTGGCTTCTGCTTCTCTGATGTGGGGAATGGGTGTCAAGCTCCTGCTGTTCATTAAATTTGCACAATCCAGTCACATTAGCTTTCATGGTTGAGACAGGACTCAAAAATTAAATGGCCAAAACCTGGTGCCTCCATTGGCACTGCGTGAAGCAGCTCGGACAAGAACTGATGACAAGTACCTCGCCTGGACACAGAAGGCCCCAGCTCCAAGGCTTACCACCGGGAGCTGACTGACCCTTTGCTACTAAGCGGTAACACTCTCGGCGCTGAGTTGACCCTGTAAGCATGCACAAAAGCACATGCCAGAAAGGCAAGAGGCATCATCACCACATCCACTCTGACTGCCCCAGCTCCAGTCCCAGCTCTAGGACAAATGCCCTCTGTCCTCAGCAAGTCCCCAACCCGCCTCTGGTTCCTAGTCACTTAATCACCTCCAGCTGTGACAGGCATCAAAAACAAACTATGAAAAGATTTGAGAAGTGCCAAGGACCTGTTTTCAAGGCCAGTCTTGATGCTCCCTACAGACGAGCACCTTGGCCATTAGCTTAGGCACTGATCTTTTCAACTCCAATTCCAATGGGGATCCTAACCCTCCCAATTCACCCAAGTCCCGCTGCCCGCCCCCCTGGGAGTCCTGGTGGTCAGGCCTCAGCAGAGACCTAGGAGACTTGAGATCTGGGAATGCCTCTGTGTGTTCAGCCTGAGGTTGTGGAACCAGAGGAGGTGGGAGGAGGAGGGGGCAAAGGGAAGGTGAGCACAAGGCAGCTGTGATCTGTAGGTGGCCCCAGAGCATGTGTTCAAATGTCCACCCTTTACCTGACAATCACCAAGCCATTCCACTTGCCACAGTAGCCAAGGAGTGCCAAGGGCCAGCCAGCCACCCTGATGTCCAGGAGGAAGTGACTGCAGGTACCACCCCACTAAATGTCCTTTGCCTTCCCGAACACACTCGGATGGCACAGTCCAGAGCATACACTGGGTCTCATGGGCCAAAACTGCCTAACTAGCTATAGGCCTAGTTCTCAGCAGGAAAACCCACTTGACAAATATAACCTAAAAAGCTGTGAGCATCTTTTCTGGAACTTTGCATGTCATTCTTTTCTAAAAAGCAGATAATTAAGTTTGAATACTACTTATTTTTTATGTTTTAGAGGTAATTATAGTAAAAACCCTTTTAACGTCACCTTAAGGGATAAGTATGTCAAGCTACCAAGTCAAGCCAGCTACCAGAGGCTCAGCAGCCATGACTTTGGTAGGGCTGACGGGAAAAGAAGTGGCACATCCATGTGAGCCCTACAGAACTGGCTGCAGAGGTCACTGGGCAGCTATACACTTGCTGAGGGTCAGGCTGGAGGTGGCCACACCCTGCCCCACCTGGAGTTTAAGGTCCAGCAAGGCAGCTCTTGCCAGATCCTGTCATATGGGAGATCCAAATAGAAGCATCTGGACCAGGAAACGGTGGTTCAGCAGGAAAGCCAGGCCCCCACCCCAGAAACTCTCCCTTCAAATGGAAGGGACAGCGTTGGCAGGAGAGAGGAGGGAGTGCTCCACTCAAAGGGGTGACATCCCCCAGATGGAGCCAGCGTCCAGGGACCCGGCTTATGCAGGCCTCCTTCACCAGCAACCAGGCCAGGCATGAGTTAGAGGAGGCCCTTCCGGGAACTCAGGGTCAGGACTGATGCACTGAGTGTCAACACTTGTGCAAGGCCTCCGTGGGAAGAAGACATTACATTAATGCCCATGATGCAGACGCGAAGGAGAGCCCTCTAGAAAAATGAAATATCCAAGCTAAGCTGACCACCTGCATGCAGTTAATGAATAAGTAACAGCTAAATTACAGCAGTCACCATCAATTTCCAGCAGCCAGAGCCTGCCTTCAGCGACAAACGATGTTGCTGCCTTTCATTCTGTTCACTGCACAACACACCGCACAACGCCCAGCACTGGCTCCGGAATGGCAGTCAGCAACCATTTCAAGATTCTATTAGCTTGTCAGAGAAAAACAATGCAGATCTCTCCAAAGCCACGCAGGTGCCTGCTCCTGGGGACAGCTTCCGTTAGCAGGTGGCGCAGCAGCAGTTCTCAGAGAGGCAGGGCAGTGGGAGAGCCTATGGCTCCGGATGGGGAGCCGATCAAAAGGAGGCCATCCATGCTCAGCAAGGCCCTGAGAGGCTCCCAGCTGAGGATCCTGGCAAACGTCTATCCAAGTTTTGGGCTGCCCGGGACCAGGGTCCTGCCAAACCACCTGGGAGCCAAAGGCACGCCCTCAGCCTTCCTCAGGATGACCTGCGCCCCCATTGGTGCCCCACATACCCTCCCTGAAGACAGATGGAGCCAGGAAGAGGCCACCAGACAGGTTGGAGCAGCCTTGGTTCTAGTGACCCAAGTGTGTGCATGCGATGGGGGGAGAGTGGCTGTGAAAAACCACCCATACCACCCCTGTGCACATACACCACACACACACACACACACACACACACACACACACACACACACGTGCGCAAATCAGTTCCCACATAAAAAAAAAAGTGCTCAAGGCCTCAGACCTAGAGAAAATCACTCGCAGCAGTGCCCTAGAGGGGCAGCCACCTCCTCCTTCCAAACCCCGGGCCAGGCTCTGTCTCAAGTTCTCAGCCAGGGGCCGGAGCAGAACACGGCCAAGCTGCAAAGGCTCTAGGAAGGTCCTGCAACTTGGCCCAAAGTCGCTCACCCTCTATGGGCACTAAAGCCGCAGAAGGTGTTTTTCCTGCCTGCCTAGGGAACCTGACATCCTAGCAGTCAAAGCTGCCATCACCTAGGCTTGATTCTGAAAAAAATGATGAGGAACACTATCACATCAGAAAGGCACCAGACTTTTGTAAGCAAAGACTCCAGATAAAAACAAATCTGAAGCCACTACACTTCAGTCCCAAAAAAGGCCTGGGGTGAGGAACAGGCCGGACACCAGGCTACCCACAGGTCCTTTAGCGTCTGTGACCCTGACAACAGGATAAGCCATTTATGCAGGAAGTGGCAGGACTGCAGATGCGGGTATTGTTTCCCTGGGCAACTTTATCTGCCAGATGGATTTTCAAAAGCCATCAGATAGACTCAAAAGGAAGCTGAGGAACTGAAGGTCAAATGTTCCGTCTGGTGGGTTTTGATTGCAAAGGCCAGGTAATCCCATCGGCCTCACTCCTCCCAAGCACTACTGATTATGAGAGCATCCAGAAACAGCCACACAATCAGGTCAGGTGCTCCCCAGCTCCAGCCCCAAACAACCAAGCCCTCAGCCACTGCCCAGTTACAGTCACACCCTCTGTCCCCAAGGCTCAGGACACGAGGACTGGGAGATGGTCACACCAGAGCCAAGGAAGGGAAAGAACACAGTGGGGAGCCAGGCTTGCAAGAGACAAAGGTCGAGCCTTCTGCTGTGGAGCCCAAAAGCCCTCGGGACCGCCCTGCTGGCTCTGGCCTGCCTGGCACGTACATGGAGGCTTTCTGACAAGGAGACCCACCCTGTAGACCCATTTGTACCCTCAAAGGTCAGCCAAGCCTATATTTCTGCACTAGACAATGAGCTGGCTTGGCAAAGCAGGTACAGACTAAAGGAGAACTTTTAACGGTGGCTCTGAAACCAAGCCGTGGCCACAAAACATTATTCCTATATTATTGAAGATTACCCAATGTATTATTGAAGATTATCCTCCAGATGAGCCAACTGCTAACAGCTGCTCCCTGACCAATTGGGTCCTGGGTTTTAAACCCTCAAGTCAAGTGCCATTTCACTCCCCAGATGGTGGCTGTGGTGAGATTTGTTCAGATTTCCCATTGGACCATGAAGTCCCTGAGGCAGGGTCCAGGTTTCCCCTCCCACAGCCCTGGAGGATGCCCGCCCTCCAGGACAGGTACTCTCCAACTTCTCATAAGAGTGAGCTCTGCATAAAGAAGTAGGCAGACAGACAGGGAGGAGAGGACATGCCCTCAGGGCCCCTTCATATCACCAAACCAAATCCCTGGGGCAAGGCCATTCTCAGGCCTTCCCTCCACCACCATCCACGCCTGCATCTCACACCGGGCATCTCAGTACACCTGGAGACAGGTGGCAGGGCCACAGAGAGGTTGAGAAGACAGCCAGGTCAAAAATGCAGGTACCACCAAGGCACCGCAGCCCTGGCTACCCCCAGACATGCCACTGGGGGGCTGAGGCTCTGTGATCACCTCAGGGTGCAGGAAGGGTTCTGGGAGAATCCTTTTACCAAGACCAGACCTAAGCTCTCACCAGGAAACCCCTTACATGGCTGTCCCAGTTATGAAGACTTTATCACAAAGCACCCCAATACATGGGAGTAAAAAAAACATTTATCACATTCACAGACTCTGAAGGTCAGGGCTTCGGACAGAGCCCAGAGGGGCCAAAGGCTTATCTATGCTCTGCAAGGTCTGGGACCTCCGCAGGAAGACTTGAGGGCTGGGGCCTGGAGTCACCACTCTGGTGGGTGGTGCTGGCTGTCAGCTGGGCCTCCACTCCCTTCCATGCGGTCTCTGCACATGGGCAAGTTTGGGCTTCGTCTCATGATGGCAGCTGGGTTTGAGGGCAAGTGTCCCACAAGCGAGAACCAGGTGGAGGCCACAGTGCACTTTACAGTCCAGCTTCAAAAGTCACACAGTGACTGTGCCACGTTCACACATCAACGCAGTCATCAGGTCCTGACCCAACTCAAGCAGCAGGGAAAAGATTCTACCTCACCATAGGGAATGGCCATAAATACTGTTGTGGCCATTTCTGGACATTACAAGCTACCTGTCCCTGGCATCCTCACCACCTGATTTCAGCGTCACAAACGTGACTACAGCCCTGGCAGTGCCTCAGAAGTGGCACTGTCGCTGTTCCACAGATAAGGAATTGGAGGCCCCAACAGCAGTCAGACCCACTCTGTGGAGAGACCACACTGAGCTGTCAGGCAAGCTTCCAGCAAGACCAGGCCATGGGACCTACACAGGCCATGCCACCAGGCTGAACCTGCTTCCTCTTTAAAGCAGGGCAATAGTAAGGATTCAACCAGGAACAAGATAAAGGTTGATGGTAACAGTCACAACAAGATGGGAAGGAAAGAGCTGGGTGAGGCAGGAGCCACCTTCCCAGGAGCACCCTGGTCTGGATCTGCTGATCTAGCAGGAGGGGCCCCCAATAAATGAACGGAGGAGGGCCTGCCCCAGGCCAAACCCGAGGCGATTTCTCTGCAGGCACAAGCAGCACTCTGGCAAAGTGGACAGTCTACCATGGAGGCCTCCTCCAGGCCCGGCTCCACATCTCACCCAGGCCTGGGGTACTGTGGAGCTTCTAAGGGGGCCTCACCGCCTCCCCCCTACCCCCTCACTCAGCCACGCCTCATGCTTCACCCCTCCCTCTAGGAAGAAGGTGGCAGACCTTCCAGTACCCACCTTAACACTGCATGCAAGCCAGCGGGAATCCGCTCATTACACAGCAGGGAAGCATTTATGCCATCTGCCCCAGGGGCCTCTGAGAGGCCAAAAACCTAAGTGGCCGCCCAGCTATCCACCCCAAGGACCAGCTGGATCTGCATGTCCACCGCCACCCTCCCTCCCCAGGGCCAAGCCCGGTAAACACATTGCCAAGAAAAGCCCACCTGCTTCTCTTGTGCCACCAATTCTGCTTAGAGCTGAGTCTTCACAGCAAAGCCAGAGGCCCAGGTCCAGAGATCCTACCAAGCCACCTCAGAGCACAGCTGTCACCACTTGTAAGGTCAAACCCCTCACCCCAAGACACAGAAGAGGTACATGCCAGGCCAACAAAGGAGGTTATGGGGTTGGCACTGAAGGGCTGATGGGGAGGGTGGCATATGAAGCAGAGGAAGTGCAGGGGGCCTGCCCTGGCCCCCTGCACAGAGCAAGTCCCCACAGACCTGCCAGCCCACCTGGGAATGAGCGGTTGGGTACACTGGACAATGAAGGCTGTAATTTATATATTAGCCCAGAATAATCATGCTCCAGGCAGAAATGACATGCTGGAAGATGATAAGCCTTTAGCAGGATCCTCTGATCACCTCAAGTGGCCCCAGTTAAGCACAGTTTTTGCCTCGGTGCCTCTGAGCACGCAGGAACAGATACTGGGACAAATGGACAAGGCCAAGGGCCCTGGAGCTCACAGGTGCCTTGGATAATGGAGGAGGGCTATCTCAGCAAGGCCCAGGCCTCTGGTCCCACACTTCTCATGGCACTACCCCATCTCACAGGCGGGCCAGCTGTGGCAAGGCATACATCTTTGGCTCTGTGGAGCTTAGCCCAGAGGCAGGCACACAGCAGACACCCAGTAACGCCCTGCTGTTAGTGATGGGATTTGGAGAAGGGCCTCGGGTTGCCCTCCCTGGCCTAAGCCAACTCCCACCACTCCCAAGGTGAGGTCACCTCCCACAGATGCCATGCAGAATGGTCAACTGAGGTCAAAGCCTCGGGTATTTTAACAGCTGAGAATCCAGAATTTCAATATTAATATAGTATCTCCAAACAACCATGACCACAGTGTGTGGATCCAGCTCTGACTCCCCTTCCTGACCAAGGGCGCAGGGCTCTGGCCCAGGGAGGGCCATCAATGCACCTGACTGCTAACCCTCGCCCTTGCTACTCTTTCCCTCCTTGCCACCCAAAGGCTAAGCCCAGCATCCCCACCCTCGCCCCGACCCTACCCCACCGCTGGCCAGCCAGTGGTCAAGACGCACAGTCACATCACTGGGACTGCTCCTTACTTTCCCATCCAGGTGGCATAGCTGGCAGGAAGCCTGGGTACAAACAGAGTTGACTTCCCGGTGGCGATGTCAATCACGCCGTAGCAGCCTGGCTCGGTGACACCAAATGCCCAGTGAAAGAAGGACTCCTATGGTGAGAACAAGGACCATGGTTACTTAGTCAGCAGGACAGAAACATAAAGCACAAGGAGGGAGGACAGTCGACGGAACACCTGCCTTCCTGCACCCCAGAGTCAACTCAGGCCCGCTGTCCTCGGAGACTGACCCCCAGCCTCACACGGCCCTCTACCCCCGCACTCTGCTCCCCTACAAGCCCCCCGCCCCGTTCCAGCTACAGGCTGCCTATCTCCTCCTTCCAGGTTTTGGCAATGGGCAGCCTGGCTGGCTCCACTGATGTCACTTTGAGACTTTTCTGATGATGTGGGTTTCATGCACGTGTCCCAGCCACACCTGCACCCCCACCTCACCAACCACACCTCTTAGGCCCTTGATAGGACACAGGTGTCCACCAGCATCACAGGTCCATCTCAGCCCCATCCATGCCTCTCTGCCACCCGCACCTCTCAGCAGCCCCACTATCTGCGGGCAGGCAGGATGCCACTTTGACTTAGTCACCCAAGCCGGCCATCTGCATGGAAATGGATTCCTCCATTTGAGACTTCTCACTTCCTCCTCCCACGCCCAGGGCAGCTGATGACTTCTGTGTTTAGCAATAAACACTGAGCTAAAATACTGTTGTTATAAAGGTATCAAGTGGAGGAGGGTCCCTTCTAAAATTAACCTTGCAGAACAGCAGTATGGGAGCCAACAGTTGAATTTAGGAGATCAGTTTTTAAACCACAGAACATGAAAATCTCAAGAAGCATCAAGATTTGTCAGAAAAAAACTTATTTAGACCTCCATGTCTCTAGCAACCAGAGAATTACAGAACTGAAGCTGCAGGAGCAGTGAGGCAGAGGGTATTTCCAGCAGGAGGTATTTTCAGTAAAAAACACTGTGCAATCACTCTTGGCAGAAGATCTCAGCCAGTCTGTGCCCTGCGGGTGGACAGTCCAGCTGGGAGGCCACGCCTTGCCACTTCCTCTTCACACTTAGCTCCCATTCATGTCCCTGCCTCCTCCCTGATCTGGATGCTGGACGGCCATGGCCCCTAGGCTCTGCCTGCGCCCAGGAAGGTTCCGGAGTCCCCATGTGTCAGGCCCCAGCTCTGGGGATGGCAGGGAGGAGAAAAGAGTACTAGACATGGAGACAGGGTTCAAATTAATCTGAGCTCCAGCCTGAGAGCCTACGTTTCCTCATCTGTGAAGTGGGAGCAAAGGACCAACGAGAGTGGGGCTGGCTCAGGGCCTCCCTGGTTTTCTCAGTGAGCCATTCTGTTGAGTATCCTTGCTCCTGTACCTGGGAACTGAGTGATGCCAGTGATTCACAACCTAGGCCACCACATCCAGGCTAGTTTCCCACACCCGGGCCGCTTGCTGCCCCACAGGATTCCAGAATCTCAAGGAGCCGCTGGACCACTTCCCAGGTGAGGAAACCAAAACCCAGTGATGCTTACAGGGTCAGCACTAGCCAAGCCAGGACGAATGCCCGGGCCTCTGACTTCTGCTCAGCACCCAGCTTATACGCCTCCTCCCGGATCCCGCAGTCCCTATCCCAGTGGCTGCAGGCAGAAGGAACTGAGCCCTCCCATCTGCACCTTTCTCTGGCCATGGGAGGCTGCCCAGCCCACCCTCTACCACCCACTCCTGTGGATACCACCCTCCCACCCGGAACACGCACCCCCAGCTCCACTGGTCAGAATCCACTAAGGCCTTCAGAAACCACACCAAATACTGCCTCCTCCATGAAGCTTTGCTGCTTGCTCCCCCAGGAATATCATCCTTCTATACTCTGACCCAAGAGAGCTGAGACTGGCTGGTGACAGCTCTGCCCCCAGTGAGTGTAGGCACTGTGGGCACCAGGTGCAGCCTGCCTTCAGAGAGCCTCTTTAGGGTCCCCCAGAGAGCGAAGCTGCCCAAGGCCCACCAGGCCAGATGCTGGAGGAGGGCAGACAGCCCGCAGGAGGCCCGGTGCACGCGTGGAGCTGTGGGAAGCTGCTGGGGTGGGCTCACCTGGCGGAAGACAATCCCTGTGTCAGTGCAGTAGCGCTGTGTGTCCTCCCCGCCCTGCAGCAGCACAAGAGAGCCCGTCTGCACGGCCCGGTTCCTTCGCAGCCGCTCACACAGGCGCTGCCTGTTCAGGGCAAAGAGCGCCAGTGGCACCTTCAGGGTTTTGTTCCCCAGCCAAAACGAAGGTCTGCAAAGACACAACACACACACCACACGGGCCTCTGTTAGCACTGCCAAGTACATCTGCCACCCACGGCCTGAGACGACCGAAGGGCTGAGCCTGTCATGGGAACCTCATTAGCATGTGGCAAACTGGTCCAAGCTTGACCTGCTCGTGACCCAGAAACAGCCCCTCAGCAGGCCGCCCAAGGACCGCAGGAGCTTGTCAATCACAGCCTGCTCAGCTGTCCCTGAGCACAGGACCACAAGCAGGGACACGGAACAGTTTGGGTCTGTTTCACCAGTGGGCAGTTGGGGCCCGTGCAAGGAAAGCCTGCGATGGTCTGGAGACATACCCACTCGATTCCTGCCCTCAAGGAGCTCAACAGCCACGCGAGAAACACACAGCCTGGGTCCCTGCCCAGATGCCTGCATGTGGCCGTCTCCTCTGCGAGTCACAGACCCAGCAGCCGGGCATAGCTGTTTCTCCCCTGGGTGGGACACCCTTCTGTCCCTAACACATGCACCCACATGCCCAGCCCTGTGAGTATGTGCTGAGTGACCAAGGGGAACCATGATGAGATGGAGCCTGGGACTGGCAGCCCTTGAGGAGAGCATCCAGCAGGGGATGAGCTGCTGCGACCTCACGGGAGGCCGGACGGAGCCAGGTCTAGCAGAGCAGGTGGGTTCCGCTGAAACCCTGCCCAGCACCTGCCCTCAGGGCTCCCTCCCTCGTCTCCAGCTTCCCCCACAGCCTGGTCTGCACCCACCAGAGGGGCCCTTCAAAAATGGGTGGGTGCAGACCAGGCTGTGGGGGACGCTGGGACTGAGAGAGCAATGAGAGTTCCTTGCTGTTGTCTAGGTAGGAGACGGGATGAGCCACAGCCGCAGGACTCCGGCACAGAGGGCGAGCCGAGGAGGGAGGGCTTCTAGTGCACCCAGATCACAGTGCAGGCTTTCTCCCCAGCGATGGGGAGCTGAGAGACACCCACCCCCCACCCGGACCATGCCATCTCATCCCCCACACCCACAGGCATCTCACTCTTCCCTAAACATCTCCCCCCCGCAAGGCCCTCACTGTTCCTCATGAGGAATGCTCTTCTACCAGTGCTCACAGTCTGGGTTTTCCCAGGCCTCTGCAGAGATGCCCCTCTTCCCAGAAGCCTTTCCAATGGCCCATCCAAACCCTATTCTCCTCATTCCTCTCTAGAACACACATTGCTTGTTTACTTGATCACTGTCCCCCCTGGTAAAATGTAAGCTCCAGGGGAGCAGGGATGTTGCCTCCTTCCAGCACCTGAGTGCTGAATGACGAAGTGTAGGAAGGAAGGGCAGCCCCAGCAGGTGGAGTGGGCCAGGGGGTGGAAGGGGAGTGGAGTTAGGCAGGAGGAGGACGGGCATGGAGGTTAAGGAAGACAGGGCAGCCCAGAGCTGGTGTGAGAGAGAGGGCTCTTCCTGGGGCTGCTGTGAGAGCCAAGCCTGGCAGATGGAACCTTCCCTCACAGCACTGTGGCCTCAAAGAGGCCTGGGGCACCTCCTGCACTGACCTGGCCATGGGATCCTCAGAGGCAGGGACACTCCTGCATATCCTGACTCCAATACTATCTTCTCAGGATGGTCTTCCCAGGCCTTCCTCTTTAAACTTGCAGCTCTCTCCCCTGCCCATCCTGCCACTTAGCACTGGACTGAGTTTCCTCTATTCTCCCCTGCTCTGTGCCCAGAGCCAGCCTGTGGACTTCATCAGCATGCTCCCTGCCTCTGGCATCCTGGTGGGTTTAGCCAGGGGGAGGCACCACAGGGGATGGGGGGGGGCGGTAAACTGGAGGAGGTGGGGAGGACATCTTCCGTCACCCCTCTAAGTGAGGCTCGGCCAGGTCCCTGGCTGCAAGGACACATTCCTGCTAACACAAGTGCAGCCTGTGTTTACTGGGGCTCATGGTGAGGTCCACCTCTGCCCACTAGAGTGTAAACCCTGTGAAGACAGAGGTCTGGGTCTGCTCTGCTCACTGCTGTGCCCAATGCCTGGCACCCTGCTTGGGCACACAGTAATCGCTCAATAAATATTCACTGAGTGAGCAACTGTCACAATGTAGGACCACACACACAGCTGCCAATAACAGCCCTGGTGGGGCAGGAAGCAGAACCCTCAGGCCCCAACTGGCCAGGAAGGGTGGAGGGGTCACGCACAGCCTATACATGCTGACAGGACTAGAGCTTCCCTCCCCTCCTCCTCCCCTCCCCTCCTCCTCCCCTCCCCTCCCCAGCCTCACTCCCAGGCGGTGGGCACAAGAGCCAGGGCTTCCTCTAAGTCAGGTCACTTTCTTGCCAAGCTCAGCCACAAGGATGAAAGGGCGGAGGTGACAGTTCATAAACATGCCTGCATCTCAGCTGGCCACACTGTCAGGAACCGAAAGTGCTGCCGCCAGCACCCCTGCACAGTGTGCCCGCGGCCCCTCGCACTCTCTTCCTCCACTCAGCAGAGTGCATGAAGTGGGGTGGGCACAGGGAAGAACCCTGTCTCTACAGATGCCCCAACAGCACAGAGGAAACGACGCCAAGGCACTGCTGCAGAGGCCCCTGGCCAAAGGTGCCCAGACCTGAGAGGCCTCCACAGCACAACGGGCTGAAAACACCCAACCCCGGCCTGCAGAGCCCAGCCTGCCCACCTCAGCCCCCACTCCTGGCCCCCTCTGCCCTGGCCTCCCTCCTCAAACATACCAGGTGCCAGCTCCACTGAGCCTGCCACCGCGCTCACCACCGTGCCCCTACCTGGAAAGTTCTCAGAAGGGGTGGACTTCCTCTCGTCTAGAACCTTCTGAGAGGCTTAAATTGCTCAGGGCACTCAGACTGGGGCCTTTGGGCCCAAGGGCCAAGCAGCCCAGGTCAAGACCAGAAACAATAAAGCTCACTCTCTGAGTGTCTGCTGCTACTGAGAGCAAGAGCTACAATTCTGCCTAATCCTCAGCGGGGCTCAGCCAAAACAGAAAAGGGCAGCCCAACCCGAGCCACCGGGCAGGCTGCTGTGCTGCGGTCATTTGCTACTGCAGGGCACCCACAGAATCAAGGCTTATAAAGACGTGCCCTTTGATTTCTAGTGGCATAAACCAAACCCCCAGAGAGAATGTTGGGCCCAGAGCCAATGCAGGTGACTTCTCCCTGCAAGTTCGGCACAAGCAGCACTAACAAAACATCTCCAGTTGCCTTCTGCTGGCTCTTTGTTAACTGGCAGCAGGAGTTTAAACGGCAAAAGTGAGGTCATCTGCCAAGTCCCAGCATAAATAAGGCCTATTTTCCTACAGGGAGCCGAGGGCACAGGCAATGCCTGGGGAAGACAGCAGAGGCTGGCAGACAACAGCTGCAGGGCATCAGAGAACCCCACAGAATAGGCTCTGGCCCCCGCAGGCCAGCCCACTCCTTGCCGACTACCAGGGCCCAGGAAGCAGCCAGTGACCAGGAAGGGGACAGCCCCCATGAAAGGTGTGATCCTGCTGCCCCTGCAACCCATCCCACTCCCCCCAAATTATTCTCATTCCCCCAAATCAGTACTAAGTCATCCCCTCCTTTGCCCTCAGTGGTTACCTGTGGGGGTCTCACCCAAGGCCCATGAACCCATGGGGATTCACACACAGACTTTAGGGACTCCATCTACTTGGATGGGTAAAAATTATTTCTTTATCTTCTCTAATCTCTCATTGAAATTGCCATTTTCTTCAATTATTAATGTAAGCAACTAATCTCAAGAGAATCTGTCACCAACAGAAAACACAGGTATTTTCACATCACATTACTGATGTCTCAGTATTTCAAAATATTACTTTTGCTCTCACTACTTCAAAATTAAGATTATTAGATCTGCCACTTTTATTAATTTGTTAATAAAGAAACATAATAACTACACTACAAATTTATTTTTCAACATTTTGATAACTGTATTTCAATATATTGGTTTTCCTTGTAATTCTCTGTATTTTATTTTATGCATTTAAAAATATCATGTGAGAAGGGTGCAAAGATCTCAGTGATGCCAATGCAGTCCATGGCACAGACGAGGTCAAGATTCCAGCATTAGAATGTGACACCACTTCTGGATAGAGGTCCCTGCTGCCAAGGACCAGCCTGCTTCCTCACCCTCAGCCTCCAGTTCAAGTCTGTCACCAAACTCACTGGCTGACTGTCAATGAGGCAAATCCCTTCACCCTGGCTAGAGAGGCCTCTTGGCAGTGGGTCAACATCTCCCACCCTGCCTTGCTCTCTCCAGAGGGTTAGGTAGGTCTAAGCACACACAGGGACCAAGAGAGGGCTGTGTGGAGTCAGGACCAGGCCTGAGAAGGGCCAGGGAGGGCAAAGGGGGCACTCAGTGGCCAGCCTCCCTCACACAGACCAAACCCTATCCCAGCCCCCAGGGTCAGCCTGATGCCTCCTCTCTAGGAGCATGAGGCTCATGTCAGCGTGGGGACAGGCTTTGATCCAAAATATGATTCCTCCAGATTTTTTTTTTCTCCAGAAGAATGCTGACTGCAGAGTGACCTATGACCCAACAGTTACACACCCAGGGCAGCTCACCTGCTGCTTCTCGCTGGGCAAAGGCTCTTTGGACCACAGCAGCCTGGGAGCCATTCAGTTAATGAATTACAGATAGTCGTTCATCTTACTCAGAATTCTGTCCCTCTCCCACCCACAACTCCTTTCCTCAATCACTGAGAGGCTCCTGGAAAGCGGGAAGGTATAATTTAAAGTAAATCCTCTTTTTCTTCATTTGGCACCATGTCACCTAGTACCAAATCACAAGGCAGCCACATGGCCCTGGAAATACAAATTAAATTGGTCCCTGGGCTCCAAAAATGCAAGCAGAGGCATGCAGGGCAGCAAGCCCTCACTCAACCACAACAGCAAGTCTGTAGAGGTGGGAAACTGTCTTGCTAGCAGAAAAACTGGGACTCTCTGGAGTTTTGAGCAGGAAGTCTTTACTTGAGGTCAGAAGGGAGGGAATTAGGGAAAGGCTTCTAGGACAGGAACCATCTGAGCTGGGCCTGCAGGTTTGTGAACAATTATGTCAGAGGACAAGGGCACTCCAAGGTCAGCAGGTGAGTGGGTAAAGGGAAGGGGAGAAAGGAAAAAGCTGTGTGGGGGTGCAGATGCAGGCAGGTCTGGCTGCAGCAAAAAGGGCTCAGCTCAAAGGCATGGCTTAAGGAGAAGGCAAGGCTCCCTCCCACCAAGTGCCATGGGATGCGGGCAGGCGGTGACCTCAGAGCAGACCCTCTGGGGGCTGTCAGACCCTCTGTCTCAACCTGAAGTCCCTGCCCAGGCTTGCAGGACAGAGCAGGATCAACACTGACACATTTTGAGCTTCTAGTTGAATGTGAAATGCTAGCTTAGGGCTTGTACTGCTCCCCAAATCACATGGGGCACAACCCTGTCACCGGGGACTCTCACAGCCTCCCCTGACCCAAGCTCTGGTAGGACTCTAGAGGCAACCAAATCCAACCCATGGCCATGACTACAGCACAGTGCCCCATTATGCCCAACACTCTGATTTGTGTGTGCAGCTGAGCACCAAGCTTTGCAATAAACACACTCAAAACTTTCTCCCCTTAAGGAAGAGGCTGAGGCTCAACCTCAGGTTCAAAGTGTCCAGCAGGGCAACTCAGTATCAGCCTGAAATGGCTCTTACCAAGGAGGCCATCAAGCTTTAGAAACTCCCTGCACCCATCAGGTCTCCCTTCCAAAAACACATCTCTCAAAGACCTGTCACTGTCTTACCCTCACTCACCCACACTAACCCATGGCCCAGAGAATCGGCTTTGCTGTGAGAGCTCTCCTTCCAGGATGCAGCCAGTTCCAGGCTCACACCCAACCAGTCACCAGCCTGGCTCCTCTATACCTTCAGGAGAACAGCATGCCTCAGACCAGCATGGACCCCTGAACCCAAATGTAGCCTCTGGGACTTCCTGTGACCAGGTGGCCAGCTCAGATATAGGGGTAATAGACCCACATCTATGCACTGTCCTACCTCTACTGCCCACTCTGCTCTTTAAGACAGGGTTACAAGGCTGGGTTCAAGGTTCTGAACCTGGGTTTCTTGACACTCATCTGGGACTTTGGTATGTACGATTCTCTTCCTGAGGGGTGCTCACGGACTAGTACAAAAGTCATCCAGAGAGTGAAGCCTATCCACACTCTCCCCTGAGCTCAGAACCCATGCTCCTCCATGGCACACACCAAGACCAGAGGATGACAGGCAGGCAAATGGATGACAGAGTCCCATGTGTCCATCTGCCCTGGTGTCCTATAAACACATAAGGGCAGGCGCAGTACTGTTCTTGGAATGCGGCAAGTACTCACTAAATGTTTGATTTGCATGTCCTAAACTCTTCCAACCTTGCGGGCGAATGGAGGGGGCCACTTTCTGTTGCCATTTTCCTACCTCCCCAAAAGAAAAATGCATTCAGTCCACCAGGTCCCCCATTCTGACCTCAGTTCCCAGCCTTGCATCTGGGGCAGTGCTCCTTCTCTACCACTACCCTGCCTAGCCCCAGCACCGCCAGGCCCACATGCTGCTTCCAGAGCTGGACCTCCCCTTGAACTCACACAAACCAAGGACGCAATCAGCTAAAAGGCATATCAGAGCAGATTAAAACCCTGGGAGGGTTCCAGCCCCTCAGGAATAAATGTGAAGAACGCCCTCCAGTACATTCCTCTCCCTTGTCCCCAGAACACTCTTAACTCTCAACCTTAGTCTCTCAACCTTTGCTCAAATGTTTCTTTATCTGGGACATTCTCTCCAAAGCATCATTGAGCCCATCTATCCATACTTTCTCCCATTACGTCCACTCATTCATTCTTCCATGCAGCAGAACTATGGTGCACCTACTGTGTGCAAGGCACTGTACCAGTGAGGTCCAGGAGTGATCCAGAGAAAGGCCCTACCTTACATTCTAAATGCGAAAACAAGAAACAATTAAAAATGAATGTACTGTATAGTTTATCGGGTGGTGAGAAGGGCTAAAAAAGGATAGGTGCTTAAGGAAGGCTTCTCTGAAGAGGCGACATTTGGAACCTGAAGGAAGTGGAGAAGTGCCCTGCTGGGAAGGGGATACCAAGCCCATCTCAAACACTGCCTCCTCCCTGAAGCGCCCGGGGCGCTGACAACGCCGCCTTTCCACCTGAGGGTCGTGGCCGTGAACACACGTGTGGAGCTGAGCCGCCACCTCGGCCACACAGTAGGGACGCCGCTCCAAGCGGACCCGGAGAACGCGGAGGTGAGCTGCGGGTACAGCGCGGACCCCGATTCGGGGTGCGCAGGTGGCCGCCCGAGCGAAGAAGCACGCTGCCCGCGGCCACCCAGCGCTCCTGGCGGCGGATGTCAGTCACTGTCCAGCCGGGAGGCCCAGGTTCCCTCACCGCGCCGCCAGACAAGGGCCAGGGACTGGAGTAGCACTCACCCGGTGGACGCCGCCATGTTCACCCGGGTCCAGCGTCACGTGAAGTGCCGCATCAGCTGAGCACTGCTGGGTCCTGCCGTGGGGGGCGGGGCCTGGACGGGATCGAGAGTCTCTGCCCCGCCCCGCCCCGCCCCCTCCCCTCGAACACCAGGCCCCGCAGGAGCCGGAGGAGCGGAGCCCTAGAGGGGGAGGAGGGTCTATCCACTTGCTGGTTTCTGGCTGCAGGCGAGGGGCGGAGCCGGGGTGGGAGGGCAGAGACCTTTCCAGAACAGGAAGGCGTGTCCCTAAGCCGTGGCTACCTTGTTTCAGCCCCTACCTGGCGTCCTATCCTGTCCCGCGAAGGTCACCATAGGAGAGTGGGCGCCTAACCCAGTCTAGGGGTGGAGCAGAGGTGACAGCTATTGCGTAAGAAGGAAAATGGCTTGAGCAAAGACCAAGGCAATTGGAGTAACAGAAAAGTTGAGTGTCCAGAAGAGAGGGTGTGGGAGTGAGAGGTGTGGCCTTAGAGGTAAGCAAGGCTCAGATGCTGCAGGGCCTTAAATGTGGGACTGGGAAGTTAGTTAGGTTTGGTAGGGGCTTTCTAAGCTCCCTCAACTGCAGTATGGAGGCAAGGAGGCCAGTGAAGACCTCTGGGGAGAAGTGGCATGTGGAGGACACAGTTCAGGAGAGAGTCTACCAGAGGGTATCTTCCTCTGCTCTGCTGGGCACTGGTATTGGGTGCAGGGTCCTCTAGAGAGTTGGGGGGAAGGGCACCAGAGGGAGGGGCATGGGAAGCAGATGTTCCAGGAAAGCAACCTGGGCTGCAGGTGCCTTAGAATAATAGTAATACTAACAACCACCACCAGCAGGTAGAGAGCACTTACTGTGCCCCTATCCTCTGCAATGTTAGCTCATTGAATCCTCACAAGGGCCCTGTGAGGTAGGCTCTGTCCTAAATGCCATTTTACTGAGGTCCAGAGAAGTTGATAATAGCCTGATCACACACAGGAGTTTATGAGGTCAGTCACACCCCTGAGTAGTGACCCACATTGGCTCTGTGAAGGGAAGGGGCCCAGGGCTGGGCAGGGGGGGTACCCTTGGCATCCTAGGCCACAGGAGGGTGTGCACATGTGTGTGGACAGGAGGTAAGTCCCAGCACATGCCCTTGGAGGCTCCTGATCCTGCCCCCTCCCCAGCTTTCTCATAACTGAAAGTAGCTTCTGGTTAAAGGGCTTAGGCTTGGGGTGCCCGTTGTTTCTTTGTCAAGACAAGGATGTTGGTCACCATGGCTGTGCTGGGGGGCTGGGGCAGGACACCAAGGGCTATGAGGTGAAGAAGCAGCTGCTGTTTGTCCCCACAAAGCTGGAAAGAGAACAGTCCCTTTAAATAGGGGAAGGAATCGAACGAGGCCATAAGCAGGGTGAGTGGCATAGCATGGCCTCTTCAAATCCCAGCACCATCTCTGGTTTCCTCATCTGTCAAGTGGGAGCCAATGGCACACACTTCAGGGGGCTGCTGCAGGGTTTCCTGAGCAAACATCCTGGCACCTTTAGCTCATGACACAGTTAAAGAGGCCAAAGCTGTGAGGAGGAAGGTGGCACACCCAGATAGACCCAGATAAGATCAAGGAGAGGTGAAGGAAGAGGGGATCCCCATCTTTCCACCCCTTCCCAGTACACATAGTAACTTTCAGGGGTCTCTGTCCTCCAGGCAGGACCCCGGAGAGGGTCTATTGGCCCTCTTGCCAATATCCATGGAGGAGAGCAAAGGTAAAAGGCCCTATGCCCCATGACCTGTCCTGGGTCCCCAAGAATTTGAGCCCCTCATTAAGCATTTGCTCTAACTTCAACTAAAGAGACTCGAGTCCCTAATAAGGGACACTTTTAAAAAATAATCAAGGGTGAGCAGAACATGCTTTTCAAGCTCCTTTGTGAAAGAAAAACCTGCACCCAGCTGATTGCAGCCCCTCCATCATTTCTTTCAACATAAAATATGTCAAAATTAAGCTAGCTGCCAGCTCTGAGTGTTTAATATGAAAAATAATTATCCTAAACATCCACAAAATACTAGGGGGAGGGCACCTACCAGCCCTTACTTGTGATCAGTACTTAGGAAGCCCTGCCCATGACTCTTGCCCACCCAGGCCTGCCTGGTCCATGGGGCCTGTTCTGCCAGTGTTACATGGGCCTAGCACAGAGGGCTGCCCCAACCCCTCACCTCTCCTCATCAGAGGCTCTGTCAGGGGTTCCAGGAGAAGTGGTCCTGGGAACGGGAGAGGATTGCATAGTTACTCAGGCAGGACAGACCCTAGACACTGCTGGGAGCCAGAAGGCAATTGGAGAAAGATTGATTTTAGAGAGTTGGAGCAGGAGTGTGTAAATCAGCAAGAAAGGATGCCAGACAGCACACTCAAGCCTCATGCAGCATCACCTCTGAGGTTACAGGCCCTTGGCTGAAACAGTGTCCCCTCTAGTGACCTACAAGTGGCTGGGAGGTATTTGTGCTCAGCTGACCCAACAGCCAGAGCATCATAACTCTCCAGGAGTACCCTGTCCCAGCCAGATACCCAGTAGAAACTTGGTCCCCAGAAGGCCTCTTACGATTCCCTCTGTCCCTGTGGTACTGTGTCCTGTCAGGTTTCTCTGCTCTGTCCACCCCCCTCAATCTAGCCACATGCTCTTGCAGCTCCCCGGATACTGCTGACAGCTGACTGTCTGGAGATGACAGGCCCAGAGGTGGCAACCAGCCAGACTCTGACTCATGAGCCACCCTTGAGGCTTTGCAGGGGTGTCCCTGGAAGAACTATGACATGGGCCCCATCCATCTTCTGCTGCACACCATGGACACTGGTCTGCTGGAAGGCTCTGTGGGACCACACTGGAGATTGTCTGGATGCTGGCTCTGCCCCCGGAGGCACACTGTGACTGGCCATGCTATGAGGGGTCAGAGCTCAGACCCCGTCCTGGAGATCTCGGGGCAGAAGAGGAAAAGGAGCCCTCAGTGTTGTCTCCGAGGAGACCCCATCTGGGAGAGCTGAGAGCAGGGGTCCGTGCTGCTATTTCCTCCTGTGATGAGTGGGGAGTTGCTTTGGGAATCTTAGCAGGAAAGCAGTGGGATCTGGGCCTGTCTTTGGTGGGAGCTCAGGAGGGTCACAGATCTGGGAAGAGTGAGTAAGAGACTGCACCAACTATGTGGGGGCCCCAGCCTCAGGTGATGAAACCTCACAGTGGGTGTCATTTGGGTTTTTGTGACTGGGCTCAAAAAACCAGCACCAAATAGACTGAACAGAAAGATATAAGGGTGTGAATGTGGAGTGTGAGATGAGGGCAGGGGTGGCATATTCCAGTTCAACCTCTTCCCAAGTGGGAAAGGAAGGGGCGTTATGGAAAAGAAGTACCCCGGAGGCTGCCTCACCATCATGGCTCTGGCAGATCCCAGCCTTCGGCCTTCACAGTGTCAATAGCGGTAGCTGTAGTTCTCCCAGTCCTGATGCCAGCATGTCCCGCTCCTTCCTCCAGGACCGTTCCACGGCTGTCACCACTATCCATCAGTCAGCCCTCTAGAGTAGCCCCACATCACATCATTCTCCTCCCCTGGCCCAGTCAGCCTGGGTCTCCATCTTCCTGCAGGAGAGAGGCGGGCGGCATCTGAGGGGCCCTCCCTAGGAAGCCCAGTCACCGCCTCAGATGAAGTGGTCCCTGCTGAGTGCTTTGCCAAGGTCTACGAGGCAATTCAAGATGAGAAATGGAACGGTGGCTTCAGAAAGGCAAATCATTCCAACAGCACCTTAAAAACATCAACGGAAACAAGCTCTTTGTGTGTGTGTGTGAAAACGGGGAATATATTGTTTTACACTGTTTGGAAGACTGCTTTCTCATCTTGAAATCACAAGCTGTTTTCTTCCAGAGAGACTTATAAATACATCCAATTATCGACATTCAATATAGGAAATAAAGTTCTGAAATGGTTTTCTTCCGCGCACGCGGAGTGGGCTGGCCAGGTTGGGCAGGTGATAATTACTTTTATTTCTTATGAGTCGTAGTCGAATCAGTGCAGAGCAGCTGGTCGCCCCACCTTTTATTGCTCTCACGTTTATCACATTCCCCACGTTGTGCGGGGCTAGTCATTGGTGTAACTTTATTATCACATTTCAAGATCTTGAAAAAAAGAATGAAATTCCTAATTTCAAAAGTGTGAGTACAAAGGCCCAGGGCAAGGGAATTTGGTGGCTCATGTCCTAGAAGGAAATCTCCTCAAGGGGGTGGGCTCTTCCTCAGCTCCAAATTACTGAGCGTCTCTGATGCTGCTGCTGGCGTTCGCACCCACTCCTCTCATGGGTTCGCGTCTGGGTGGCGTTTTAAGGGGGATGCTTTCAGCCTTTGATGAAATCGCCTACAGACTATGTTGAAGAGATTAGATGGGGTGATCCCGTGAGACACTCAGCACAGCCCCCGGCTCAAAATGGCCATCATCCTTACTTCGGTGGTTATATGAGAGGGAGGGCAGCAGGAAAAGACCGGGACCCTTATCCCCAAGGTATGGAGGTAAGAAAGATATCCTGTGAGGTCACTCTCAGTCCTGCCCACTGACAAAGCAACTCTGACACAAAACCCAACCCAGAGTGGTCAGTGCTCACTCCTTCCGAGAGGACTGGTGTAGCCAGGGGCTGCCCGACCACCTCGAGCCAGCCCTGGTCTCCCTGCACATGAGCTGGCAGACCAGGCAAAATGAAGAGCTGCTAAAAAGCAACGAGAGTGAGTGCGGAAGGCTGCGGTGGAGAGGGAGTTTCCTGGCTGCCCCCAGGGCCTCTGGCCCAGCCTTGGGCTTCAGCCCACAGGGCTCTGCTTATAGATATGAATTTGCATATAAGGAAGAGGGTCTGCAAGGAGGCTTGTAAGAGGGGTTAGGGACATATAATAGACTGTACAATTGGCCTCAAATTCTCCTCCTTGCTGTTTCCACATCCTTGCTTTGTGACGCTGCAGCTCCTCCCACTTGGAAGTGGAGTCTACTTCACCATCCCTTGAATTGGGGTAGCTACCTGACTGACTTTGGATAATGGGACATTAGCAAAAGCAGAGGCCCTGGAAGGTGTTCACCCCCTGGGGCTGACCCTCTGGCCACTCTTGGGAGCCCTGTCCATGTGAAGATGCCCTAGCTAGCCTGTCAGAGTATAAGAGGCCTCTTCGATAGCCTGCAATCGAGCAGACAGAGGTGAAGCTGGCCTAGAGGCTGACCGCAGTCCCATGAATGAGTCCAGCAGAGACCAGCTGAGTTGGCCCCCCAAACCCTGAGTAGTATAAATGGTTGTTTTGAGCCATTACTTCAGGTGGTTTGTTATCAAAGCTGATGCAAAGCAGAGGTAGGAGAGCCTAGAACTACCACCCCAGAGCGGAGGCTGGGGCAGACCCCACAGGGTCTGTGGAGGGGTTCAGAACAGGCCTCCCCAAGATGTGTTGTTTTGGCATGTAAATTATTTTGAGCTGAAGGAAACAGAGACCCTGCAAGCTTGCAAGAGACTTTTACCTCTCCTTTAAAGAACTTAATTAGAGACCTCGCTCATAAAAAATGTTATTACCAGAAATAACTTTTTATGGCCTATCTAATGGGCAGGACGAACTCTTAATTACTGAACATCTGCTCTTACTGTCCTGTGAATGACCTTCCTTCCCTCTGAAGCCACAAGGTGTCTTACCTTATCCTGAGCTCAAAATGTCATATATATATATATATATATATATATATATATATATATTATATATATC
Source organism: Eidolon dupreanum (assembly GCA_028627145.1). NCBI lineage: Eukaryota > Metazoa > Chordata > Mammalia > Chiroptera > Pteropodidae > Eidolon > Eidolon dupreanum. The sequence goes on along the minus strand of CM053508.1, from coordinate 102,133,386 downwards.
CCATTTTACCTTTCAGTTTCTGAACCTCCCATGTATGTGGGGTCTCTGACTCTGTCATGTATGTGGAGTTCCTGTAAGTACATATATAAGTAGATTTCATTGTTTTCTCTTGTTGATCTGTCTCGTGTTGATTTAATTATTAGACCAGCTGAAAGAACCTAGGAGAATAGAGGAAAGTTCCCTTCTTCCCCACAGCTGTTTTCACAAGGAACTCTGGGAGATGCAGAAGGCCAGCAGCACTGCTGTAGGGCCCTGAGGAGAAAGGGTGACCTTCACCTCACCTCTTCCAGGAGCACAGCCTGGCTTCAGCTCAGAGAAGCCTGCAGGAACCTCGATTCTGCCTCAGTACTGTGTGGTTGCACTGCCTTGGGGGCCCCAAGAGGCAGCCCCACCGCACACACGTAGCTGCTCTGCTGCTGGAGGCTGGGCAGCGGTGGTGGAGCGGTAGTGCCCCGGGGGGCTTCCTGGAAGCGCAGGAAGGGGGAGAACTCTGAGCTTCTGTAAGAATACCTCTGGGAAGCCCCAAGAATACCCGAAAGAGGATCTGGAGGGCCCCCAAAATACAGGTGGTGCTGGGGCCAATTAAATCCATATGATCATGTTCATGGAGTCTTGTGTGCACCAGCTGGTGAGCCTGGCCTGAGGACTTGGCCCGCACTGTCACACCCCAAAGCACGGCTGGCACGGGGTGCTGATAACATGGGCTTGTACCGGGTGGCCTGGATAGCCACCCAGTACAACAGGGGGGTAACTGGGTAACTAAGAAATGACACCAGCAGGGAGTTCACTCCTAGGCTAGCCTTGTTTAGACAGACCCAAACCTCACGGGAGGCTGAGCATCAAGCTAGAATAAAGCATGATTCTTCCCAAAGCAAAACACCTTCTCATCAAGTTGCTGCAGAGATGCCTGCCCAAGTCCAAGACTTGGGCTTTCCAAGCTGAGCCCCCATCCCACTTCCAAGTGCTTGTTGTTACACCCTGAGCATCTTTTAAAAAGATTGATACCCAAGAAGTTGCCACTACTGTGCTCAGTCCAGAGAGTAGCACGACCTCAGACTCAGACGCCAGGTTCACCGGCAGCATGGTGAGCCAGCAGGGGTATCACTCCCTTCCCCAGCCTTTCTGGACATTGAGTTCAAACAGTCTGGTAAAATTTACAATTTTATTTCCAAACCTCAGAAATCAATATTTAGGCCTTGAGGGAGAATTTACTGAAAACCACCTCACAGTGGAAATGCCAGAGGCAGGAGCTTCTGCGCACGGGGCCCCTCCACAGAGGCATCTCACCTCAGCTCCCGACCACGAAGCCGCCCATGGAACCAGGCGTCCGCCCAGCTCAAGGCCTCTCCCAGCTTCCTCCTGGGTGAGGCCGGCAGCTGACAGTGGCTACCGAGTGCCAGTGCCGGTTAGGGGTGGGCACCAGGCCTCTCTTCATAGGGATCTGGGAAGAGACCTCAAATCTCCCTCAGGCACCACCTTTGTTTGAGAGAGAAGGAGGCCAAAACTGGCCTGAGAAGAGCTCCCGGAATCATTACGGATGTGCCCTGAACTCCAAGTTGCAGAATCGGCTGCTCAGAAAACATTGTTAGTTTTGGATCTGGCACCAAGGGTGTACTTTGTCCTTTCTGTCACCAGGAAACACTTGCTATGTGAAAACTAAAGGCCCTTTCTGAGGGGGTCTGAGTCCTTGAGGGAAAGCTCACCAAGCAGAGGGACAAGCTCCAAATCGCTCGGTGTGGTTTTCTGGGTGGGGATGGGGCACAGGTAGCCCAGCCCTCAGAGATCCTGATTTAGTGGGCAGAGGTGTGGCTCATGCAACCAGGTTTTTAACCAGAACTCCAGCTGCCTATGGGATGTGGCCAGGTTCAGGGTTCATTGTGTGGATAGCAACCCAAGACAGCTCTACCTCTCTCATGCCTTCAATTTACTCACACTAGGCCAGTATCTGTCAGCTGCCTCTCCAGGGATGAAACATGGGCTCTGAGCATCAGTCCTGAATGCAAACAACTCCACTCTGCCACACACACACATTTATTAATTCCCTCCCTTCCCCCCAGCGAGGGACCTTCATGCCCAAGGCCATTTTCTGTGAGGCCCACTCCTTCTTCCTCTCCTGCCTCCACGAAAGCTCACTGGCCTGGCCAGGGAACCCCTGGTACCCACAGAGCCCCAGCCCCTGCCAGCCAGAAAGCCTGTTAACTCATCACTCCCACCCCAAGATTGATATCAAGTGAAACCTTACAGAGACCAAATGGTGTAAGGCTGTGAGAAAATGGATGGGACTGCTTACTTTAGAAAACACTTTGGAAATACCTATTAAAACAAAAACAAAAACAAAAACAAAAGTAAAACGAAGCCTTTGATCAGTAATTGCAATTCTCATCAGCTACCCTGAAGAAACCTGGTCTCTGTTAGCAGGAGGAGCAGTATTCTTTGTGATGGTGAAAGTTTGAAGCAATCTGCGCATTCATTACGTGAATCTTCTGCTCCTGGGCTGTGAGGCCAGGTAAAAGGAATGTCCCACATCTACAGGTACCAACACAGAGACACCTTGACAGCACTTTGCCGAGTGAAGAGTTGAAGAATGGTGAGGACTGTGTTGTATCATTAATGTTTACAACCCGTGGAACAATGGACAGTTCTATGAATTCTCTATGGACACATGTTTATGTTGTAAAAGCACTTAAAAGGTCTGGAAGAAAATAAACCAAGTGTTGTCTTCAGGGATGGAGGAAGGTAGTGTGAGAGAACTTGAAGAGGACATACCTTTATCTAACAGTCTAATTTTTTAAAAGAGAATGTTATTATGCACATATGTAATTAAAGACGAATAAACCCACCTTAAAGGAGAAAGTCTCAGTCTCAGGAACTCCCACCACCTGTGGGGATCCCTTTGCAAATTGGGGAGCTTGCTGTAATCTGGCCCCAGAATCTGTTGGAGCCACCTCCATCCACCCTTGCACCCCCATTCTGACCTGTCTGCACATCTGTGCTTTCCCAGCTCCTGGAAACAGAGGGAAGGTCGGTTGGTTTGTGTTCTGAGGGAAAATGCCCGGTTATTATTTCGAGGATCACAGAGTGCTTCAGTGCAGCGCCAAGAGGATAGTTGGGGTGTTGGGGTGGGGGACAACCTTGGCTCATGGGAGCCTAAAGCCTGTGTGGCCAAGGCCACCTCCCCACCCCTGCCCCCACCCCTAACTCACTAAATCCTGGCCTCTACCTTCCAAATTCCTCCTTTCTCCACTAGCGACCCCCATCTCCCAACTTCCCAGCTTCAGAGCCCCTACCTGCAACCCCCGCCTGACCCCCTATCCCTGACCCCCACCTCTCCACACCAACCACTAAATGACCCACAGTCCCCCCAACCCTGACCCTTGTTCCCCACCCCAGGGCCTGCTAGCCCTTCCTCTAGAGAGGATCCTCCATCACTTCTACAGTCCTAGAGAGAAATGAGAGCCAGCCCTTTGGTGGAGTAGCTGCCAGTGAGAGGGAGATGGTATTTCAGGCTTTTACTCACGAAGGAAGGGAATATCCCTACTCACCCTCGCCAGGATGTGCAAGATAGCTCTCAGCCACCTCCTCCTTTCAGATTTCCAGCCTGCTCTGTGGTTTCCATGGATTCAGAGATTGCTGCCAGCACCTGAGCACCAGTGAGGGGGAGGGGAGTGAGGGGACAGGCCCAGTCAGCTGAGGAGAGAGGGAGAGCTGCTCCACAGCAGCCTCCACTGGCCCACCTGCTTGCCCCCCTCTTCCTGGAGGCCCCAGACTTCAGTGGGGAACCTGGGCTTCCAGGGGACCTGCTGCGGACCCACTGGGGGCCTGATGTGTCTCATCCTCGTTCTGGATGGCCCAGGGGACTCCTGAAACCATGCTCTACTCTGAATGACCTCAAAGCCAGCTCACTCAGAGACTGTCACCCCCAGGCAGAAAATACGAACAGTGACCACAGCAAGAAGGGACACTAGCCAAACTGTTGGTGAGGAGAACAGAATAGTTTAGGGCATGGGCCAAGGACATTGCTGGGTCAGCCTCTGCTCTGCTGTACCCAGGGGGCCCAGCCAAGAGCTCACTCAGGTCCCACGTTGCTGGGGCTCTAGTGCTGGCTGCAGAGTCTGGGCCGCTGGAGAGAAGATGAGGAAGGAAAGATGGAGGGGTCACTGGCCATCACCCACTCGGGGGTTAACCATCCTACTTGGTTTAGGTCCTTCTAGAACAGGTGCAGGGCATTCTCCACCCCACCCCACCTTCTCACTGTGGCTGCCCTGTGACTCCAAACACTTTCTCTTTTGAGGGCTGCTGGGTGTGCAGGAGGCCCCAAGCATGGCAGGGCCAGTGCCCTGCCCAATGTCCAGCTCAGCCAGAAAATACTCATGATGGCCGCAGGGGAGCCATCTGGTAGCTGAGTGGGCTACAAAAGGAGTGAGTACCCTTGGGGCCACTAGGCCAGGCTGCCCTCCCCGGGTTCCTCCCCAGCCCAGTCTCGGCAGGTTCTGAGAGCTGCCTCACACCCTTCCATTGAGTTCCTTTTTTTAGCGTTCATTTGTTCAAGTCTATTTTTGTTGTTTGCAATGGGAATGCTGCCTGACTCACCACTTACCAGTGAGCACATGGTCTTTGTTGGGCAGTTAGATTCTTGGGGACCAACTGTGACCTCAGGAACCACTACTACACAAGGCCCGGTGGCCCTCTGCCCTGGCTTCCTGTGGAATCTCCTGGAGAGTCTTTAAAAGCTGCTAGTGTCTGAGCTTCATTCCAGACCAACTGAATCAGAATCCCCAGGAACAGAGAAAGGACATTGAGAGTTTTGAAAGTTCCCTGGCTGATTCTACCGGAATTCAAGACAGGGGAAGCTTTGAGACAGAGCCCTTCCCAGCACTGTCAGCAGGGACAGTGGAGTAAGGTCCCACGAGTGGGAAGGCAGAGGTGGTCCCCGAGCAGGCCTTCTTCTCCTCTGACCAACTTCATGGCAAGGTCCCCACTAGGTCCCCATTCCTCGGCTCTGCCCCTGCCTCCTGAAGGCTGCCCTTGGGCCCTGCCTCCTCATCTTCTTTGTCCCTTCACCACTTACCCCAAATCTTGTCTCAGTTTTCATATTCAGCCTAGACAACTCATGAAACCTGGAAAGGAAGATGTTTATTTGCAACCTTAAGACAGAGTGATCACCTCTGGCCCAGCAACCCCACTCCTGGGTGCATACCCAGCAGAAACGGGCGAAACTGCTCAGAGCTGCATGGTTCAGAAAAAAGCCCAAACCAGGACCACCCAGATGCCCATCACCAATAGACTGTATCAATAAAGCGATGTTCTCACACAATGGAATCCATGCCACCGAGAGGATGAATCTTTGAAACATGATCTTGGGTGAGGCCAACCAGATGCAGAATAGCTGCGTTTGTATGACAATGGCAGAATTAAGTAATATGAAGGGGTTCAGAATGGCCTCTCCAAGATTTGCCACTTTGGCACGTGGATTATTTTGAGCTAGAGGCAATAGAGACTGAGGGTCCCAGAAAAACTCTTACCTCTCTCTTAAAGAATCTATACAGGGGCCTTGCTCTTACTAAAAGTTATTACCAAAAATAAACTTTTCATGACCTATCTCTAAGGCAGGACAAATCCCTAATTACTGAACATTTGCTCTTATTGTCCTGTGAATGACACAAGATGTCTTTGAAGCCTTGAGATATCTTATCTCCTCTTCAGTAAGAATGCCATACACACTTCATTTTCCGTTTCTGCCTATGAAACTCTCATGTGTGTGAGGTTTTTGACTCTCTCATGTATGTGGGGCTGCCGTAAGTACATATACAATTAAATTTGGTAATTTTTTCTTGTTAGTCTGTCTCATGTTGATTTAATTATTAGACCAGCTGGAAGAACCTAGAAGGACAGAGAAAAGTTTCTTCCTTCCCAATGAATTGCAACAGAGACCACAGGGCCTGCCAACCTAAAATATTTGTTACTTGGCCCTTTTCAGAGAAGGTTTGCCAACTCCTGACCTATTGGGTAGGGTGGATGGAAATGGACAGGGACAGAAGCCAGACTTATCGAGGTACACACCATTTTATACTGTTTTGGTTTTTGAACTTATGAATGAATGTATTGCCTGTTTATTTTTTTTTTTAAATCAATGACAAAATGTTTAAAAGAACATTGGAAAAACTCATCTAAACTATTGAAAGTCAGAATAATGGCTACTTATGGCTGGTAGAGCCTGGAAGGAAAGCACAGGAGAGCTTCTGGGGCCGGTGAGGCGGCGTTTAACTCATCTAGGTGATTCCATGGGTGTACTCAGTCTGCGAAAGTGTGTGGAGCTACATGGAGGACTTGTGCACTTTTCGGAATGTGTACTATACTTGAATGAAAAGTTGCTATAACTAATTGGCTGCCCTCAAGGAGAAGGTGGGAGAAGATGGGGGGGACATTCACATTTCCTCATACTAAGGAAAGGAAAAGAAACTTAAGATGTCAGATTCTAATTTTTTTCCCCTCAGTTGTCTTTCATATATATTATATATATATAAATTTATTTATTTAAATTAGTTTCAAGTATACAGTACATTGGTCAGACATCTATAATGTTCATAAAACGATCCCCGCAATTGTTCCCTCTCTCTCCTGACAAGCCAGCTGAACACTAACATCGCGCTGGGGAGCTGCCTTTTACCCTGACACCTCGGCTGCCTGGGGCTCCAGGTGGGGGGCAAGCCTGCCTGGGGGTTGGAGGTGGGGACTAGAGGACAGCCAGCCCTGCTCACCCACTCTGGAATCCCTGTCCCTCTAGAGTTTTTGTCCCTCTAGATCCACTGGATGCCTTTCCGCCTCATCCTACTTGATCTGTTGACAACTTAGGCTGCTGGGGACCAGTCCCTCCTTCTTCTTGAAACTCTCTCTTGCTTTGTATCCTAGCTGTCTTCCTTCTCCTGATGTTCCTCCTGCCTCTCCGGCCAGTCCTTCAACTGCTGATACAGCCCATCCCTCAAATAATGGGCTCCTTAGGGCTCTGTCTCAGATCCCACATCCGCTAACTGTTGCCATGTGCTGGGTCAGATTCTTCCCTTGGCTCCATATCTGTATCACCCAATGGCACCTCTCAGGTATAAGTGGGTGAGACATATACCCTCTAACAGCCACTACTTGTCCCCCTGCCCCCGCTAGCTATTGTTATTCCCCATCTCAGTGACCTTGCAGCAAGCTTTCTACGCAGAAATCTGGTGTCACCTCACCTTCACAAGAACATGCCATCTGTCACCAAGTGATGCCAGTTCTTCCTTAAATATATCTCGACTCCCTCCCTTCTCCCACACCCACTGCCCTGGACCGGGCTTTCCTTCTCTAACCTTGCACCATTGCTTGAATCTTCAACTAGGGTACCCCAGCTTCCGCCCAGTGGTTCTTTAAATAAAAAAAAAGCTGATCTTGTCCTCCCAGCTGCTCCTTCAGGGACGTCCCGTCACCTTTCGGCTAAAGCAGTGAGATCTCAAGCAAGGCTGCACCTTAGAATCACCTAGAGCATTCTTAACAAGTCGTATAGGATTTCACTCCCTGCCCCAGCTGAGCCAGACCTCTGGGCAAGGGACCCCAAACTCCACCTGCCTCCTGTTGTCAGCTCCTGCCTCATCTTCCACTGTGGGCCCAGCCCACATCCCCTAATTCCGTATCCCTGACACACTGGCTCTTCTGCTTGCTGTTTCCCAGGCCGCCCTCCCTGCCACCTCCTCCCCCGCCACCTTCAGATACCATGTGGACTTCTCCTCCTTCCCCAGCGGCTCTGGCCTCCTATCTGCTTAGGTGGCCCTCCTCTGTGTGCACCTGCTTCTCCATTTTCCTTATCACCCCACACTTTCCTCAAGGCTCACTGACTTGTCCGTCCCCACCAGAACCATACCCTAGGAAGACAGGACTCAAATCTGACTCTGTCTCCTTGACCAGCACTCTCTCTGATCAAACTCGGACTCCTCTGAACCCTCTTCTCAGCTGGCCTCAACCTTGGCCTATAAAGACTGCAGATTCTCGGCACAAACAATTCCTCGCCACCCCCCTTCCCCTGCCCCCAACACACACACAATGATTTGAACAAACTCTAGCATGGCTGACAGCTCAAGGCTTCATTCCTGGGACAGCCCCGCTCCCCTTAAGTTCCTGCCTGGGAAAGCTCAAGGCTACCAAAATATTTACTGTTTGTTCCTGTGTTGACTGGAGATAGCCACTGGCTTCCCATCTTTAGGGAGGGTAGGGCCTACTTCCATAAGCACAGTTAGCCACCCCATTGAGCACCCCCACTTTTGTACCCTTTCTCTTCCCTGACTCTGTTCCAGCCCCTCCTCATTTGCCCTCCCTGCTCCGTCATTCTCCCTTTAAAATGCCCAGTCACCTCTACATGGAAGAGTTGAGCTCAGTTCTGTACCTAAGTCTCTTTCTCTCACTGCAGTGGTGGCTGCATGAGATCTGTCTTTACTGCCTTTGGTTAGTGCCTGGCTTTCGCCTCCCCAGTGTTTATGTTTGAGTGAAAGGCAGGCAGTATGTGAATGTGAGCAGCCCTTCCCTGCTTTCCAGGGAGGGTCTGCAACCTCGGGGCATGCTGCACTTGGCCAAGGTCATGCAGGAGGGAGTGACCTGGACTGGCTGGCGAGACCCCGCCGGAGGTGGGCTCCCCTCTGTATTGATTTCCAAGGGCTACTGTAACAAATTGCCATACCCTGGGTGGCTTAAAATAACAAAAATGTATTGTTTCATGATTCTAGAGGCCAGACATCTAAAATCAAGCTGTCTGCAGGCTTGGTTCCTTCTGGAAGCTCTGAGGGGCATCTTTTCATGCTTCTCGTGTAGCTTCTGGTGGCTGTTGGAACCCCTTGACATTCCTTGGTTTGTGGTGACCTCATTCTCTGTCTCTATCTTCACATGGCCTTCTGTCTTATGCTTTGTCTTCTTTTCTGTCCCTTATAAGGACACTCATCATTAAATTTAGGGCCTGCCTCAATCCAGGATGATCTCAACTCAAGATTCTTAACTTAATATTCTCAAAGGCCCTTATTCCAAATTCTGTCAAATTCTGAGGTTCCGAGTGGACATATTTTCGGGGGGATCGTCATTCAACTGACTATAGTAGGGCTTGGCAGGCTCCCACTCTTTTTCTGGCATTCGTGCTGGCATCACCAGGATGATAAGACAGATCTATGGGAGAGAGCCAGGCGTGGAAGGTTTCAGGAGTTTTGAAGGGCCTGGGATGTCTTCCGAGACTCCATGTTCTAGCAGATATAACCTCCTGGCCTCTGTCAACTCCCCAAAAACGAGTACTCAGATCAGAGTCAGGAGACCTGGGTTCAAGGCCTAGCTCTGCCCCTCAGCTCACTGTGTGGCCTTTGGCAAGCAAGTCCCCTCTCTTCAGCCCCTCCTGTGGCCCCACCTCAGGGACTGAGTGTGAGCTGCAGTGCCTCCTGGTCACATCTCAGGATCCTGGTGTCCCACGCATGTCCCAGCATAGGACAGTGCTAAATGAGGGCTTGGGTGTCCTAGGGATGTAATATGCCTAAACTGGGCATGTAGCAGATTGAGAAGTCCCTGAACTTCCCAGATGGTCATATCCTCACCATGGCCACATGCAAATTGCTTCTTCCAATGTTAGTCTAGCTTCCTGCAGACAGAGAAGGATGATAGACACATGGTGACCAGGCACAGAGCAGGATGCAGTAAGCAAGACACCATGGGGAGTCCAGTTCCTCTGGTAACAAAGGTAGGGCTATGAGCCTCACAGCAAGGACTCCTGGAAAGGGTGTGATGTCCATCAGGGGACTTGCCTTCCAAGGAGCCCATGGGACAGGGAGGGTGCAGGAAGAAACAGGAGATTCATTCCCAAGACACTTACATTGACCCCAGACACATCCAAAGGTGTGCAGAGAGAAAATGCACATGCCCACCCCACCCCCACATCATAACTTGTAGCCTTTCCTGTGTGGAGGTGTCTGTCCCTCCTAACACACATTGGTGGCTCAGGGTTGGACGATCCACATTCCCTCGCTGGAGGATTCAGGTCCTGGAGTACAACCAGAATCAGAGATGGGTGGCCATGCTTATGCAGTGGCTAAGGCAAGAGGGTGAGGAAAGGGAGGACCAATATTTCCTCAGCTCCATCTCATTTCAGTCTTATACTGATGAAAAAGATACCATCATTATTGCCATTTTATAGATAAAGAAACCGAGGCTAAGTAACTTTACTAGAACTGTTTTCATAGTTCTTAAATGGATAGGGCAGGATTCCTGCCTGCTTTGTCTGGCTTCAGAATCTCTCTCTACCACCTCGCCCCGGGCTCTGAGACCAGGCCCAGACCCAGGGTGAGCCAGGAATGGAATAATAAACACATTGCACAGGTTCATCAATCACACCAAAGACTCTGCCGTTATATTCCCAAAATAATATTGTTAACAATGGTTGTATTAAGAGTGTGGGGTTTTAAGGGACATTCTTCTGTTTTCCAAATGTTTTTTAGTGTGTTTTCCTTATCTTTAACATTAAAAAGATAAACATTTAAAAATTATCTGCCAAATTGCTTTTGTCAAGAGTACAGCTAGGATAATTGTCATTCAGAGGAAGTCGCTCAGGGGACAAGTCAACCATTCACAGATTCCCCAAGCCCTGTTTCCCTGGTCTCACCTCAAATTGCTGGCAGTTACTCGCTGGCACTCCATTTCTGTGCTTTCACACAGAGCTGTTTTTACCAAACTGCATCTTAACACTGTGCCCTCAGTTTCTGCCGAGGATCAATATATGAAATACACGGGTAGATTGTCTCTGCATTTTCCATAAAACTGCTCTCACGAACACCATCTGCTGTGCTGTTCGCATTCCTCGCAAAAATCCAATCGACAAACTCCTGTTGGAATCATAGCTAGGGGAAACACTCTCTGTGATCAACGTGCAAGCTCCCAGAGAGGCCAGCCGTGTCTGCTTTCAATCGCATTGTTTCGCAGTGCCTGGTACAGCACTAGGCATTTACTAAGTGCTCAAGTGTTATTGGTTGAATGAAAAAAGAGGAATTTATTGACTTACACAGTTGAGAAGTCCAAACAGGTATCTTGCTTCAGGTATAGTTAGATCCAGGGGTCCAAATGGTATCAGGAGTTTCCCCTCCCTCTTTTGGCTTGGCTTTCTGTGTTATTAGCTTCATTTTCAGGCTGACTCTCCACAGCAGCCAAGACAGCCACATGCGTTTCCAAAGCTACTTTCACATATCAGCTCGTAATCCCAGAGAAAGAGAGACCGTGATCACATGAAGCCCCGGGGAGGACTCTGGTTAGCTGGCTTGGGCCGTGTGCCCATCACTGTACCGGTCAGGGTGGCTAAGGGAATGAAGTCCTCCCACTGTTCAGGTCTGGGTCATGTCCCACCTCTGAAGCAAGTGGGAGGAGTCAGCTGCGTTTCACTCTGGAGCTCAGCAAGGACAGGCTCTGCTCCCAGAAGACGACCCAAAAGGAAGCATCCTGAGCACAAAGAAACCGAGGCTGCCCCAGTCCCTAGAATGTCCTGACCTGGACCTCAGAATTTGCCCCTCCCCCAACCTGCTCTTCCCCATCTCAGTGAATAGTATAACCATCAACTCTCCTGTTCTCAAGGCCAGAAAGTTGCAGGTAACTCTTTAATGTTTTCTTTCCCTCTTCTGTATGCTATGGAAATTGGAGGCATGTGGCTAAGCCCAGCCACCTAGAAGTCCAGCCCCAGCCCAGCAGTTGCTTGACCCCCACACTGCCCTTCACAGACCACAATGCAGCTCTGGGAACCCTGGAGCAGAGAAGACATGATGCCCATTTTATGAAACAATACATCGAAGCCAAGCTGAGCTAATGATGTCTCTCCCAAGGACACGCAGGACACTGGCGTCAGAAGCAGGACAGAGTCTAGGTCTGACCTGCTTGAGAAATACACCCACTCCTGCTCTACCGCATGGCCTGTGGCCCCGTGCACAACAGACCACCAGCACCGACAGTCCAGGCACCCCTGTCCAACTGCCCCCCACCTCAGGGCCCAAGGTCCATGGCTTGGGGGCACTGGGCTACCCCAGCAGGGGAAGGGAGGGGGCAAGGCTGCCCTCTGGACAGAGACCTGTGGCCGCTGCTGGGACAACACTGAGGACGTCTTTCCTTGGGCGTTCCTGGATGTTGGGTTCTGAGGGTAGCTGTCACCACGCCAGGGCAGCTGCAGATGAGTCTGCACCTAAGCTAGTCTTTCCATGGAGCAGGACCTACACCGGTGAAGCTCAGAAGACCTCAAGCCAGGGTGGCAGATTTGCTGCTGGAGACAAACACGCCTTTGCTCACGGGTTCCCTGACACTGGGACATTTAAGTCTCTGAGACAGAAGAGAAGAAGTGCTACCATTCAGGGACTCCTGGCATCCAGGGCGTCTGTATGGTGCGGGATCCAGCTCTGGGCAGGGCTGCTCGCTCCATCCTAGGAGGACGTCACGCCAGGAGCTGTGCATCCTGGCCTGGCATTCTCATGTATGTATCTCACTCCTTCTTCATTGCAGCCCCTTGAGGAAGGGGCTTGTCTGTGCTGCAGGGTCCTCCAGGAGGTAGATGCTGGGATGGAGTTAGGGATACAACAGGTTTATTGGGGGTAACATGTGCGAAAAATAACAGAGGAAAAAGAATTGACAGGGAGAGCCTCAGACCCCATGGAGATGCAACAAAGTTTCAACCAACTAATGAGGCGATCGATCCACAGCAAAAACTGCCCACGAAAGGAGAACTGCGGTGGGCAGCCAGGTCCTTATACCCCTGCCTTGCTCAGTTACCAGCCGAGGCGAGAGCCTGGTTGCAGCCTGAACGCTCCCCGCAGCTCAATGGCAGTTCCTGAGGGGAGACGGAGGCCCTCCAGAATGGCCGAGTGAGCATTGCACAGATGCAGACGCCAGTGCCCAGAGGGGTCAGCGACTCCCCCGGAGGCACGCGGCTGCACGTGGGAGAGCTCTCGTCAAGCCCTGGCTGCTCCTGGCTCTCAGCTACTGAGATGCCGTTTTCTTCCATTGGTCAGGACCCTGGGCCATGTTCCCTTCTCTAGGGAGAAAGACCACTGCAGCTAAAAGAGATGATGGCCTGACAGAACCTGAGTCCCTGCTGGGCCTCGACCAGATCTCCTGTCCCTGGGACGTGAGCAAGGACAGCTGGGCAGCACTTCTGTCTTCACAAAGCCCACGAAACTCCTGTTGTGTAATAAGAAGCCACTTTGATGTGGTGGCTCTAATTCTAAGAGGGATTCATCAAGAAAGCCCACGCTTTCTGGGCCCCATGTCTATCCAGGGTCATCTGGGGCTATCTGCCAGTCACCACAGAGGTTCCTCCTCATTTCCACCTGTCCTCTTGCCCTGATACACCTTCAAGAGGGAATCCGGTGGCTGCTTTTTTAACCGCTTTCTAACTGTCAGCTCCATTATGGTCCAGAAGAGCTTCCAGTTTGATTTTTAAGAAATGAGGAAGCCAAAACTTTCATCGCATCTTGTGTCCCACATGTGGAAAACTGATTTCTCTAAAAGAGAAGCTCAGACACCTAGTGACCTAGTGACACCTTGATCCTCCCAGCCCCAGACTTCCTTCTCACTCCTGCCCTCATCTCAGCTTGCTCCTTCTGCAAATGGCCCTATCCTGCACCCTGTTGCTGGGTCCCAAACCTCAAAAGTCAGTGCTGATACCTCTCCTCAGCCCCCCTCCCCCATCCCATGGAACAGCCGGCAAACCCAAGAGCACCCCCATCACGGCGGCCCCATGGCTGGCCTGCCTCCTTCACCTAGAAGACCCACAGGGCTGCTCTGCACCCTGAAACTGGAGGGGCCCTATTTGATTTTACGTCAGCTCCCTGCTCCTCTGGTGACTTCCCCAAACTCACAGTAACGGCACACTGGCATTGTGGTTCTCAACCCCAGCAGCACATTTAAAAAATTATGGTGCCAGGGTCCCACCCCTGAAATTGGTCTGGAGTGGGGCCCAGGCAGTAAAACTTTGTAAAATCCTTCGGGAAGGTCTAGTCTATGAGTGCATGATTGGGACAGTCGCAAAGGGCCCCGTTCTCAGAAGGGGCCCCATGCTTGAGATTTAATTTCTGCAGACTCCATCTTGAAATTCTTAATAATTCTGATCTTTGAACTGTGCTCTGTAAGGGACAATAGAACATGTGCTGGGTCTTGGAGTCTCCCCCCCCCCGCCCCGCCCTCTCCCCTCCCCCCGCCCTCTCCCCCCGCCCCCCCTCCCCGACTTCCACCACCTCCCCACACCTCAGGGTGGGTTCCTAACAGCCTACTCCGTCCCCTCCCTGCCCCCGCGCACTGCTGTCGCCCTCCCTGCTGAAGAGGGTTGGCAGAGGCGGGCTGAGCACCCGCAATGCGAGGTCAGGGTTGAGCTCTGAGTTGCAGGGTAGGGTCCTAGGCATTCGTGAGGGTTGCATTCACCTCACAAGTATTCCCTGTGCCCTAGCGGGGATGGCATTAAAAAGCAACTTGAAAAAAAAAAAGCACCCTGAAAGTTTTTCCCTGCTCTTCGAACAAGGGTCCCTGCGTTTTCCTTTTGTCCCGGGCCCTGCAATTATGCAGCGGCCCTGCCTCCAGGGGGCGCTGATGGTACTGGTGCGCCCCGTCCTGCGCTCACGCCCAGGGCCGCATTCTGCTAACAGCACGGCAGCCACATCCGGATGGAGGCTCCTCTCTTGGGTCAATCTAACCCACAGCTGCAGGAGAGTCTAACAGAGAGCGAGGCGAGGTCCCCACCTCTACCCACATGGGTTGGCCTCTGAGAGCCTGTTCTCCACTTTCCCCTCATTCCCTGCCATCAGCCTTCTTCCCATCCTCCCAGCCCTCTGTGTCCCCTTTGCTTGCACCACTCCTTCCAGGCTTCCTGCTGGCTCCTTGGGCTCACTTCCACTGCCAGCTTTCAGAGGGGCCCTCCTGAGCCCTGTGCATTTTCTTCACATCACATGTCTCTCTCTGAAGTTCCTTCTCTGTTGATTTGATTGTGCGTCTGTGGAGCTCTGCCCTTACACGCTCCCTCAGGGCGAGGTTCTTTTTGTTTGGTTCACGATGTGTCTCCAGAACTATGCTGGACTCACAGTAGGAGCCCAGTAAATATTTGGTGGAGGCGTGAGCAGAGCTCTGGCTTCACATTTGGGTTGTGAGTCTCCGCGTAAGGGGTGACTTACAAGGTGTTGGGCCAAGACGAAGCTGGACAGACATCCACCAAGGCCGGCCGCAGCAGGGTGCTGTGTGGAGCTGACAGGGCTCATCGTGAAATGCCCGTCTCTCTGTTACCCGCTGTCAGCAAGGTGGCAGTGCACACCGGTGGCCCAGAGAGAAAAGCATGGTTGCTTCAGCTTGAACAACGAGGGAGGAGGTGAGGTGTTGGATACACTCAATTATCACCCCAAACCCTATCATCGCTCATAATCTGCCTGAGATAAATCACAGGCAGGTAATTATTATGTCAGGCCAGGTAGCAGAGAGAAGTTTTAAAATAGCAATCAAAGAACTTCCTGGTTAATTCAAATCCATCCTACTTCCCTCCAGGGGACAAAAGTGCTTTGGCTGTAGAATTGACCAGGCATAGAGAAATCTACTGCACAACCCAAAATGGGAATTCCTAGACTTAATGTTTGTCTCCGTCAGGTTTCACAATAGCACACCTGCCAGGAGTCTTAAATCAATGATCATTCATTTGGAGCAAATCATAGTGCAGTGACACCCCATTTCCTGGGTATTAAACCCAAACTACCCAGCCAGCTTGCCAGATTGCATGTACCCTCCTGTCTCGGGTCAGGCCTCAGATACAGGCCTCCCCACCTTGTCCTGCCTTGAGCCCTTAGCCCCTTGCTTTCCCACACCACTATGCCGCCCTCATCCAAAGGCCACCAAGGCCCAGCTCAAATCCATGTGGCCCTTGAGCCTCCTGCACCCTAGGCCCTCCTGAGGCCCATCCCTAGATCTGTCTCAGAAGCTCCAACCTGCTGTCCCTACCATCAAAGGACAATGCTGGGTTTATCTGTCCCTACGCTGGTCAGAACCCTAACCCTGTGGCAGGTTCCTAGGGCCCTCCAAGAGCTAAGTCTCCCCATTCTCGCTCACTTAACAAAACAGCCCTCTGGGGCCAGGTCCTCTGCCCAGCAGCAGAAATTGCTTTGGACAAGCTTAAGTCAAAAGAGTGGAAGTGAATTTACTGGAAGGAGGCTGGGCATGGGGAGGTTTCTTGGGGTATCAAAGAGCAGAACACCCAATCCACTCTGGGCTTAACAGACCCACCAGGGTGGGCTGGCCTCAAGTGCAGCTTGATTCAGCCACCATCCCTGGACTCTGGGCTCTGGTTGACTCTATTGGTGACATTCTTGGGCTCCACACGTGGCAAGGTAGTTGCCCACACACATCCAGATGCAGGTCCATTAGGACATGGTGGGCATTGCTTTTCAGGTGCTCAGACAAAGCCCTAGGATTAGTTCTAGTGGAGCCTCACCGTGTGGCCAGAGTCACATGTATGGCACAGGAGAGCACTGTTCTGATGCGCTTGGTCCCTGGGTCACATTCTCATTCCACATAGGGTGCAGTTCCGCTCACAGCATGTAGGCTGAAAACACAGGAATACTGAGTTCCATGGGTAAATCAGGTCCCCAAGGAGAGGGAATGGGTGCTGGGCAACCATAAACCAACAAACACCATGAAGGTAGCTCTCTGGACCAAAGAGAGAGCTGAGCAAACTCAGGGTGGCCTGAAGTCCTGGGGGCTGGAGTTCTGGGGTCTTCCCCTCCCTACAGCTGGCATAAACAGGGCACTCAGCGTCACCCACGTCTGGTTCCCAGGAGAGAAAATGCGCTTGGCTGAGCCTGAGTCTCAGCAGAGTACTGGGCCTTCCCAGAGAAGGGGAAATGGCCTTGAGAGCAGGAAGACATCCTGCCGGTAGCCGCTAGAGTGTAGATGCCACCACCATTGCAACTGGGCTGCCTTTTTGTCCCCAAATTAAAAATTGCACAATGTTCCTTTTAATATCACTAGTATGTGATACAACTCCATGATGGTGGCTTATCTGAGGGGAAACTGCTCTGGGCGCCTGACCAGAGCCACTGCAGGGATGGGTTGTCCATTTTCTCTCTTCCCACAGCTGGGAAGGAACCGAATCACCTGACTTTAACTCAGATTTCTAACTAGTCAAATCAAAATGCCAATAATTTAGGAGTGGTGGACAATCCCACAGGATGCCGTCAGTTCCCCTCCCTGTCTCACTCTCAGCCGGAGACCCTCTAAAGTTCAAGCCTATTATCTTGGGCCAGCCTACCCAAGCCTCCATCTTCCCAAAGACTCGTGTCCTCTCTTGTCCAAATCCTACCCTGACCAGACCCAGAACTTGGGTAGTCAGTGCTCCTTTCACACCTCGGGGCTGCCGTTCACCTACCTGTCTTGTCCACAAGGTGATCCCCACCTGTTCCCCACACTGCTTCATCCCACCATGCAGCCAAGCAGGAGAGGCCACTCTCACCCTTGAGCCCAGCAGCACCGCCACGCTCCACTCCTAAGCCATGTATGTAGGGTGATCTCACTGCATTATGGATGTCTCCTGCCCATTCACATCTGGACTTCCCTGGACTTTGAGTGGCTGTGCTGGTGGATGGGTGGTGGGTGCTGCTCGTTAACACATAGTGAGTGGAGGATCTGACAGTACCGTTGGGAGGTTGGACCACAGTTCTATGGCTGAGACTCAGAGAATCATGGAGCCCGCTGGCCTGCCAGCCCTCATCAGGAAATGCCTAGAGAGACCTTCAGTCAGGAAATGGGTTTACCAGTGCTGTGGCCTCCAGGGGCTGGGGGTCCTCAAGAAGGGATGCATGGAGGCAAGGTTGGGAAAATCTCCCTTAGAGGATCTGGCACAAGGAGCCCCTCAGAGCAGGCGGAGCTGGCTGCTTTCACCTGGAGGCCCCGAGAAGGAAGAGAGACGAGGGAAACGCAAGACACTTGGAAGTGTAGACAGGCTAAGGATGGGAGCACCAGAGCAGCTGAGAGTGCCGCAGTGGGGGTCTTGGCAGGCGTGCGTGGTCGGTGGGCTCCTAGGAGTCCATTTCTGGGGCCTCGCTGAGAAGCCGGAGGTGATCCCTCTATACACAAGTTTTAAACAAGGGTACTCTGCCAGCACGGCAACACTGGAAGGAAAGAAATTTGGTACAAAGATTAAAAAGGAAGAGACAATATTTTTACTCTTGGCAGATAATATGTTTATGTTTACCTAGGAACTCAGAGAGAGTTAACCGTGCAACAACTGGAGTTACTCAGAGGGCCTGGAAAAGTAGTTTGATGGAAGAATCATTGAGAAAAATCCATAGCTTCCCACATGCCAGAGAAGAGCTGACAGGAAAATGAGATGAAAAAGGGCCCCATTCACAACACCAATAAAGCTATAAACTACATAAACTTAATGTGAATCCTGCAAGACCGAGATGAAGAAAACTCTAAAACCTTAAAAAGGACAAAAACACCCATCTGGTTAGAGAGAGATGCTTCTTTCCCAATGAGGAGACTGCCTATTGCGAACATTCCAGCTCTCTCTAAGTTTATCTGTGCTTTTCTTGCAATTCCACTTTAAAAAAAAAAACCAAAAAACATTTTATTGGATTGAGAGAAAAATGCTCAAGTTCATCAGAAAAGGCAGGTGTAGATGGGCTAAGAGGCATTGCAGTCCCCTCGCACCATACATGCCCACGCCCCACCCCAGCCCTGCTCTCCTCACACAACCACGGTGTCACAGGGTCGCCTGCCATGACACCGTGAGTCTCCTGAGGAGAATGGCTGTGGGACCAGGGGAAGGGACCCATGGCCGAGCCTAGCTCATAGTCTCGACCTGTGAGGATAGCCACCTGGGGAGGTCTCCTTGGCCCTGCCCGGCAGAGGGGTGCTGGCTTGGGCTCTCAGGGGTCTCAGCACTGTGCAGAGGGCCTGGGGGGAGGGAGGAGGTAGAGCAGAACAGAGAGGACTGCGAGGGCCTGGCCTCCCGCCCAGGAGTGGCTGTACCTCTCCTTCATGACCCTCTCCTGTGGCTTCCTGGGACTAGGAGGCGGAGCTCAGGTTCCCCTCTGGTCTGCCTCTTCTATTGTGTGACCCACGACCATTCTGCCCTTTAATGTCCCAGTTTCCCCATCTGTGACTTGGGGAGTAGGCTGGATCTTGGAGCCTGAGTCTTTCCAATAGGGCTTGCCTTTCTCGGCAGGTAGAAACTGTCCTTTTATAAAGGGCATCTTGGATGTCGGCTGGCTGGGAGGGCTGGGTGGGCCAGACCAGAGCTGAAGGCCCCAGGGAGCCTGGAGAGAGTGGGGGAACTCTTCTGGGCTCTGGAGGTCTCAGCAGACAGATAGCTGGGCTGCAGAGAAGGGTATGGACTTGTGAGTGGGTCAGTGGCCTCAACCCCACATCCAGTCTCCTCAGGGGCCTGGAGTCCGTCCCTCTCCCAACGGGCCTGGGACTGGCTGTTGGAATGGGGACCTTGCGTGGGCAACCCAGGGAGTGTCCCTTCTCCCTCCTCCCAGCCTGCTGCCCCCACACTGGAATTGGGGACTTTTTTTTTTTTTTTTTTGCAGGCTTCATGACACGGCTGGATGGCAGCTGCAGGCTTTTCTACCTCAGAACTGAGGTTACTCTCAGATTCATGGGAGCCATAAACCCATGCCCTATTTCTGCTCTAATTGAGGCCATTTGTATTGTGACTAAAATAATCAGAGACAATTTTATTGGTATATTTAAAAAAATAATTAATTCCATATATTTAAGTTATGTAAGTATGGTGGCCGTCCTGCTGGGCTCCCCAGGCCCAAGCTCAGAAGGCCTTTGCTAGAGGACCCCTGCCTGCCTCTGGCACCCTGCACCTCCCCAGAAGTGAAGGTAGAGTTGACACTGACAGAAACGGGTCCCCAAGGCCTGGGTCACAGTCAGGGGCCTTCCAGGAGACATGCAGTAAAGGTTCAGGGGCAGGCATGCCAGCCAGCGACCCCAGAACACTGTAGAGAAGCACAGAAGAGGGGCTTCTTGGAGCCTGTCCAGACCCTGGTTCAAATCTCGCCTTAATGGTGGGTGTCTGCTTTGCCACCCAGCAACGAATCATGTGCCTTCTGGTCATTCCCAACAATAATCTTTGTTTGTCTGATTCGTGAGCAGCTGACCGCCCACCTGCTCTGGGGTGGGCCAGTTGGAGCATCATGTTCCCCAGCCATCGTGGCTGGCCCAGGGCTAAGCACGTGACCTGCTTGGTGCTACGGCTATCCCCAGATATTTTGGATACTTAAACCAATGCATCCCATTTTGGCTTCAGTCTGCTTAAACTTGTCTTTTGTCTCTGTGACCAAAAGTGTTTTAATGGACAGCACTTCTATAAAGAAAGACAGTAGCAGCTCCCACCTCGTGGGTTTGTTACGGAGATGCAAAGAGATGAGCTATGCACAGCACCGAGCATGGCACCCCTGTAAATAGTGGTTGTGGCTGTTGTCAGGGGCATCATGGATGCTTACCACCAGTGTTAGGAGACAGGGAGAAGCTATGTGGGGATGTTGCAGCCCAGGAAGGGCCTGAGTTTTGCTGAGAAGCCCTGTCCCACATGTTCATAGGTGGCAGGAGCACTTTTTCTGTTGCCTCAGCAGCGTCCCTATGCCTTCTCCATCAGGATCCTCCTTTGTGGGCCTAACACGACTAATTGTGCTCAGCTGGGGGCCTGGGTCATAGCGGCACCCAGCCTGGCTCCTCTTTCTTCCTACTCAACACCTCCTAGCCCTCGACAGAGCTGACGGAAGCCTCGGCACTCCCGCCGCACTGCAAAGCCCCTGGGCCCTGCGTTTGGAGCTGCGCAGGGTCTGGGTCTTCACACCCACCAGCCCCACAACACCACCGGGCACCACAGGCCCAAGTAAACCTAAACTCCCACCTACTCAGGGCAGGTTTCCTCCCCCAAAACAGCCGTCCGCCCTGGGAAGCCGCATCTGTCAAAGCCGCTAACAGGTGGCAGGAGCCTTGCCTCCTTCTCCAAGAAAGCCTTCTCTTTGCTGGACTCAAAGCATGCTGGTCTTAAATAGCAGTGAGAGCCGTGGGGAGAGCCCCCACTGTCTACCTGGTGGGAGTGACACCCTCCACTGCCCGCTCATCCAGCAGGTCCACTGCCTGGCAGCAAAGGGCCAAGAGCAGGGCTGGGGCTGGACCACCCTGCTGGCTCCGGGACGCCTGGCCCTCCCGACTGCACAGTTCATTGGGGACACGCACACCCGCACACACATGCACACACATGCCCCCAAGTGCTTGTTTTTTCTGCCTGTACCAGAGCAGAGAAATCACCGCAGTTACCCTCTGTGGAACTCACAGCACCCGCACACCCCAGCATTGAGTGATGTCAGCCCAGGAGGCTACCTGCTTCTGGGCACCCTTGTCCTCTCTGGTACTCAGGGTCCCCAGCTGACAGAGGGGTCGTATCCAGCATCCTTGGTCTTTGTGGACACAGCCATACCCACCATGTGAGGCATTCTCTCCACCTGGCCCCAGGGGCCTTACCGAGGTCCCTGATTTCCAACATTCTTTCCTGTCATCAGCTCTTATGGGCCACAGATGGCTGTGAAAGTCCAGCCAGTCTCACAGGCCCAGGCGTGAAAGTGCAGCAGGTGGCAAAATTCTCAGTCACAGGGAGAGCAGCGATCCTGGGGTGCTTAGTTGCATGTGACGGAGGCACCCTCTGCCTCAGGGTCTGACTCACAGGCCTCCCCTTCTTTGGGTCCTAGAGGGCACTGGCTGGCAGTGGACATACCCATCTGTCCACTAGCAATGACATGACAGACTCCCCAACACTCCCGTGGTGACCTCAGAGCTTCCCAGCGACCACCCCTCCCTGCCTACAGAGCTCCTCCCGTTCCCACAGAGCCGTCATCCAGGCAGGTGGACCCCTAGACCCTTTCTTCTACCATCTGCATATCCAGGCTGGCTGTGCCCCACCTTAGACCCTCTGTTATTCCCTTCTGCCCCCTATTGTCACCATGGATGCAGGACATGACTCTGCCAGGTCTCAGACACCATAGCCAGCACCTGCCAGTCCACTCCTGGAAGACCTCCTCTCTCTGCCCAGGTCAGTGAGCTGACCGTCTCTGGTACAGCCCTGTGGAGGTGGCCCTTGTGTCTCTTGCCCACAGCCTAGCCAGCCAGGTATGCCCAGCTCTTCCCCGACTTAGATGGGAATCAAGAAATCAAGAAAGATGAGAGTGTCCTAGGGTCCCAGACAAACTAAAAAGCCTTCATGGAGGGAGGCTGCCCTCTCCTTTGGCCTCCAGACCAGCAGCAGGCCTGGGTTAGGATAGTCAGCGGGCACCCGAGGGTATGCAGCCTCGTGTAGTGGCAGGAGCTGGCTGGCAAGAGTGCAGAGCTCTGAGGTCCTACCTTTGGGCCCCTGGTGTGAACTCCTTAGGGGGATGCCATTTCTGTCCTCTGATGATAAGGGGCGATCTAGACAACCTGGAAATGCCTCGAAGAAAGAGGGTGGGCAGGGGAGAGTAAGAGAGGAAGAAGGAGGGGGAGAGAGAGGAAGGGAAGAAAGGAGGGGAGAAGGGTGGTCCTCAGAGGTATCCAGAGAAGCTGCTGTGCAGACTGGGGTCTGGTGCCAGCGGAGTCTGGGTGGGGCCACTAAAGGGACAGACAACAGCTGACTGGGACACTGCCGGGCTCCCCATTCCCACTCCTTGTTTAGAGGAGGAAACTGAGGCCCAGAGGCAGATGTAGCTGCTCTAGGTTACGCTGTGGGCTGTGGGTGTCCGGAACCCAGATCATGTACTCCCAGCCCAGAGCTGGGCTCTTGCTGGTGACGGCCCCAAGCCATAATGCCTCTCCACCCCTCAGGTGTCCTCATCTGCCAAATGGGGATATTGGGCCAGAAGGTTGCAGATGCCCCTTTTGGCTTGGCTATCTAGAGATTTAGGACCCCTCCCTCTGAGTCTCTGGGAGTCTAGATTTAGGAGCATTCAGCACCAGATCCTTTTTGTAAATTAGCTCTGTCAATTGCAAAACTAACACCTTCCAGCTTGTTAACCTATTTCAAACAGCACAGAAGAGAACGTGGAAGTGCCTCCCACCTCAGCCCATCTCCACCAGGTGTCATGTGGTCTATGCAAATATGAGCAAACCCTCCATCATCTCTCTAAGCCCCTCTTTCTGCAGGATCAAGGACAGTCTAGAGTGGGTGAGCCGGGGACAGCCTGAGCCCAGGTCCAGCCATCCCACACCAATGGCAGCCCTGTACCAGGCCCACCTCCTCCTGTGCCAGACCCCTGTGCCCACCGAGCCCAGGGACGGGGGCTCATTATCCAACCCTGTCTGCCTTGGATGCTGCAGAGTGACATCTGTTCCATGTTTAATTACCGATGGGCTGCGGCTATGCCAACCCATGAATAAAATTACAGTTGTTCTGCAGTGCAAACACCGCAGCCTCAGTCTGAGGGTCTGTGAGGTACTTGTTTTGATTGGCTGGCTTTTTTAATGAGAAAAGTTTTATTACATTTTAAAGCACATTAGTAAGGATGAAACTCGCACACCTAAAGATTTATATAACACTGCAAACAGTAGCAGGGAGAAAGAAAGTTATTTATAACTTCAAATATGCTCCTGCCGTCTGATTGCATTGTTTTAGGGAGCAGGGCATTTTTAGCTGATAATTGCTTTAATGATAAATGTAGAAACTCAAGAACCAAAATATCAGAAATGTCTTTAAAAGGCAAAAGGCTCAGCTAAGATTGGGATGAGTTGACCTTATTTAGGGGAGGGAGTAAAAAGGGGGAGCTTGACCTCAGCAGAGGATAAGAAGAAATTAGGAATATTGACACTGGCAAAGGTTAGTCACCTGCAGGCAACCACCGAACACAGGCTCAGCCTATGGAAGTGGAAGCGGAGACGTGCCATCCTCTCGTCAGAGTCACCACCCAGGATTATTCCCCTTCTGTTGTCATTAAACGTTTCCCTTCAGAGTGGCGTTTCCATGCTCTGGGTGACTAGCCATCTCATCTGAGCCACAGCTGGATGATAATACAAAGTGTGGATGCAATGACCTGAATTCCATACATATTTGAAAACAGAGCAACTGGTTAGACTGTCCCTATCACTTAGGAAATGGACTTGCCCTGGGAAGGCAGGCGTTTGCTGATGCGTGGGCCTGGGAGACTGGGAGATAGCATTCCCTTCACTAAGTGTCCTCTGCAGATCTTTCCCTCTGGGGACACAGCTGAATTCAAGAACAGTCCAGCTGAGAGAGAGGGTTCTCCAACTGGCCTAGGTCCTCATCTCCAAACAGAACAAAATTGACTTTAACTTAGCACCATTGGCACATTCATTTGTTCATCCATTCCACCAGCATATATTTATTGAGGGCTTAATGCAAGCAGGCTCCTGGCACATTCAGGCCAGGAGGATATAGCCTGTGCCTCCAAAAGTGGCTTAGTGGGTATGACAAAGACGATTGAGTCCTGCTAAATAACAATGTGACAAGGACAATGGATGCCCAGCTCAGGGACAGCAGAGGACAGGGCTGGCTCTGCCTGGCCTGGGGAGGGGGGTATCAGAGAAAGGGCTACCCAAGCCAGCTTAGAAGGGTGCTTAGGAGTTTGGAGCAGGCACCCACCACCTCAAGGTCTGTGAGAAGAAGAAGAACTTGGAGTGCCTATGAGGGGGGTGATTTGGGGTTAGGTGGAGTGTCAGGCCGTGGAGCCTGGGCTTGATCCTGAGGGCGCCTGTTACCTGGAGGCAACTCTGATGGAGGGTGGGGAGGGAGTCTGAAGAGAGTGGGCAGGGCAATGGGCAAGCATGTGAAAAATAGAAGGTAAAATCAGTGTTTTCTGTTTTCCTTCTCTTAGAGGTCAGCCAAGCCAGAGTGCCTCCTGTCCGTTCAGGCAAGGGCCCCACCCAGGAACAAGGGGGCAGGAATCATAAACCAGCTGCAGGAGTCTCTCTTGGCATCCTGCCCCCACTTTGGCATGTGTATGCATGTAGCCTTCTTTCTGTGTGTGTGTTTACCTGTGTGCACATCTCTGTACAGGAAAGCCTCACTTAACGTCATTGTATGGTTCTTAGAACTGGGGCAGAATGATGTATAACAAAACCAGTTTTGCCATAGGCTAATTGATACCAACAAGAGTTAAGTTCCTACAGCATCTCATCGACATTATAATGAGACAATGTTGAACAGAAAGATGTTATCTGAGGACCTGCTGTACATATTTGTGTGTGTATGTGTGTACGCTTTGTGTATGCTTCTGTGTGTGTGCACATGACTCTACATGCTGTGTGTGCTCTTGCTGTGTGGATGTATGTTCATGAAAATGTATGCCTGTATGAGCATGTACACGTGTGAGTGTGAATGCTTGCGTGAATGTGTGCTCATGTGTGCATTTGAAGATATGAGTGTAAGTGTGTGTGTATGTGTGCGCACTCACCAGAGGATCCATGCCTAGACCAGACACTGGGTTTTTTAATAAAATCTGACACTCTGGAATCAACAGTCTGACACAACCACTGAAGCTTCTCAAATGAATCCCATACAGCTACGCACACAGCTCATACCCTTGGGCGGCTCAGGTTACTGAAGTTTCCTTGGTGAGGGGAAGAAAATGGAAACTAAGTAACAGCACTGCCTCTTGGGATAGCCCAGGCCAAGTATGAGGGGCTCTTGGACTGGGTGAGGGAGCATTTAAGGATAACTAGACAGGATCTGGCCCCTGGGACACCACTTCCTCCACCCCTGCCAACCCAGGGACAATAAGAAGGGCTCAGCCAGGCCCAAGGCCACCTCCGGGACCCTGCAGACAGGAAAGGTGCCTAAATGCCTGTGTGTCTGTGTGGGTATACAACATGTATGTGCGTGAGTGGGTATGTACAAGTGTGCGCATGTGTGTGCAGATAGGCATCTTAATGTCTGTGTATGTGCATGCACATGACCTGTTTACTGATCCAAGAACAACTATTTTCATTGACCTCAGAGTTACACCAAGTTGCATTCAAGGAGAGTGAGGACAGGAGAGAGAGGGCAGGGCCCATGTCTGTACCTGCCCTCCCCCATACTGTCCAAGGAACAGCCCATGCTAAGGACTGGAGAGATTGCTCAGTGGGTATAGGACATGTCCCAGGCACTCTGCGCTACACCACTGTGGGACAGGAATTCATTGCTTATACCAGAGACCTATTCCTTTCTTAATAGCTTGCTAGGATTTAGCTGATGGGAGGGCTTACAGCTACAGGTTCATTACTGGGTTTAAAGTCTCTTCTTGGGCAACCAAGAGCTCTGTTTCTTCTTCCTTCCTCAAGGCTGGAGGAGATGAAAGGAGCTGAGGACTTGGGGGGTGGCTGAGGGATTTAGTGGTCAGGTGAGTGGAACCTGCCAATTGTGGTCAAAACAGTTCAATTGCGGTTGTGACATGACAGCCTGAATAGGCCAAGGAATGTTTGGGAGGGAGTAAGTAGAGATACAAGTGTAGACAGCTTGTCAAGCAGTTGGGCCAGAGGCAAAGCAGGAGGCAATCCATTGGGCAGGACCACCAGAGTTGGTCCATTTGCAGAGCACTCCCTGCAGGTGCCCTCTTTACCCAGGGGTGGTGTGAGCCCATTTCACTAGCCGGGAAACTGAAGCTCAGAGGGGTTGTGCAGCCGCATATGGCCACTCAGCAGGCCTGGTGAGAGCTGTGGCCTGCACCAACAGATTTAAATGTCATGCTGGCCTTAGATTTTTCCCCTACACCCCTACCGTCTTACCCTGCCCTCTCAGTCTCTGTCTCTGCCTTCTTGATTACCTCTCCTTGCCCCTACTCTCAGTCCATTATCAGTTAATCTCAGGTGAGATATACTTGCACTTCTAGTGGCCCTGCCCATGGGCTGCTCATCTGCTCCAGATAGTAGGCTAGTCCTCAGGAACTAGAGGTTGGCAGTGCCCACAAGCTGAGCCTCAGCCATTTGGATTTTCTCAGAAGGGGGTCCCTGTCTGCAAGTGAGTTTTGGATAGACAGAGGAGAGAGACCCATCTTTCTGCAAATCCAAGACAACCAATGAGACAAATTCTGAACAGCAAGAGCCCCATAACTGTTGGGTCACGTTTTAGACCAAATGGATCACCTGCTCTCTTGAGCTGGCAGGCCACTGGGAGCTTACCCAGATGCCACTAAGCAGAGTTTGCAAGTCTCTGATCACCTACATACCCTATGACTCAGAAAGGGAAATGGTGTGCCAGCCAGTCTCCTCTGCATCAACTGTCACCCAGAAGGACGAAAAACAATTAATATCTCAGATATCTTTTCCCAAGGGTCATTCCAGCTGAAAAGCCTAAATATCAGACAGGGTATGAATGTGCTGCATTTATTATTTTCACCATGGAGACGTCCAAGAACATTGACCTTTTCAGCTTCAATAAAAGCGGATTTTCCTGCAGGTCCTTTGACAGCAGCTGCAATTGTGAAGCTGGTGGAAACTCAATATTGAACACCAAAGAATAGAAAAAAGAGTCACCTTCCCTCAGCTTATGAGGGTTATTGACACCCATTTGCAATGAGAAGTGGAGAAACACATGAGGTCCTGAGTCCTGCTCGGAGAGGCCTATCTTGGACCCTGATGGCGCAGGCATCGTTCCAGCACCAGAGGTGTCTGTTATTCACTCACTCAGTTCAAAGCAAGTTGAACTCAGAACAGAGCTGAAGTAGTGGGCTGCTTTGGAATTCAGCAGGAATGGTTTCTGGCATGCTTAAGACTCAGTGTTCCTTCTTGGGGCCAGAAGGCTCCAGACATCCCACTCTGACTCATCTTCCCATCAATTCAGCTCAGGGCTGACCTTCTTGCCACTAGTTATCTACATTGGTCTGCAAAATCTTGCAAATTTTCTATCCCATTATTTCTCCTAACCATGATATCCAACACATAGGGGAACGACATGACAGTCAAATGGTAACAGTGCTGCCTTGCACTGAAACAAGGTATTTAACAGTAGCAAAAGCTAGAGTTCCCATTAAAAACCAGTGGCTTGACCTCAGGCATTTTCTCTTCCCCATCTCAACCTCGCCACCACGAAAGTGAAGCAATTTCGAAAAGTATGAAACAACAAGGACAAAGATAAATGAAGGAATAATAGCAATGAGGGATTTCAATGAATTTTGGAAGGCTGAACGTAGGGGGAAGAGTACGACCTGAGGAGCAGAGCAGAGAAAGTAACATCAGAGGTGCCTGGGAGGGGGACACTGCCGAGTATGAGTCCACTAATCACTGAATGTCCAGTCTCAGTAGCGGAAGGGCTGGGCTCCAGATCCTGAGCCAGGGAATGGGGACACAGGGGAATTAAAAACAGAGGGACTTGGTAATGTCATAAAAGATGGCAGGATCAGAAGCTACAGGAATTTGTCCTTCCATCCATACAACTATAGAGTTGTCAGGAACTGTCTGAAGCAATTGTCGTAGAACTCTGGAGTCTAGCTGAATACTTGAAGTGTTCAGGGGCAAGCTTGATGAAAAGGGTAGAAAGTTCTGCTAAGTTCTCATGTTTTGCATAATGACTACCATCCCCCAGCTACCAGCCCTTGGCAGGTAGTCATGAGGATAGAAGCCCATGTTTCTGGTGTGGCTTGTTGGTGCTAGTGTAGCAATAAGAATCTTGTCCTACAAAAATGTGATTGCTGATCACTGTTTTTGATCATTGAGAGACTGGCACAGAGGCCAGTCATGTTTGAAATCTCATGGGCTGAAGCAGCTTCTCCACCATGAAGGAATTTAAAGAGACAGTATTCCCCTCTTCCAGATATTTAAAGGAATCTTTTTAAGGTCACTGCCTGACCACAGAGACATAAGAACAAAAACTTCAGTGATCATATACTATAAGGAATACATGCTTTGAAGAAATAATTTGGAAAAGTCACAAATATGTGGCCCCAGTCCTCAACAAGGAAAATCAGCAAACCCCAAGGAATGGGAGAAATTGAGTTCCAGAGTTATCAAGACATAATACTCAGAATGTCCAGTTCTCAACAACAAATACAAAATATACAAAACAAACAAACAAACAATAGCAGCAACAACAAAGAACAGGAAAGTATGGCCTAGTCATAGAAGAAAAAAAAAGAATTTTACAGAAACCATTCTTGAGGAGAACCAGACATAAAAATTGTTAGTTAGAGATATTAAATTGACTACTTTTACTATAGTCAGTAAGCCAAAGGAAACCATAGTAAAGAACTAAAGGAAATGAAAATAGTTTTAAAAAATTAGAATTTCAATAAAAAATATTATAAAAATTATAAAAAGGAACCAAACAGAAATTTTGAAGCTGGAAAATACAATAATGAAAAAGAAAAACTCACAGGAGGGGTGCAACAGCAGATTTGAGTAGATAGAAGAAAGGATCAGTGAACTTGAAGATAAGACAATTGAAAATATCCTGAGAAGCAGAAAAAAAAATAATGAAAGAAAATAAATAGAGCCTGAAGGACTTATGGAACATCATCCACATAACAACATTTGCATTATAGAAATCACAAAAGAGAGAAAAGGGTAGGAAAAATATTTGAAGAAATGATGATGAAAACTTCCCAAATCTGGTGAATGATCTCAGAACATCCAAAAAGCTCAGCTAATACCAAGCAGGATAAATTCGATGAGATTCACATCAAGGCATATTTTACTTAAATTGCTAAAACCCAAAGACAAAGAGAAAATTTTGAAAGTAGCAAGAGAGAAGCAACTGGTCATGTACGAGGGATCCTCAATAAAATGAATACCTGATTTGTCATCAGCAATCACGGAGGCCAGAGGCAGTGGGAAGACATATTTAAAGTCCTGAGAGAGAAAATTCAACTGAGAGTTCTATATCTGGCAAAACTGTTCTTCAAGAATGAGGGGTGAATTAAGACATTTCCAGATAGACAAAAGCTGAGGTAGACCATTACAAATAGACCTGCTCTACAAGAATTGCTAAAAGGAGTCCCTCAGATTGATATAAAAATACACTAGATAGTAACTAGGAGACAAAAGAAGAAATAACACTAGTAAAAGTACTCATAAGTAAATATAAAAGTCAGTATTATTGTACTTTTGATTTGGTCTGTAATTTTCTCTTTTTCTTATATGATTAAAAAGACAAATGCATAGAATAATAATTGTAAGTCTATGCTATTGGACATTCAATATATAAAAATGTAATCTATGACAATAATAATATAAGGGGGAGGGATGGAGGTATATAGAAGCAGAGTACTTGTATATATGAAAATGAGTTGGTATTATTTAGATTAGATTCTAAGTTTAAGATATTAATTGTAATCCCCAAGGTAATCACTAAGAGAATAATTGAAAAAAATATGAAAAAGGGAATCAAAATGGAATACTACAAAAGTCAACTAAATACACAAAAGGCAGTAATGGGAAAATTAAGGAACAAAAAACATGTAGGACATACAGAAAACAAACTAGAAATGACCCCTGAAGGTATAGTCTTACAGAAAACAAATAAGAACAGCAGTTGTAAATTCTTTTTTGTCAGTAATCACATTAAAGTA
The DNA here is from genome assembly GCA_028627145.1 of Eidolon dupreanum. Lineage (NCBI taxonomy): Eukaryota > Metazoa > Chordata > Mammalia > Chiroptera > Pteropodidae > Eidolon > Eidolon dupreanum. The sequence continues at coordinate 102,102,853 of CM053508.1, read as the reverse complement.
AACGGATTAAACTCTCTTACTAAAAGATGGAGATTGGCAAATTAAATAAACAAAATAAAATCCATTTATATGATGTCTACAAAGACTTATTGTGGATGTATGAACACAAGAAGTTAAAGTAAAAGGGTGGAAAAAGATATTTCATGCAAATAGTAACCAAAAGAGTGCTGAGGGGTCCATATTATTGTCAAACAAAAGAGACTTAAATAAAAAAGATTAAAAGAGACAAAGAAGAACTAGGGAAAAGATAGATGAATGGATGGATGGATGGATGGATGGATGGATAGATAGAGAGACAGACAGACAGACAGACAGACAGACAGACAGATAAAAGGCTTAATACAGTAAGAAAATACATTAATTATAAACATATATGTACTTAACAACAGAGCCCCAAAATATATGAAGCAAACATTGACAGAATTGAAGGGAGAAATAATTCTATAATAATAGTTGGAGACTTTAATACCCCACTTTCAATAATAGATAGAACAAGACAGATCAAAAAGGAAACAGAAGATTTGAACAACACTATAAAGCAATTAGACTTCATAGCCGTATATAGAACACTTCATTAAACAACAGCAGAATACATATTCTTCTCAAATGTCTACAGGAATTCCTCATGATAGACCTTATTTAGGCCAGAAAACAAGTCTTAATAAATTTTAAAAAACTGAAATCATACAAAGTATCTTTTCTGATCAAAATGAAATAAAAGTAGAAATCAATAACAGAACAAAAATTGGAAAATTCACGAATATGTGGAAATTAAACAATACACTCTTAAATTACTAATGGGTCAACAAAGACACCACAAGAGAAATTAAGCAATACCTTGAGACTAATGTAAACAAAGTTATAACATACCCAAACTTATTGGATGCAACAAAAGAACGCTATAAGTGAAATTTATAGAAGTGAATACATACATTAAAAAACTAACTATGCACCTTAAGAAACTAGAAAAAGAAAAGCAATCTAAACCCAAAGCAAGTAGAAGTAATAAAATAATAAAGGTTAGAGGGGAGATTTTAAAAAATAGAGAATAGAAAACCACAATCGATAAAACCAAAAGTTGGTTATTTGAAAAGATTGAAAAAATTAATGAACCTTTAGGTAAATTGACTAAGAAAAAAAGAGAAGACTCAAATTACTAAAATCAGAACTTAAAGTGGGCACATTACTGCAGATTTTACAGAGGTAAAAAATATTATAAGAGAATACCATGAACAGTATATGCCAACAAACTGAAAAGCCTAGATGGAATGGACAAATTTCTAGAAGCACACAATATCCCCGCCCTAAAAAAAAACTCAAAAAGGAAATAGAAAATCTCAATAAACCCATAACTAGTAACATTAGATCATTCTCCTGACAAAGAAAAGGCCAGGACCAGATGTATTCACTGGTGAATTCTATCAAGCATTTAAAGAAGAATTAGCATCAATCTTTTCCAAACTCTTCAAAAAAATGGAAAAGGAGAGAACATTTCCTAACTCACTCTATGGATCCAGCATTATACTTATAGCAAAGCCAGAAAAAGACTACAAGAAAACTACAGACCAATATCCCTTATGAATGTCGATGTCAAAATCCGGAACAAAATACTAGAAAATTAAATTCAGCAGTAAACAAAAAAGGATTATACATTACAACCAAATAGAATTTATTCCCAGAATGTAAGGATGGCTCAACAAATAAAAACAATCAATTAATACAACATACTCTATTAATAGAATGAAGGGAAAACCACATGATCATCTAAATTGATGTGAAAAAGCATTTGACAAAATTCAGCACCCTTTCATAATAAAAACACTCAATAAACTAGAAGACAACTTTCTCAACATGATGAAAACCAAATATGAAAAACCTACAGTTAACATCATAGTCAATGGTGAAAGACTAAAAGCTTTCTACCTAAAACCAGGAATAAGACAAGGAAGGATTCCTGCCTTCATCACTTCTATCGAACTATTCATAACTTAAATTCTGTTGTATCGGAAGTTCTAGCTAGAGCAATTACACAAGAAAAAGAATAAAAAGTGTCTAAATTGGAAAAGAAGGAGTAAAATGATCTGTGTTCACAGATGACAGAATTTAATATGTAGAAAACTCTAAAGAATCCACAAAAAATATTAATACTAATAAACAAATTTAGCAAAGGGGCAGACTATAAAGTCAACATGCAAAATCAGTTGTATTTCTGTACACTTATAATGAATGGTTCAAAAATAAAATTAAAAGAACAATTCCATTTACAGCAGCATCAAAACGATAAAATACTTAGGAATAAATTTAACCAAGGAAGTAAATGATTTGCACACTGAAAACTATAAAACACTGCTAAAAGAAATTAAAGAAGACCTGAATAAATATAAATATGTTCATGGATTAGAAGACTTAATATTATTAAAATGACAAACATTACCCAAAGTGATCTACAGATTCAGTGCAATCCTTATCAAATCCCTATGGTAATTCTTATAGATATGGAAAAACTCATTCTAAAATTTAAATAGAATCTCAAAGAACCTGAACAGTCCAAACAATTCTGAAAAAAAAGTTGGAAGATTCACATTTCCTGACTTCAAAATTTACCACAAACCTACAGGAATCAAAATAGTGTGGTACCTGCACAAGGAAAGACATATTGACCAATAGAATAGAATAGAGAGACTAAAAATAAACTCCTGCCTACATAGTCAACTGATTTTCAACAAGGATATCAAGGCGAGTCAAGGACATGTCTTCAATAATAGTTGGCAACAGATGTCATTTAAAAAAATGGAAATTAGAACAGCATTAGGCTTTTCAACAATAGTAAAAACTGGAACAAAATGAAGTAAAGCTTTTAAAATTCTGAGGAAAAAAATTTCTAAAATTCTGTACCCAGCTAAACTATTCATCAAGAATGAGAACAGAATAAACAGATTTTCAAAACTTTTAGCACTAAAAATATTTATTTTCCAAATATCCTTTCTCAAGAAGCTGAAAAATGGAACTGGAGAAAATACTACAACAAAATGAGAAAGAACAAGACTAGCATCAGAGGATCCAGGAAATGAAAGATTCACACAGGAAATGAGTGAAGGTTGCTCCTGAAGTGACATCTTTACAGTAGATCACAGCAAGAGAGAGAAGGTTCCAAGAAGAAAGTCCTTGGGATATGTTAGGGCAGTTCTCAGATTTTCCTGGTTCATGATGTCCCTGTCTTGGTAATTTTTTCTTGGTGCTCCTAGGCTAAAAAAATACCTAACAATTCTGTTTACTGAACAAGTTTATCAATATTTATGTCCTAACAACTTGCCATTTGAAAAAATAGTACATATAAATTGAAAAAATTTCTGAATTTTATTCTTTAACAACCACGATTACTTCCTAATGAGATGTGTGTGCCTGTTGGACTCTGCACAGCTTCTCAAACCTTTGAATCAAATTATACACCTCCACCCTCATTTTCTACACCGATTTTCACCCAGTACTTGCTTTTTATCATAGTAACTGCTGATAAGTCAGTTCTGCAAAAGTGTGACATCATTATAAGGAATGTAGTTCATTCTAACATGGAAACAGTGAACTACCTTGTAGTAGTAATTTGTGATATCTAACAAATGTCAACTATCACTGTGATTCCCTCAGAAATGTAAAATACTCACGGCACTTCTGAGTGATCACTACCATATCCTGGGGCAAATTGGTGCAATTTGGAAATTGTGAAATTATACTATCTCATAAAGAACTATCTTAACAGGATTGTGGCAGAGATTTCAAAACATGTGGAAATAAGTAGTGAAAAGAATATTGAAAACTAGGCAAGGAAAAAAATGAAGCAATTACTAACTTTAGGGGGAAAAAAACAAGGTTGGGCAAGAAAGGAGATGAGATGATGTTATACTTCCTCAGCTCAACAATGAATGACATGTGCCAACTAATAACATAAACACTGACCATAGTTTTTATCAGAAGTGTAATGGGTATGGTGGAGGAGCATTAGGGTGGGGGTGTCCTAAGAAAGCTAGGAAGTCATTCACATGGTGGGATGTCAATACAGAACGACAGAACCAAACGAAGAAAGGGCAGTGATTATGAATGTGGAGTGGAAACATGGAGGTCAATATGGAGGGAACAGGTATAGGAGCTGAAAGCATTGTCTCTGGGATCAAGATTGGGATGTAGGGAAATGGAACTATTGTTCCTTATGAAAAACCTTTTAGTGACTTTTTGAACTACGTGCATGCATTGCTTTGATAACATTTAAAAATTAAACAAAGCAATATTAAAACCCAACAAATGTAACCCAGATGCTCCTTATGGACTAGATAATATTTCACATGCAATAGAAAGGCTAATAACTCTCTGGAGATTTCTGCAAATGTGAGCCTGAGAGTGGAGGGATGAATTATATTCTCATGGTGCTTTGGTCTCTGGCTGCTGCCTCTGCTGAATTCTTGTCCTCTGCTCTCTATCCTGCTTCTGTGATTTACTCATCATGGCCCACCTTCCCCAGCCTCTCCATGTCAACTAAGAAAACAAGGCTGAGGCCTGTGAGTTTGTGGACCTCTATGGGGGTAGGTGGAGCTGCCTATTAGATATCCTTTCCCTCTACATGAAGCCTGGACTTCCCCTTCTAGCTGGGTCCTCTGGCCCCTGCCCCAGCTGCAGAGGTGGATGACCCTGGGAGTTCCAGCTCTTATTCCCCAGGCTGGTTTTAAGTCCACCATGGTTGTAAAGGTGTGTGTGTGTGCATGTGTGTGTGTACAACCATAGTTCAACAAACACTGAGAATAATGATAAATGCACAGGTGTGCTGACTTAATCTCAGAAATCCCAAATAACTCACTCGGTAGCCTCCTGATAGAAAACCCATGGATGGTCAAATGTTTTAGGGATCAGGAGCTGTGCCTCACTCATCCAGAATAGCTGACAAAGGACTTTGGATCCCCTTGCAGCCCCTGAAGAGGTTCTCCTTCCCAAATGGGCCAAGGATCCCTGTTTAAAGAAGCTGGTCTTGTCCCTGCAGCATTATCCTAAGCTGGTGGAGAGCAGCATTAGTACATCTTTTCCCTCACGTCCCCTGCAGCATGTACCACAGCCCCAGGTGGGCATGTGGGGTCTAATCCCTCTTTAAGAAGTGGCCAGTGCCCAGCATTGGTCCCCCTGGCCTCCCCGAGGACACTGTCTGCACAGATGTTCCAGAGAGGTGTTGCCTCAATGGCGACCCTCTGGCCTTCCAGCTGGTTGGCCCATGGACAGGACAGTCTGAGGGAAAGGGGCTCCATGCTCCTGGTCAGCCCCTGCATCTGTGGATTGCACAGTCACATGACCCATACTGGAGTCATCTTCTCCACTCTGCCCTGGGAGGCTGCATGGAGGGAGCAGTGGAGAGTTTCAGGGAAACATCCAGCCTCCATGATGAGGGTAAACCTCCAACGCTGGCAGCGAAGGGATCCATCCAGGTAGAGCCATGCCCTGAGATTGCTCCCAGTGACCACTGGTCTGGCCACACTGGTCTCCACCCCATCCTGAATGTGGGTGAGTGGCACTTCCCTTAGGACTCCAGAGGATAAAGTTGAAGACAATGAAAGAGGACAAAGGCCAGCATGTCCCAGACAGCTAGAGCTCTTTCTCGGGCCTGATAGACCTGCTTTTCTCCCAGTTCCTGTCCCACCTTCCCTGGCATCATCTGGGGGACTGTCCTGGGGACACCACATCTCAGGGCCTTGTCTTCTTCGAATCTGCCCACCCCTTCTTCCTACCCCCTCTCTCCTGGCAAGACACAGCCTTTTCTACTTGTCCAAGTTTCCCTGAATGGGAAGAACACTGGAAACAGTTTTCTCCTTAGGAAGACCCTCCAAACCCCACCCTGCTGCCTCTGTCCCCGCCTCACCAGGACTCCCTTCAGCCTCCTCTAGTCAGGTGCAGGGGAACCAAGGGTCACTGAGCATGGACTGCCAAAGTCCCATCACACGCACATTTTGGATGTTCTCCCTGGAACAAGTCAGTCTTGCAGGTATTATTAGACCCCCAGGCTGGTATCATGTCCTCACTGTCCTCCTACTGAGGCAGGATCCACATTCTGGTCATACCCTGGGCTTCCCTGAGGTAGATGCAACCCCCATCTCACATCTTCCATGGAACCCCCATTTTGCTTAGGGCCTGGCTCAAACCCCAAATGCACCAGCTATGACTTCCTGAGTAACCAACCTTGTATCCCTGCCAAAGAACAGGGTGGTGGGGGAGCCCATACTGTCCTGAGCTGCCCAGTGTCATTCAAACCTTCGGTGTCCACGAGGCAGGAAACATTCCTTCCTTAAGCACGTCTGGTCGTCACTGGCCCCTGCACCATTGCAGGGCCAGGATCAGCACAGTGCAAGCAGAGCTCCATTCTGAGTTGTTGGTTGTTCTTCCTGGCTTGGGGCATAATTCATAACACTTGGCTTCTGTCACCCGGCTCTCCACAGTCTGGGGGTGCTGAGGAGTAGGGCATCTGGTCAGGGTAAGGGCAGCATCCTGAGGCAGTTCTGGAAGAAAAGTGAGGAGCATGAGGGCTGAGCTGGCTGACAGCTTCTCCAGCAGCAAGGAGTCTGGCTGCCCCTGATCTGGAAAGGAGTAGACACTCACGTACCCCTCTGTCCCTAGCACCAGGTGACTGGACCCTCCTTAGGCCTCCTCATGTGGCCAAGCTGCCCACACATCCCTGTCTGTCAAGCTTGTGGAGGAAAATTTATTAAGAGCCATCTGCTCAGCCAATAATGAGACTCGGCCCTTTGCTCTGGCTCTGGTTGGGGGTGTTCCACAGGAACAGGCTTTCCAGGGATGCTTAGGCAGAGCCATGCTGTATCTTGGCAACCAGACCTAAAGCCAAGTCCTCCAGAGACCCAGACTCCAGGCCAGCACTGGGAAGAGGAGAGAATGGAGGCAGCTCAGCACCACCCCTCCCCTTAGCACTCATCCCTCTCTTCAGCTGGACCCTTGAGTACCCACACCCTGCCCTGCCCTGGCCTGCTTTTTCTCTGGGCTTCTCTGGGCTCCAGGGCTGTCCTCAGCCAAACTTCATCTGTAAAAGGTGTTGGGTGGGGGATGGCATTATTTCTCTGGCTCTTGCTTGTGGGCCCATGGTTCCTTAGCTACCCATACCCCAGACACTTCTCATTCTCTGGACAACTTGCTTAAAAGCAACAGCAGCTGAGTTGACTGGGTTAGGTGTGTGATGCTTGCAGACCTCCTGACACAAACCTCCCTGCTCCCAGGGCTGCCCTTCTCTCCAAGGCCAGCCAGGACCAGCCATTCCTAGGTGCCTCTCTATTCTTCTGGTCCAGGAGCTGGAAAGGAAAGCGACAGGCTGCTGGTATTGGCCCTCCTGCCCTCTGTGGAAAACTTTCTCAAGAGGGGAAAGCTGCCCAAGGCCTGCACAGCCCAGAGAGGAGCAAGTCATTCGTGAAGACCACCTTGCTCAGGCCTGCTGACCTCTCTATCAAACACCTTTCCCCTCTCCAGCAAAGCTTTGGGGAGACAGGCCTCAAGCTGGAGCACCCCTCCAAGGGCATCATCTTTGACCTTTACTGTTCCCCCTCACCAGGTTTCTAAGAATGTCTCCTCTGCCAGGGAGCACAACCCCCAGAGCCAGCCAGTGAGCCCACCCATCCCCACTCCTTGGACGCGGGCCCATCCCAACGTCCTCAGAGCTGTTGCTCCCTGGGGACCCTCTCAGCCCCTCTCCTTGGAGAGTCACAGAAGCCAGGAACTTCCAGGAGAGGAGACTACTTCATTTCCCTGTGGAGTGGACACTCTGGCGCTCCACCCACACCTCTCTGGGCTGACACCGCCAGCCCTCGGCTGTTGGGAATATCGCTGGCGATTCACTCAGAATCACCTCAGCAGCCAGCAAGCTCCCCTCCCAAGGTTATGTGCCTCAGGGGTGATCCCACATCCAATGACAGGCACAAAGACCTGTTCCTTACCTCAATATGGGGGTAAATCTGAAGGATGTTCCAGCTCCAGAGCTCTCTGTAGGACTGGCTGAGGCCTTAGCTATAACCCCCCTGTGGACTGGCTTCTCTCTCTGCCTACTCCTGTGTGCCTCACTTCCCTACATGGGTCCCTCCTGAGAGCTCTGAGCGTAAACCTCTGCCCCAAACTCTCCACCTCAGTCTGCTTCCAGGGAACTCGGCCTAAGATGCCTTTGGACTTTGGGGCCAGCTGGATGTGGGTATAAGGGGCTAGGGCTCCCATCCTGGAATTTTCATTGCAAACTCAGAGTTGTAACTTCAAGTCTTAACCTTCAGCTGACTATGGCATGGGCCTGAGCCCCACAGGCCTCACCTACCTCGTCACCTCTATGAAAGACTCCCTCTGTGGTAGAAACTACTGATTCTCCTCCCACATCCTCTCTGATCCCCTTGGCCACGTCTGCACCCATGTCCCAATTCTGTGAGCTGCACTCATAACTTCTCAGAGGCCTGCTCTGGGGAGCGGGAGCAGCTCTGCCCATAGGCACAGGGATTTTTTGTCCCCTGGGCAACTCTTAGTGGATGACTGTCAGGTAGAGAGCTAAGAAAGCCCAGCTCCTTTACCTCAGGGTTAGGGCAGCTGGGACTTTGCCTGAGATGGCAGTCTGGTTGGCTTCTTCCCTGCCTTGCGTCCCCTCACCTCCTCCTTTATTGCTCTCCCTAGGAGCACATCCTTAGTAAACCACAGGGATGCTTGCCTTGGGCTCTGCTTCTAGGAAGCCACACCCGAGACACTCTTCTCTTATACGAGAGAAAGTGGAGTCCAGAGAGAATCAATACGCAGCACTCAAGCCTGTGGGCCTTGGATTGTGTCATTTCCATGTTTAAGTCAGGCCCAGAAGACTTTCTCCCACTGAAGGATCCACCAGATAAAGGTCGCTCACCCACGTTTTCTTCCATTATTTTTGAGAGCTGCAGTTGTTATAATTAAATCTCCAATCTACTCCTTGGAATTTATTTTGGTGCATGGATAGGGAAGGAAACCAATTTAATATTTTTCATAAACAGTTAACCAACTATCACAATATCACTTATTTATTTATATGGTTTTTAAATTAAAAATGAATTAGTACATGAAATGATATCCAAGATATTAAGTTAAAAAAACCAACAACAAAGTTCAGAACAGTGTGTATAATAAGCTCTTATTTGTTTAAAAACTGTATACAAGAGCTCCTGTATGCATGGACAGTTCCTGAGTTTATAGAAACTGTTTAATTGTGGTTGCCCTCAGAGAGAGGCAAGAGTCTCAAGTAGGAGTAGGACCTACTTTTCATTGAATATCCTTTGACCTATTTGAATTTTTTTTTTATCATAATCAATTTTCACCTTTCGGTAAAAAGTAAATTAAAAAATTCAAGATTCTGTAAGTTGTAAGTAACAAAACACAGCTGATGGGGGAAAAAATGGCATAGATGATAGAGGCTCTGTTCATTCCTCTGGCGACCATATCAAAGTTGTGACAGAAACAAAGAGCAAACAGCAAGGAAAAATCACCTGGGATCTAGACGAACAAGTCATACAACTACGGAAAATAAAAGAAATCACCCTGCAACAGCAGAAGGTAGGACAGGGTGAGGACGCTGGGCTGCCTGATCCCCAACAGCTGGGTGAGACAGAGGCTACAGCAGCCGCAGCAGCAGAAGCCTCTTAAAGGGGCCGCAACGACAAGCAGATTTTCTCGATGACGGACCTGCTCGCTCTGAGTACCAGTGCCGATTTAGTTGCACACAGGGAGCACCAGAGACTTACAAGGAGACATTGTTGAAGTGAGGGCCAAGGCGAGACTTGCTCTGTACAGAAATGCCAGCAGTATCCATTGTTTCCTGTTGAGCCCTCCCTGCTCCCAGTGCATGGACACAGTGCCCCCATAGCTGTGAGGCCATCAAACTGGATAACAGAGGTTGCTCTACCCCTCCAACTCCAGAACCTACCCAAGCCACATCCATGTGTATCCTCAGCGAGTCAGCTGTTCCTTCCTGAGCAGCACCTAGACTCACACTGGAGCCAGCTGGCCTCAGTTTTGGCATGGCCTTTTGAGGCAACTATAAGCACAGCATCTGTGGATTGCTTGCTGAATCTTAACAGGTGGCCCCGGAGGGGCACAGTCTTGAGCTAAATCTGGCCTGCAGCTGAACCCCTCTCAGGACTGTGCCACTGGACACCTACTTCACAAATCCACACTAATAAGACCGGGAGACTTAGGAGCTTTGTGTAGCACATAGAAACAGACACAGAAAGGCAGTCAAAATGGGAAGACAAAGAAGCAGAAACCATATGAGAGAAGAGAACAGAGATCTGGATATCATGGAGTCAAGTAATCTAACAGATGCAGAGTTCAAAACACTGGTTATAAAGATGCTCAATGAACTTTTGGCAAGGGTAGATAAATTCAGCAAAGAGACAAAAAAAAAACATAAAAATGGAAATGGAAATTACAAAAGGGAACCAGTCTGAAATGAAGAACACATTATCTGAGATGAGAACTATATTATATACAATAAACAAAGTGAATAAAGAAAAAGATCACATGATCTATCTAGAGGATGGAAAGCCAAGGACACTCAATCAGAATGGCAAGAAAAAAATGCCAAGACTATAAAAATAATTTCAGGAGCATATTGGACACTATTAAGTGTCAAAATATCCATCTGATTGGCGTAACTGAAGGAAAACAAGATGTTGAACAGTTGTTTGAAGAAATAATGATGAAAAACTTCCCTAACCTGGTAAAAGAAATGGACATAAAACTTCAGGAAGCTCAGAGACGCCCAGAAACAAGGGATCCAAAGAAGTCCACACCAAGACACATCATAATTAAAATGCCAAAGGTTAAATGCAAAGAAAAAATATTAAAAGCAGCAAGACAAAAGCAGATAGTTACCTATAAGGGAATACCCATAAGACTGGCAGCTAATTTCTCAAAAGAAACTATGCAGGACAGAAGGGCTTGGCACAAAATATTTGACGGGATGAAGAGCCAGGATCTATAACCAAGAATACGTTATCCAGCAAAGCTATCATTTAGAGTTGAAGGACAGATAAAGAGCTTCCCAGACAAAAATAAGCTAAAGGAATTTATCACCACTAAGCCAGTATTACAGGAAATGTTGGAGGGACTTCTTTAAGAAGAAAAAACATGTTCCAAAAACAGGAATAAAGAATGGTAACAACTACATTCCTATCAATAAGTACCTCAGATGGAAAAGAATGAATTGCTCCAGCCAAAAGATAGAGTGGCTGAATGGATAAGAAAACAAGACCCCTACATAGGTTGCCTATAACAGGCTCACTTCAGATTAAAAAACACACACAGACTAAAAAGAAAGGGATGGAAAAAGATATTGCTTTGATGGACCTAGAAGTTATTTAAGTCAGGTAGAGCAAGATAAAAATTATATGATTTCACTTATATGCAGAATCTAAGGAATAAAAAGAATAAATTAATCAAAAACAGATTCACAAATATAGTCGACAGAGGGGATGGGGTTTGGGAGGATGAGAGAATGGAGTTAAGGGTTAAAGAAGTACAAATTAGTAGCTGATGGACGATTACGGGAATGGGGAGCATGGCATAGGGAATGCAGTTAGCGTTAATATGTTGGCTAGGTGGAGGGTCAGGGGAGGGAGGGAGCAATTGGGGTGATCGTTTCATGAACTATATAGATGTCTAACCAACATACTGTATACTTGAAATTAATTAAAATAAAATTTAAAAATTGTCATGCAGGACACAAAAATAATCCCAATCAATGTGCTCCATGTATGTTCAATAAATATTGGTTAAATTTAAAAAAAGGCTAGAAGATACTGTAGAAGAGTGATTTAAACTTCCTGTGGTAGATTGTTACAGTGGCCTCCAATAAATCACATCTTTTTGTGTCTGTGCCCCTTTATGGTGTGACTTCGGGTTCTTCCCATTGAGAGGTGGAGTCTATAGCCCCTCCAACTGAATCTGTGTTGACTTTATAACGTGCTTTAGCCAACATAATTCAGGGAAGTGACCCTGGGTCAGTTCTGGAGCCTCCACCATTAAAAGTGTTGCAGCTTCTACTTTACCCTCTCAAAGCTCTAAGACCACCACACCATGCAGGCCAGCTTCTTGGAAGATGAGAGGGTATGTGGTGGATAACTGAGACACCCAACCCAAAAGCCAGAACCACCTGCCAGCCTTAGCTGCATAAGTGACCCTGGGCGAAAAAAAAACACCCAAAAGCCACCCACAAAATCATCAAAAATAATAGTGGTTAATGTTTTAAGCCACTATGCTTTGGAGTGGAATGTTATGCAGCAATAAGTAACTGAAATATTTGGGCTGAAGAAAGCTTTTTTCTTAATGCAGTGCTAAAGAAAAAGAGATAGAAATAGGAATAATTCAGCTATGTGAAAATGTAAAACACAAACAAATAAAACACCACTAACAACTGGTGCTCATCTAGGGGGGGTTATCAAAAATGCCTGGGGAGCTTTATCAATATGCATATACCAGCCACATCCTAAAAAAACATATAAGTCTCTCCAGGGTTTAGAGTAAGTACAATGTGGCATTAGATCATGGTAGAGCAAGGACTCTGTAGACAGGCAGTGGGCTTGAATCCCACTTACTGGGTCTGCGCCTTTGGGAAAGTTATTTTACCTCTCTGTACCAGGCTCTGCATCTGTAAAATTGGTACAATAACAGCACATACCTCATAGGGTTATTGTTGTATGTATTAGATAAGTTAACACATGTGTAACAATTAGAACAGTGCCTGGGACACAGTAAATACTTAATAAAGATAGCTAGCAGGTGTATACTGAAAAATTTCCAAGTAATTTCCATATACCATCTGTAAAACCAGAAAAAAAAAAAATTGACTGGACCGTGTCTGTGGGAAGTGATTTACAGCACATTATGATGAGCAAAAGGTTATTGTCCTAAACATATAAAGAGTTATTAATAAACAATAAGGAAAATATGAAAAAACAAATGTAGTCAATTCCAAAAGAGATGCAAATGCACAACAAACATTAAAAACATTAAACTTTAATGGTCATCAGAAATATATATTAAAACAATATGCTTCTGGTCTTTTATATTTGCAAAGAGTAAAAAGAGTAATTACCAATGCTGATGAGTGGGTGGAAAAACAGAAATTTCATACCCTGTTAGGCAGATTCTGAATCGTTAACATCTTTCTGAGACAAATGTAGCAATATGCAGTCACAATTGTAATGTGATCCATGTCTTGGAATTTTTCATAGGGAAATCGTCAAACAGGTAAAAAACAATATGTGAAGAAAGATATTCATAATCGTCCCCATGATACAACAAAAAACAAAAAACTCAGATGCCAGTTAATGAAGATTCATAAAGCAAAGGGTGTTGATAAGGGGCAAAGCAGATTTCAAAGCAAAGTGAACATGGTATGATCCACTTTTGTAGATACATATGCAGGGGGTGTCACTGTCCCAGCTGGTGAGGAGGGGGTTGGTGGTGGCATGTGATATTAGGAAGCTCAACAGGGGCTGCAGATCCTAGAGACTTCCCTACATCAGTTTCATCCAACCCAAGGCGACAGTTTTATCCTAATCTGCCTGATTACTGAATTTTATTTTTCAGTTGGCTCAGAACTTGATGGGGAGAGAAGGGTATTGTGTATTGCTCACCTCAAATGCCAATAAACCCCTCCTCTTCTCTCATTCTTTCACAATAGGCCTGATTTGATGAGCCATTAGCCCATCATTTTGCAACCAAAAATCTGGTTACCCTTTCTCTTCTCTAGGGCAGGAAGAGCTTCATATGCAAACCTTCCCAGAGGAGAGATAAAATATTTGCATTCTATCTCTAATCAACAAAAAAGGGAAAAGAGAGTAAATCATTTAGATTCTACAAAAAAGTAGGCTGAGCATTCACATTCTGCTACCACATATATGTAAAACTTATTGTAAATACTTGGGGAAAAAAGACTAAAAGGATGCAAACCCTAAGACAAACTGAAGGAGGGGACAGGATAGTTGAACAGCAAGGTGTTAACAGTAATTATTTTAGTAGATGGGATCAAGGGTGTTTCCTGTTTTCTTGAATTTTTCTGTAATTTACATATATTTCTCTTGAAATAGAAAAACAATAATCTATACCATCAGATTTTTGTCCACTTTTCAAAGGTGGCTCAGCTCAAAATAATCTCTAATCCTAGCCTTTAATTTGACAGTTTTGGTGGGTGTCTAGTGGCCATCGTGTACAGTGTCCCTGTTTGCTCCGCAACCCTATCTCCATCCTGGCCTGAGGGGTTGAACCAGGGATTGACACTAACCCAAGCTGAGCCAGTTGAGATTCCCTGGCCAGGAATTTGGAATCAGGCCGAGAAAGTCAGTCTTTCTGTGGCTAAACCTGTAACACAGCCAGGAAAGGTGGGTGGCCATGTTTTCAAGCATGTGGCAACAGGAGTCCAGGCTCTGAGTGGTGGACCTTCCTGAGACCTGGGTTCTTCTTCGCGGATTCTACAGCCTTTAAAAAACCATGGTTTTATTTAAGCCTGTTCCAGCTGGATGGCATAATCAGAAGGATATGAACAGATATCAATTTTGGTATCCGAAATAAAGTTACGAGTAGATGGTCTTTGAAAGACAATGAGCTGACTGAGGCAGGATGGGAATGAGGAAGTCAACAGTGAGACATTCCCATTCAACATTGAGAAGCCTCTCAACTGGGTTATACATTAGAGAAGCAGTCATGGTGCTGGTTGGCTCTTGGGTCTAGGATTAGGGAGCAACAGAAAGTAAGACTGTAAGGGACCCCTATAGTTAGAGGGCTCAGGTTTTCACAAGAGATATGTTTCCAGAAAAAAAAAAAAAAAAAAAGAGAGAAAGCCAGGCCAACTGAGGTGTGATCCTCAGTCCCTCAGGAAATTCACAGTTCTGAGCTCAGGTTTTAGCTGGGAGTGAACCATCAAGGCCGTCAGCCTCCTCGGGGAGATCTTCTCCAGTGGTCTTCTCTGGAGTGTCCCCACAGGACACTGGGTAGGAATTCTCCCCATGACCATTGGACCCTGCCATGGCTGCTGGCCAGGGAAGCCAGCCACCAAAGAACTGTGGAAGGCAAGAATCCCTTGGTCCCATCACCCTCATATTTCTCCTGGGCAGGAAGAAATGGTATCTGCTTTGGACTGGCAACTAAGTGGGGCACCGTTCTGTTCCCTTATAGGTAACTAGCTTCTTTTGTCTTGCTGCTTTTAATATTTTTTCTTTGCATTTAACCTTTGGCATTTTAATTATGATGTGTCTTGGTGTGGACCTCTTTGGATCCCTTGTTTCTGGGCATCTCTGAGCTTCCTGAAGCTTTATATCCATTTCTTTTACCAGGTTAAGGAAGTTTTCCATCATTATTTCTTCAAACAACTGTTCAACATCTTGTTTTCCTTCAGTTACGCCAATCAGATGGATATTTTGACCCTTAATAGTGTCCCATCTACTCCCTAAATTATTTTTATAGTCTTGGCATCTTATCTCTTGTCATTCTGATTGAGTGTCCTTGGCTTTCCATCTCCTAGATAGGTCATTTGATCATTTCCTTTATTTACTTTGTTTATTGCATATAATATAGTTCTCATCTCAGATAATGTGTTCTTCATTTCAGACTGGTTCCCTTTTGTAATTTCCATTTCCATTTTCATGTTTTTTATCTCTGCTGAATTTATCTACCCTTGCCAAAAGTTCATTGGGCATCTTTATAACTAGAGTTTTGAACTCTGCATCTGTTAGATTACTTGACTCCATGATATCCGGATCTCTGTTCTCTTCTCTCATATGGTTTCTGCTTCTTTGTCTTCCCATTTTGACTGCCTTTCTGTGTCTGTTTCTGTGTGCTACACAAAGCTCCTAAGTCTCCCGGTCTTATTAGTGTGGATTTGTGAAGTAGGTGTCCAGTGGCACAGTCCTGAGAGGGGTTCAGCTGCAGGCCAGATTTAGTTCAAGACTGTGCCCCTCCAGGGACACCTGTTAAGATTCAGCAAGCAATCCACAGATGCTGTGCTTATAGTTGCCTCAAAAAGCCACACCAGAAACCGAGGCCAGCTGCCACCAGTCTAGGTACTGCTCAGCAAGGGGCTTCTGACTCGCCAAGGACACAGCTGATGTGGCTTGGGTGGGGCCACAAGTTGGGGAGGCGGAGTTTCAGGGATCCTCCGGGGGCGGGGCGGGGGGGGGAGCAACCTCTGTTATCCAGTTTGATGACGTCAGGACTATGGCTGCGATGTGTGCCTGCACTGGGAGCAGGGACAGCTCAACAAGGAAAATGGATACCGCCGGCACTTCTGTAAGCGAGTCTCACCTCAGCCCTCACTCCAACAATGTCTCCCTGTAAATCCCTGGTGCCCCCTGCACGCAGCCGAATGGCACTGGTGCTCAGAGCGAGCGGCCTGGCACCAGGAAAATCCACTTGCAGTCATGGCCCCTTTAAGAGGCTTCTGTCACTGCAGCTGCCTCCATCCAGGCAGCCCCATGTCCTCACCCCAACCTACTTTCTGCCATTGTAGGGTGATTTCTTGGATTTCTCCCTAGTTGTATGGCTTGTTCGTGTAGATCTCAGGTGATTTTTTCTTGCTATTTGCTCCTTGTTTCTATCACAACTTTGATTTGGTTGCCAGAGGGATGAACAGAGCCTCTATCATCTATGCCAGGTTTTTTTCCTCCTCCTTTCTGTTTTTTTTTTTTTTTTTTTTTTTTTGAGGTAAAATTCACATAACATAAAATTAACCATTTTAAAATGTACAAGTCAGTGGCATTTAGTATATTTCCAAGGTCGGAAAATCATCATCTCTTTCTAGTTCTAAGACATTTTCATCATCCCAAAAGGAAAACCCATATCCATTGATCAATCACTCTCAAATGACCGCATATTCTCAGCCCTGATAATCACTGCTTTCTGTCTCTATAGAGTCACTTATTCTGGATGTCTCATATAAATGGAATAATTCAACATGTGACCTTTTGTGTCTGGTTTCTTTCACTCAGCATAATGTTTTCAATGTTCATCTGTATGACAGCGTGTGCCAGTATTTCATCTGTTTTCATGGCTGAATAATATTCTGTGGTATGGATGCGCCACATTTTGTTTATCCACTCGTTAGTTGGTGGACATTTGTGTTGTTCCCCACTTTTGGCTATTGTGAATAGTATTGCTACGAGTATCTAGTATTCTTAATTCTTTCCCATATCTGGGATTCAGTTTTGTGCATGGTTTGAGATTGGAAATCAAATTTCATTTTCTTCCTTTTTATTCCAATGACATATATTTATAGACTGTTCTTACGCCAACTTTATCTGTCATTCATTGTATAACTGCATATATCCTTGGGCAAGTTATTTAACCTCTTTATGCTTTAGTTTCCTCATCTACGACTTGAGGTGTTAAGAGTAACCTACTTCACAGGGTTGTTGTCAGGATTAAATGACTTAGTACATGTAAAGTGTCTGAACAGGGCACTGGCACATGGGAAGTACTCAGTAAGTATCTGTTATTAATCTTAGCAATCCCAGATTTCAACACATGCAAGGATCCACCTTGGGGCTCTTTCCCGTTCTGTTGTTTTATTTGTCTTTCTATTTTTTAATGAGCATCTTTTTATATTCTGTTTCAATATTCAGTAAACCAAACCTACCTGTATTGTTCTTATTTTAAAAAAATTTTTAATTCATCTTGGTCATTTGGAATTCTTCCAATTTAATTTTATCAGGTTCTTCTCCCTAAATCCTGCTGGGGTTTTTATTAGAGTTACATTTATAGGTTAATTTAGGGAGAATTGAAATATTTTTATTACTAAGTTTTCCTATGCCATAACATGTCTCTTCATTTATTAAGCTCTTATTTTATATCTCACACTACAGTTATATAGAGTTTTTCTTACAGGTATTATAGATTTCTTTTGGTTTATCCCTGGATATTTTATACCTCTGTTGCCATGGTAAATGTATTTCTTTTCATAATGTTTAACAAGTTACCATTTGTGTATAGGGAAGCTACAGATTTCAGTTCTTTTTTGTTGCTGATGTTTGAATGGTTTTTCATCCTTTTTTTAAAGCATATAATCTTCAAATAATTACCCTTTTTCTCTTTTTTTCCCCCATCATTGTATCTATATTTTTTCTTGGCTTATTGCACAGGCTAAGACTCTCAGAACGATCTTGGATAACAGGTGGTAGCCGATGTGAGAGGGTATTGAAGAGTGGCAGGGGAGGCATTCCAGCAGCATAATGTGAAAGAGAGTTTGCAGAAGGAAAGCAGTGATGCTTCTTGAGAGTGGTCCCAGAAAGGAGAAGTTGGTCTTAAATTCCAGGGCGAAGATTGTGGATTTGACTCAGCAAGCTGATAGACATCAGATTGGTGTGGTCAGATTGTGTTTTGGAAGCACAGCTCAAACTGTGGTGAAGGACAGACCACAGGGAGGTGACCAGTTAACACTTTATAAGTCATCAGATGGAAGGTGGTGAGGACAGGAGCTGTGTGGATGTATCTGCTGGTGCCCTCTGTGATGAGGGATACCAGGTCTTCCATTGAAAAGGGTTAGGCCTTAAAACCCTGGGGCCCTGTGCAGCATAAGGAGCACATCTAGGAACAAAGGTTCATGCTTGTCCTAAAGAAGTTCAAGTGCAGCAGGACCACACTGATGGCAAACCCTGAGGGCAGCTCGTGGGCCCCTTCGTGACTCACCCTCCAGAAGATGGTTTACACTCTCAGTTAATCTTGGGGGTCAGAGTTTTGTGAGTTTTGTTTTTGTTATTATTGGTTGTTGGATGTAACACAAATAGTAATCCATAAAAACATGATTTCAGGCCTCAAAGGGATATGGGCCCAGCCTTCAGTGTAACCCATCTCGCGCATCAGTGCTGGTAACTCAGCTCTCTCTTTCTGTAGTTGAGGCTCTCCCACCCACCTCCTCTATTATCTGACCTTCCTTGTCTCAGCCCCCTAAATGCCTGAGACCACAGTGGTCGTCTCTAGGTCAATGAGGATGGCTGGGCCTTGGGGATGTGATATGAGAATGGGGAGCAGGCCTGGGAGCCAGCGACCCGCTGTGGTGGCAACACCTCCTCACTCCTTTCCAGCATCCCCAAACAGTCATCCAGACTTCGTCCCTACCCTCCTTATCCAGCCATCATAACAGTAGTAGAGCAAGAGGTTGAGCCCACAGCAGCAAGAACAAGGAATGGGCAGGCAGTGAGCAGGCCAGAAGAGGGGGGACAGCCTTTGTGGAGCAGAGAGGGGAGCAGGTTGAAAAGGGCTAGTATGGGCCCTGTGAGGAGTCTGGGCAGTGTGGTAAGGGTTTGAAAATGGGAGTTTAACTGGGGAAGCAGGAACACCTTGAAGTCCTCAAGGAAAACTAACACCAGGGGAGGACAAGCCCTAGCAGAGAACCCTTTGCTCCTCTGACCCTGAACTTCACTGAGAGTCTGGCCCTTGCGGTGAAAAGCCCCACTCAGGTTCTGCTGGGCTTCTGCTCCCCTCGTCATCTTCATTCATGTAAGCATGGAAGCAATGCAAGTATTCATGGCTTCTGGGACACCAAGGTGAACAGGGAACAGACCCTGATTTTCTACTTAAGCCCTGCCCTGGACTCCTGGTGGGGACTTTGGCAAAAGGGTATCTGGCAAAAGTGCTAATGCAGCTAACAGGCTTCCGAATGGGCAGGACTGCTCCACCCACACCAGACAATGCTTCACCCACACCTGATGATGCTCACAGCCTCACGTGGCAGTGCTCACAGCTTCAACTGGGCAGGGCAGAAACCCAGATCTACCTCTGGCAATAGAAGGTACAGAATTTTCTGAGGCATCTAAGGCAGACCCCAGACTCCAAAGCAAGTGGGAGACCACTCACCCTGGTAATTGCTCATTCTGGTGACCAGGATCACAAGCCGTGCTTCAAGAAGGGCTCTGAAGTTGCAGCTTCCTCTTTCGGTGACAACGGTGCCCCCCGCCCCCCGTCCACCCCGCTTGGTTCATTCACAGTGGGCACAAAGAACTGATCCAAGTCTGACTGTGACTTCACACTTGTGGGCTCACATTTGCTGGGAGGAGAGCCTACTGGAAATCCACACAGAGCAAGCATTTTAATTTAACGGAGCTGGTCTGAAACATTAGGCTGATGCAACTTTGCTCAACCTTAAGAATGATCACAGTTTAACGTCAAGAGAAAAAAGCAATGAAGGAAATAGATCAGATGAGGTAATATGAGGAGTTTATGAATCCTATGCATTTCTTGTGGCTTCACTGTGATCGCTTTTAAACTGGCTGTCACCCACAAATGAATGATCATCTCAACCTGGGAAGAGGGGGATGCCGACAAGACATGCACTCGCACACTGGACATGAGCACTCCCCGGGCTCATAATTCTTTCCCATGCTGCAGAAGTGGAAAGCACTCCAATAGCAAAGAGAGATGTGACCCTTGTGATGTCTTCAGAAGGAAAAAAAAAAAAAAGAAAGAAAGAAACCCTGGGGGCAGGGTAAGAAAGAAGCAAGCTAAGAAATAAATAACAGAGCAGGATGCTATTTGCATACCCAGGGCAGGCCTTGGAGACTGCAGGCTCAGTGCCCTGGATGTCAGTAACAACTTGGTGATGGAAATAGAGACTAGGCTGCAAACCCACATCGCCTAGATGGTAATAGCACTGTTTTTTTCTTTGTTTCCAGACAAATTCCAGCACAGCAGAGGATAGGACAGTCCTGTCAAAAGGAACAGTGAGGTGGGGTTGGGGGAAGTCCGGTGGTCCTTGTGAAGACTCAATTATGTTGGCTGTGAAAAGATTAATTAGAATTGAATTTTCTATTGATGTAAAACTGCCTTGTGCACCTGCTGCTGGCATGCTCATTACTGGTTTTCTATTACAGGGGATTATATGAAGCAGTGAAATAAAGTTTATGCTTCCTGAGTCTACTGTACTTAAACTGGCGGTGAGGAGGGTTACCTGAAAGAAATATAATTTAACCCGATTTTTCTTCCTCTCTCTCTCTCTCTTTTTTTAGAAAAAATAAATAAATAAGGGAACCTCTGTCTACTTCTGGAAATTGCAAGGCACAGACATTTTAATGTCCTCTGGACAGGTGAAAAACCTTGAGGCAGGGGGCCATCCAGCGTGTCTCGCTTGCTCTGCGTCTGACATATAGTAGGACAATGAAGTCGAAGGAATCATCTACAACCAAGTGACTGTCTGGAATAGATGGCCCCGAGATCCGAGTGTAGGGAATCAGAGACCTTGGGATTTCTGTAATTTGTCCCTTAGAAAGAGGAGTGGCAGTCTGTTTGTGGAGGAGTGGGCAGCCTCTGTAGTCTGGGAAGAGACTGGCAAACAAGTGCCAGGTGAGAGAAACCTGCTTTCTGTCCCATGAGCCACCTGCTCCTCCCTGTCACAGTTGAACTCAGGAGGTACGGGATTGGAGTGGGACAATCCCTGCCCAGGACAGGCTCAGTAAATGTTTGTTAAATAAAAAACAGAGGCTTCACCTTCAAGAGCCCTTAATCTTCCCCAACTGGGATAATGACTAACCCTTTGGCCTCTGCCATCTCAACTGTTAAATGGGTAGAAACCAGAAAGGAGAGGGTTAGGAAAAACAAATAATTCTCAGTCATTTTGTATAAACCTAATTTCATCTAAGTCACCTTAAAGAATGCTACCTTCCAAACATGTCCTGAATTTGAGTCTCTAAGGATGAAGGTGGTACCTCATGTTGGTTCGTAGGTGTACCTGAAATCCCGTGTTCTTGGGGGCCCCAGTGGGCGGATTTGGGAGCCTGGATGAGATGAAGTGGAAGAAAGCTACACGGTTCAGTGCCAGCCTGCGTTGTCTCGCCCTGAGATTTTCAGTATGAACCCATCCTGAACACCAGAGCCCACAGATGTCCCTGCTTCTCCGGTACAGCCACTACAATGAATGCTTCCCCAGGTAGCGGGAAACGGGCTGGGCATAGTCCTTGCTTCCCTGAAGTACTGCCAATCTTTGGTTCAAAATGAAGGCAACAGGACGATCCAGCCCCTCCCGTGCCTGGCCAATCCTTTTCTGCTCCTCCTCTG
The DNA here is from genome assembly GCA_028627145.1 of Eidolon dupreanum. NCBI lineage: Eukaryota > Metazoa > Chordata > Mammalia > Chiroptera > Pteropodidae > Eidolon > Eidolon dupreanum. Next base: position 102,080,788 of record CM053508.1, on the reverse strand, counting down.
GGAGCAGCGAGGCATCCTTTTCAGATGTGGTTCACCAAGATGGTTCCCACAGCTGTTCAGTCACCTCATCCAAGTGGTGGGAGGGCTGGTGTCCAAGGGAGGACCAGCAAGTGACCTCAGAGATGTGGATATCACTGACTCAGAAACAGGGAGGAGCCAGGCCTTTGTGGTGCGGTAGTGTTATCTTTTGCATGACCGATTATTCTATACATTTCACCCCAACAAAGTGAACCCTCTCAGTCCAGCCTCTGTCATACATTTGTCCAACAGGTATTTATTGAGCACCTGCTACATGCCTGGTGCCTCCAGGAATACAGCAGTGAACATGGCAGACGTGGTCTCTGGCCTCCTGGAGCTTTCTTTTCATTAGATGCTCAGTGTCCTTACTCGGGAGCTTGAGCCCTAAGGCATCATGCTGAGAAATCTGTCACAGCCACAGCCATTGCCTCTGGGTGTGTGGAGAACGAGAATGAAACTATGGGTTGGGAAAATTTTTTAAAGAAATTTTTTTCATTGTAAAATAACAAAAGATGGAAAAACAATAAGCTGAACAAATGCATGACTTAAGAAGTTATTATAATAACCACCAAATCAAGGAATAGAAGCTCCTCAGAAGCTGCCGATGTGCCTCCTCTCCATTTAACAGCCTTCTCCCCACAGAAGTGACCCTTCTCCTGACTTTGATATTCATCTATTCTCTTTCTTTACAGTTTTATCACCAGTATGAGCCTTCCTAGACATTTGTTGTAGTCTTGTCATTTTGAAAAAATTGGATCTATCTTTTGAATCTCTTTTAACCTACAGGTTTTCCCCCTCCATACCTTTCTTTTCTTTACAATGTATCTGGTAAAGAATCTGAGCCTTTTGACCCACAGTTTCCCACTGTTTGGGTTCTGCTGATTGATACTCTTGGTGCAGTTCAAGACGTTCCTCTGAATTTCCTGCAAATTGGCAATTGGATCCAGAGGATGGATCAGACTCAGCTTCTGTCCTCTTGGCAAGACTGTAGGTGGTGTTGTGGTCTTTCATCAGGAGGCACATGCTGTCTGTTTGCCTCTGTTTTGTGAAGTTAACAGCTGTTGCGGCACAACACCTAGCTCTGTTCATTCACTGGGGGTTTCAAAGGGGTGACATTCTAATCCTATCATTTCTTCTTCATATATTTCATATATTGAGGACTTCTATAAAGAAAGGCTTCCACTCACCTACCACTTGGCTACTCAGGGGTGCAGTTCACATATGAAAGGAAGGATCGATATTTTATTCTTTTTCTTTATTTCTCAGTTTTTGTTAGAATGAATTTGGTCTTTATCTTCTGAAGGTGGTGATCTTTTTAAGCAGCTCTATGAATTAAAGGTTTAAATATATTTGGTAGGTTTTAAGCCATTACAATTATACTCTTTATTGAAGCTCAAATGGTTCCGTATTTGGCCACTGGGAGCCTCTTGAAGATGGTTTTGATGTTCTGTTGACACTGTCTTTTAGTCTCTGCCAGCCTCTTTTCTATCTGGTAGCTGTCTAGACTCCTTGCTATCTATAGAGAGATATGGGAATCTGCCTATGGTCTGTCTATCTACGTACCTATCATCTTTAAAGAAACAAAGTGTCAAACGATTGAGAAAACAAGCCACAGACTAGGAGAAAATATTGTAAAATGCATATCTGATAAAGGACTGTTATCTAAAATATACAAAGAAATGAAAAGAATGAGCTAACAAGCCACAGGAAGACACGAAAGGAACCTAAATGCATATAGCTAAGTGAAGAAAACAAATTTGAAAAGGCTACAAACTGTATGATTCTGACTATATGACTTTCTGGAAAACGCAAAATTACGGAGATAGTAAAAAAGATCAGTGGTTGCCTGGGTTGAGGAAGAGGAAGGGATGAATAGGTGGAGTCCAGGAGATTTTTAGGGCAGTGAATCTATTCCGTATGATACTATAAAGGTGGATGCATTTTATTATACATTTGTCAAAATCCACAGACCATACAACAAAGAGATTTAACTCTAACGTAAACAATGACGTTAGCTGATGTTGGTCAATGTTGGTACATGGATCATTACAAATGTACCACTGACACTGGATATTGATGGTAGGGGAGGCTGCATGTGTGCGGTTGTCAACTCTCTGTACTTTCCAATCAGTTATGCTGTGAATCTAAAATACCTCTAGAAATTTAATTCTATTAATTAAAAAAGATAAAATGCCTAAGAGTGTATACTGTTTCTTCCCATTCAAATTTAGAATTATTGGGTATTTACTTAAACTCTTCTTTCTTATGCCTGAATTCCTTTTTCTCACCCAAGAATCCTAGTTCTCAAGGGCACAGGAGATGACAGAATTAGAATATCCAACAATTACTCATTTACTTTATCCCATATTTTATGCAAAATAGTCTCAGTGTAAAAAACTAATACTACCTCCATCAACATCATTATTGAAAACAGTTAAAATTTTCTCCATATGCTTTCCGTATTCTCTTTCTCCCACATTTATAAATAGCTATATTATATCTATACTCCAGAACACATAGCTATTACTTACTAAACTATTTCATTTGTAACTCTCATTTATTCATTAAAAAAAAAACTTATTTATTTTAATTAGTTTCAAGTATACAGTACATTGGTTAGACATCTATATAGTTCATAAAACAATCCCCTCGATTGCTCCCTCCCTCCCCTGACCCTCCACTCAGCCAACATATTAATGCTAACTGCATTACCTATGCCATGCTCCCCATTCCCGTAATCGTCCATCAGCTACTAATTTGTTCTTCTTTAACCCTTAACTCCATTCTCCCATCCTCCCAAACCCCATCCCCTCTGTCCACTATATTCATGAGTCTGTTTTTGATTAATTTATTCTTTTTATTCCTTAGATTCTGCATATAAGTGAAATCATATAATGTTTATCTTGCTCTATCTGACTTAAATAACTTCTAGGTCCATCAAAGCAATATCTTTTTCCATCCCTTTCTTTTTAGTCTGTGTGTGTTTTTTAATCTGAAGTGAGCCTGTTATAGGCAACCTATGTAGGGGTCTTGTTTTCTTATCCATTCAGCCACTCTATCTTTTGGCTGGGGCACTTAATTCTTTTCCATCTGAGGTACTTATTGATAGGAATGTAGTTGTTACCATTCTTTATTCCTGTTTTTGGAACATGTTTTTTCTTCTTAAAGAAGTCCCTCCAACATTTCCTGTAATACTGGCTTAGTGGTGATAAATTCCTTTAGCTTATTTTTGTCTGGGAAGCTCTATCTGTCCTTCAACTCTAAATGATAGCTTTGTTGGATAAAATATTCTTGGTTGTAGATCCTGGCTCTTCATCCCGTCAAATATTTTGTGCCAAGCCCTTCTGTCCTGCATAGTTTCTTTTGAGAAATTAGCTGCCAGTCTTATGGGTATTCCCTTATAGGTAACTATCTGCTTTTGTCTTGCTGCTTTTAATATTTTTTCTTTGTATTTAACCTTTGGCATTTTAATTATGATGTGTCTTGGTGTGGACTTCTTTGGATCCCTTGTTTCTGGGCATCTCTGAGCTTCCTGAAGCTTTATGTCCATTTCTTTTACCAGGTTAGGGAAGTTTTTCATCATTATTTCTTCAAACAACTGTTCAACATCTTGTTTTCCTTCAGTTACGCCAATCAGATGGATATTTTGACCCTTAATAGTGTCCAATATGCTCCTGAAATTATTTTTATAGTCTTGGCATCTTATCTCTTGCCATTCTGATTGAGTGTCCTTGGCTTTCCATCCTCTAGATAGGTCATTTGATCATTTCCTTTATTTACTTTGTTTATTGCATATAATATAGTTCTCATCTCAGATAATGTGTTCTTCATTTCAGACTGGTTCCCTTTTGTAATTTCCATTTCCATTTTCATGTTTTTTATCTCTTTGCTGAATTCATCTACCCTTGCCAAAAGTTCACTGAGCATCTTTATAACTAGAGTTTTGAACTCTGCATCTGTTAGATTACTTGACTCCATGATATCTGGATCTCTGTTCTCTTCTCTCATATGGTTTCTGCTTCTTTGTCTTCCCATTTTGACTGCCTTTCTGTGTCTGTTTCTATGCGCTACACAAAGCTCCTAAGTCTCCCGGTCTTATTAGTGTGGATTTGTGAAGTAGGTGTCCAGTGGCACAGTCCTGAGAGGGATTCAGCTGCAGGCCAGATTTAGCTCAAGACTGTGCCCTTCTGGAGCCACCTGTTTAAGATTCAGCAAGCAATCCACAGATGCTGTGCTTATAGTTGCCTCAAAAGGCCTCACCAGAAACCGAGGCCAGCTGGCTCCAGTGTGAGTCTAGGCACTGCTCAGCAAGGAGCACCTAACTTACTGAGGATATACCTGGATGTGGCTTGGGTGAGGCTACGAGTTGGGGGAGGCGGGGTTTCAGGGAATCTTCTGGGAGATGCAACCTCTGTTATCCAGTTTGATGACTTCTCGGCTATGGCGGCACTGTGTCCATGCACTGGGACAAGGGAGGGCTCAACAGGGAACAATGGATACTGCTGGCACTTCTGTACAGAGCAAGTCTAGCCTTGGCCCTCACTTTGACAATGTCTCCCTGTAAGTCCTTGGTGCACCCTGCGTGCAGCTGAGTTGGCACTGGTGCTCAGAGTGCAAATCTGTCATCAGAGAGCATCTGTCATTGTGAAAATCCACTCACTGACATGGCCCTTTTAAGTGTATGACACTTCTGCTATTGCAGCCTCTGTCTCACTCATCCACTGGGGACCTGACAGCCCCGTGTCCTCACCCTGTCCTATCTTCTGCTGTTGCAGGGTGATTTCTTAGATTTCTCCCTAGTTGTATGGCTTGTTCATCTAAATCCCAGGCAATTTTTCATTGCTGCTTCCTCCTCGTTTCTGTCACAACTTTGATTTGGTTGCCAGAGGGATGAACAGAGCTTCTATCATCTAGGCCATTTTTTTCCCTCCAGGAACTGTTTCTTTTAATTAACCAAGAGAAGCTTTCAAACAGATGGAGTAGTTTTGGATAATACTGCTTTCCGACGACATGCTTCTCCAGGCGGGATCCGGGACACCAGTGGAGGGCCGTGAGTGATGCGAGGTGCCAACCCTCATTTATTTTTAACTCTATAAGCAATCAAATATTTAATGTTCACCTCCTCAAGTTGATGTGTCTCTAGTCACTTTGGTTGTCTGGTAGATTCCTCAGGAAGGGCTCATGGCATCAGTATTTCCTGAATTTTTTGCATGGGGGTAGGACTTTATACTTGAAAGTCAGTTTCCCTAGATCCTTGGTTCATGTTTTATTTTCTTGAGTATGTTAAGTATGATATTGTTTTCTTGTGGCACAAGAGTTGCAGTCCAAAAGGTGAAAATTATTCAACTTTCTATACCCTACAAATCATGAGCTATCTTTGCTTATTCAAAGAATTTTTCTTTTTCTTTAAATTCTCACTGTTTTCCTAAAAGTATGCCCTGATGTCGATCATTCTAGGTCAATGTTCTCAGAAATGTGGTATGACCTTTCAATATATAGTTTCAACCTTTTCTTATTTCTAAAGGTTTTCTTGAGTTATAGCTTTTAATATTAGTTCTGTTCCAGCTTTCATTTTTTCCTAAGAGACACTTATTCTCTGTATGTTGGATCATCTCTATCTAATGTCAAGATTTGTCACTTTTTCTTGAATCCTTTGTATCATGTTAATTTCTTTTTGATTTCTAAAATTTCCACTTTTCCCATCTTCTGTTTATTCTAAGGCATTAATTATCATGTTCGTTCACTCTTGTATTCTTTCTAGTTTAGATTAGTCTTGATTTCTGAATTTTTTCTTTTAAACATATTGTTTCCTGAGTTTGTCTTTTCATTTGTTTCAATTTCTGATTTATGTTGTTTGTTCCTATCTGAAATTATTTTCTTACTTTCTTTTATCTGAACCTTCTGTTTGGACCTTCTGTTTCCTTCCCCTATGGTGTTCTCGCTCTATTCAATTTTGATTCATCTTTTAGCAGCATCTCCTCAGTGTGGGGCCTTGTCCTGAAAGAAAGACCTGGCTGGTCAGTTTCAAGACTTCACAGGGGCCAGGTGGCTCCACCCCTTTAAATCTTACCTGATGCCTTTTGTACTTCCACACCACTGGGGTGGGTAAAATGCCTCCCAGTTTCAGCTACAATTCTAAAACGGATCTCTGTGCTTTCTAGTAAATACTTTTTGGCTTTTAGGGGATGGTCCTATTCTCAAGCATGACAGGCACACTGTTTTTTTCCTGTGCTAGTATTTTGATGTTTGGGAGATACGCTGCCCATTAGTTTTATTATTGGTGTTTTCCATATGTTTTTGATCTTTCTATATAGTTAGTCTGTTTTTATTAGAAAATTTAAGCATGTTCAAAATTATATCACTAGCACTGTTGCCAACGTCTCAGAAATACCCCAGGGAGAACTTTTAACACTGACACTTTAACACCACTAGGAAATGCTTTATCACAACCAAACCAGAGGAGAAAAACTATGTAAATAGTCATTTGTGTGGAGTGTCTTGTGCTGACTATGATATTGTAGCAGACATGTTGATTTCCTCAGCTCATCTTAGTTCAACCCAGGAGACTGTTTCAACCTTAAGCTCTTTCATCTCTCTCCTCTCTCCAAAGCTTTCCCTGGTACCACCAAAGCTCATTGGCCTGCCTTGTGTTTTCTGAGATCACTCTCAGATAAACTACCTGAATCCAAATGTCTGTCTCAGGTCTGCTTTTGTAGGAATACAACCCAAGACAGACACTGAGCTGTATGTCAGTAACCTTGCCTGTTTCAAACATCTCTCATGTAGTAAAAGCTGCTTATTATTTTCTAAAGTGGAATGATAGTAGCTTAATATTTTTAATAGCCTTTGGTGAGACATCTTTCTATTATAGAAAAATTAAATGCTTGTCTTTCTTTGTCTATGCCCTCCTTATTCTCTTAAAAGGCCCTGGTTGATGAGCTGCTTCCTCTAGACATTACCTTTCTTAAAGCTAGGCTTGTTTATCAGAATTCAGCAAGCCTACCTTGTAATCGCAGAGTCTGTCCTTTTTCTGGGCATGGAAGTGAGAGTCCTTTATCTGTTTGTGCCGGAGTATCCTTTGTGTTGAACAAAATATGTATTGAATTATTGTCCCCTGGCTCTTTGTGGCTGTGAGTCTTATGAGTAAGGACAGGCCAGATGAGATTAGGTCAGGTCAAATGCTACCTCTTTCATTAAGCTCTCCCTGATCTCCCAGGAACATGCCTCAGCCATTTCTCTCATGGCTGCATTATAATCTGGCTGCATTCTAGGCTGTCTGTCTGTCTGTCTGTCTATCTCTCTCTCTCCTTGACTATGAGCTGCTTTCCCTATTGCCTCCCCCTATCCTGTCCTGATCAGTCCCTCAACAAAGACGTAGCTGGGCAGTCTATGCCTAAAGGAAGGTGACTGGACACCTATAAAAGGGGCTGGGCTTCACCCTTGAGCCTGTCGCCAGCTAGCGCATCATCTTAGCCTACCTCTAACCAGGGCCCATGCCCCATACCCCTGAATCTTGGACAAGGCACCAACGCTGGAATAGGCACAGAGGGTGGACTCTTTTGAGGGTAAGACATCATCTGTGAGAACAAGCAGACAGGAAGCTCTGTTTGAAGACAGGGCTGGGGGACAGAGTGTGATAGGCTCCATGCTGGGAACTGCAGGGCTACCTTAATGCCACAGGGCCCTTCGTATGGTGTCAAAAGAGGAGATTTGAGCTGTCTTGTTTTTTTTAAAGCTAACTTTAAACACTACTGACAGCAAGATGTCTCTGGCACGAAAGCCGACAGGGAGGCAATGGCTCACTGTTTCCATAGCTACTGACAGGACGCCACTGGGCAGTACTCTGAACTCCAGAGCATCTTGGGCTCTGCCTGAAGGATGAAGTTTCTGGGCTCTGGGAGAACTCAGCAATAAAGTGGCAGTTGCTTATCTCAGTTTCTGTCACAACTGCCTTCTATTTTCAGTGACAGGTTTTAATTTTTCCAGGTGTCCAAGGGTTTCCCTGTAGAACACTCCCGCACTGGGAATCCTGGGAAGCTGAAGATATTCCTCCCCTCACAAACCTTCTGCAGGTCATGTCATCTGCTTCCAGAGCCTGGTGACCTTGGTGCTTTCTCAGAACCGGAGGATGGCTTAGTAAGGCTGGGAGGGGAATTTCCTGAGGAGCTGGCATGGGTTAGGAGCAGCAGACAGTAAGTTGTAAGCAAGCAGACATTACCTGCTTCCGATACGGAAAACTTTTGGAAGGTCTGAGAAAGCAAACCCCCTCAGGCTTTTCCAGTTTCTCCTTCACAGGGGATCTGCAGTACGAGATCTCCCTCCAAGATTAACTTGGGTGCTTCCTGTTGAGTCATCTTCCCACTGAGGAGCGGGTGGCAGAGGCTGTGGGTTGGGAAGGGGTCCAGCTTGGGCACTGGACTGGGGTTGGCATACTTCATCTCCTTCCTTGGATGGCTCTCTGAGGGGAATGTTGTCTGACTGATGGGCTCTTCCTGGTCACGTCTCCTTGGATGCATCAGCCACCAGGCTTTTGTTTTCAGTCCTGGAAGAGAGAGAATCATCCTGCCAGGCGTTGTGTGGGCTCCCAACACAGTGCGAAAATACCACTTGCTGAGGAGCGCCTGAGAAGGGCAGTACCTGCCGCTGTTTTCCCATCTCCGCTGTGGCCGCCCACGTGGTTTACAGCACAACTTGGCTGTGCTAAAAGGATCTGAGAAAACCTTGAGACTAACCAACTGCATTTGTGAGACTTTCAGAGTGTCTGTCTTTGGACAAACCATAATTGGTACTGAGCTTAGCCACCTCTTTGTTTTCCAGTTCTGAGGGCTCTGGAATGAGGTCCTTCCACCCTGGCTCTGAAACTGTCACATGTGTGTCCTCCATCTTTGTGTCACATTTCTAAGCCCATTTGATTATAAACCTCCCAAGTAAGGGAAGCCTCAGGGTGCACATCCTTACCCAGTGGCATGTTCCCAGTGGTATCTGATGTTTCCGCAGTCTTCCTGAAGAAATACTTTGTTCTGTTCAAAGCAATCATTTCTTTCCTTTCAAAATCCTCAAATCTGATTCTTAATGCTAAACATTAAATTTAGAATAGCATTCAAGTTTGCATGTTAAAAAATGCTTTTAGCTATCTTGGGAACTCAGAAGATACTTAAGCCCCACTTCCCTACCGCATTGATGGAAAAGCGATAAACTGATTTATAATCCTTGGTAAGGGTGCAGGAGTTCTGAAAATGCACTCTGGACTGAGAATGCTGGAGAGGAGATCCAGCCCTCAGAGGCACAAGGCTTCTCTCAGACCCCACAGAGCCCTTGGTGACATCGAAAGCCACTCTGCTCTGGGGCTGACCAGCAGGCACATGAAAAGAGGCTAAGCCAGAGAGAGTCCTAGAAAATCAGCCAGCTCTCCCAATTAGGAAGTGTTTAAAAAGAAGTGCCATTTATTTGTGTCATACAGTGGTTTCCTCATTTTAATAGTCACCTAAGTTAATGACAAACAACATATAGCCAAAAAAGGTCAACCAAGCAAATCTGATGAACTAGAGAGACTTCTTAATGAGCTCGCTTGTATCTGGATACAGGCAGATGCAGAGAAATACCACAAAGACGAGAGGAGTCAAAGCCATTCACTCTCCAAGGCAGGGGAGACCCTCACCCCCCACACGAGCCTATTCCCACTGTCTTTGACTGACAGCAAGAGAGTAAACTTCAGCTCGGCACTGCAAGACATAAATGCTGAGTTAGTTTCATCCAAATTAAATAACATTTAGTTAATTTTGACATACGAATATTCTAGAATTTTAAACTCTTTAGCCCAAAGTAAAAAGAAAAATCTCTGTTGTTTCTATTGAGGATCTGTTGGCCCCCAACTTAGACAGTGTTCTCTCCTCTCTTGTGGGCAGGCCACTGGAGGATGATCAGGTTCAAGAATTCGTGGGAACTGAGGGAGTGGCCAGCAGAGATGACCCCAGTGTGATTTTTTTTTTTAATTAAGAAGCACCAAAATGAACTTGAGCTTGGCAAAAACTCAATGGAGAAACCAGTCTGGCTCTCAGCCCAATTTCATGGATGGGCTGGAATTGGATCTGGGCTTGGCTCCTTCTTGGACTCTGAGGTCAACAAAGGCCGATCTGCAGAGTTGCTCGTCTTAGATTGGGAGAGAGGGCATCCCTCCTGGAGATCCCAAGGGTCCTCTAGCCCTCTGTCCTCTTGGATGCTCAGTTCCCTCTCTGCTCTGTGAGATCCCCCAGTGTCTTTTCATGAAATTCCTCTCTTTTTGCTCAGGTTAGCCACAGTCACTTTCTACCACGTGGTACCCAGAAAACCGAATCTGTGTACCAACCCTCGTCTGTGCTAAAGGCAGACATTGGCATCACCTTAGCCTACCCAAGACCCACTCTTTAAAGAACTATTCTAATGCCCTAAGGAATGGTGGTGGAATTTCAGATATTATAACAGGTAGAGGGGATGTTGGGGTGCCTGGAACCCCCAGTGGCATTGCAACGTAGGAGATTCTTGCATGAGCATGCTGCCATCAGGAAATTTCAGGTGACTCAACACAGAAAAAGCAAAGCAACCCATTTTCTACAGCTCCTTGGAAACCCAAGGAGCGACAAAGGGAAGGGACATTTATTCAGTAAGGTCCTGGGTGACCAAAGGAAGACTCAGGGCCTCCTTTCCAGGTGAGGATTTTTGGGGAATTTTTGGGAACCACAACTCAGGCCTGGAGGGGGCTTAGGAGCCTGGACTGCACGTCCTTCACTGTTTAAATGGGGGAGAAGCCTTGGCCACTGTTCCACACCAGGGCCGCAGCAGAGGCACCTGGGGAAGACTCTCCCATCTGGACGGTGCTCTGGTCAGCATGTCACGGTGTGTTGAGCTGACTTGGGAAACTTTGGCGTCACAATATTTTAGAGTCCAGTACAGGGCTACTCCAGTACAACTTGACACCAATGCCCTGAGGTGACTAATCTGAGTGTGACTCAGGGGAGGTGGAAACTCTACTTTCCAAAATGCTTTTACACCCTTCACCTTACATGAGGGTTCCCGTTACCAGGAGCAGGGCAGAGTCTGTTGCCCTCATTTTACAAATAAGGAAATGGGCTGGAAAGAGCTAGGGGACATGCTCAAGACCACCCAGCTGGTGGTCGCGAAGAACTGAAACAGACCCCAGTCCATCCCATTATGCTCTTCTTTCTCCCATGGGACACAAGGAGACAGGTGTTCCCAGACATGACACTCCAGGAGGCTCCCATTTCCTCCTGAGAATAGTGCTCTAGTTCTTCTCACAGTGACAGGTGACAGGAAGGTTTAGGTCTCAGGTCTCAGTCTTACACCTGATTTACCTGCCTTTTATCAAATACAAGGTGCTTGCACACTGGGCTGCCTTCTCCTACCTGCCCAATAGCAGGTGGGAATCTTTGCTCCAATGAACGTCCAGGGCCGAGAGCCAGGGGAGGGAGGGGTGGTTTGCCTGCTGCCCACCACCAAACCTGGTCAGGCCCCCTCTTCCCAGGCACACCCTTTGGCAGCAGAGTGCCTTCTGAAAGTCTTTTACCACTCCTCGGGGTTGTGGACTCATGAGGCCATCCGATAAAAATATCTTTTCACCTTAGTTGGAATGCAAAGGGACAAGTTTGCCACTAATCTTTCAGTGGAGACACACATAGCAAAAACTGCAAGCGGGCACACGGGCTTCATGGCGGGGATTTGCAGCATTTCTCCGCCTCCCTCACTGCGGAGGCCGAGCCTGACTTTCAAAAAAGGGCATGCAGCCCTGGGCAAATCCTGCAGAGGAAACTCAGTGTGAGTAGGTGCTAGCAGCCTCTGGCCCCCTTTGGGGAATATCCCCAAGGGCCTCTCAAAACAAGAAGCAGTCTGAGTAAAAAATGGAAAATATAGCAGATGTCTAAGGAATGCAGCATTGTTTATTCCTAGCCGTGTCTGCCTGAATATTAGATGCAAATAAGTGCTAATAAGTACGGTTGGAGAAGCTAATGGAAAAACCTGCCTTCCCAGGAGGATCACTACACACAGTTGCACGGGACAACTTAGATGGCCTGATCAGCCTCACGCGCTGCTGCTAGTGTGGTCTGGATGAAGCCTGTGTGGACTTGTCAGCAGAGGCTGTGTAGCCTCATCCCATGGAAGCACTTGTGGTCCAGAGCCTCCTGGATGTAGGTTTGGCTTCAGGGAATGGGACCTCCTCATCTCATCCTCTCTCTGGCTGGCAGTGAGGGTAGAGTCAGTGAGAGGGGAGAGAGAGAGTGGGGCGAGGGGAGGGGAAAAGAGTGGAAAGATGAAGAGAGAGAAATTGCATTGCCCACGGGAGTGCACATGGTACTGAAAAGCTACCCTCTGCCACCAGGTCTCTTTACCGGCTGCTCAGCCAACCAGTGGCCCTGACACCAGGTGGTGAGAGGGCTGGAGGTGTGGGGACAAGGGGTCACAGGGGCAGATATAGGGTCAGTGCACTCAGCTAGTCAAGAGAGTAGCTTTCTGGTCATTTCACCCACCCCCTGTTTACCATCCTTCCTTTCTCTCTGCTCTGACAGTGTTTGGATGTAGGTTGGATAGAGATTCCACTGCCCTGTCCTTCCCGACCCTTGAGTCTTTGCCCCTTAAATTTTGTTCATTCAGTCTACACCTGACTGAGGCTAAGTAGAGCAATGTCGGCCATATAGATGCCTCTCTCTCTCTCTCTCTCTCTCTCTCTCTCTCTCTCTCTCTCTCACACACACATACACACACACACACACACACACACACACACACACATGAGTGACACACAGCCATTGGAGCATGGCTGGGCCGGTGCCCTGGGTCTGGCAGAGTCTCTGAGCTCAGGGTCTGGAAGAGGGGACCCCAGCACTGAATCCATGCCACTTTGGAATCAGCAGCCCAATCCTGGCTCTGCCGTCCTCCAAATGTGTGGACTCCAACAACTTGGTGGGATTCTTGTACCTCACTTTCATCATCTGTGAAACAAAATGCAAATGTCTACTTGCTGCTGCAAGAATTAAGATAAGGTTGGTATGCTTCAGTTTGCCTTCTCACCTTTCCCGCTCTATCTCTAAATGCTCCGAGCTTACCTGGGGCATGCCTGGAGCAGAATCTGGGTACCACCCAGGCCTATCAGAGCTCCAGTGCTGGAAGTCCCTAAGCCTTCCTCCAGAAAAGCTCTACTCTCTGTCAGGGCTGCCCCTCCCTCACTTCTTCAGCCCTTCAAAGGCCATAAGCCTACCCCCACCTCCTACTTCATCCTGTACTCTGGGTCATCTCAATGCAGTCATTAGGCCAACCAAGTAGCAAATAAAATGAGAGAAGGGTAAGCATTCTTCACTTTATTTTACTAAAGGTTTCTCTGCAGGTTTTTGAAAATATTGGGCATCCCTTCAAAACTAAGTGGTGACTGATATACCGTTTTATGTAGTTCCTGTGAGAAACCAGGTGGATCTTCTTCCTGGCACCTGCTTGCCCCCTGCAGGTGGGGGCTACCTCTTCTCAGGAAGAACAAGAACTGGAATCAGAGTCTCACTCCCCCTTCACACCTCTGCCCCGCACATCCCCACTCTGTTGTTGGGGTGTGTATGGCAGGGGTCGCTTGACTCAAGTTGTCCTCGTTCACGTCCAGTTCTTAGGCCCATGACCAATCAGGGACTTCAAGGAGGTAGCCCTCAAGGGAGAGCCTGGGTCATGGGGCATTTCAGCAGAATCCAGAGTCCCAGGAATTTGGGCATCAGCGCTGATAACGGGCAGATGGAGGCACCCCGAGACCCTGACAGAAATCCACCTAAGCTGGATTTCTCAGAATCTTCCTCGGGATCAGTCCGTATTTCGCCAGCCCTGGGTGCGCGAAGCGTCGGTTCCTGGGCGCGCACCCCTGCTCATCTGTGATCACTGTCCGCTCCGATGACGCCTTGTCCTCTTCCCGGGTTGGTGCCAGCGTGCGACCCACCGTGGCAGTGGCAGCACTCTGGCCGCGTTCTGGAGCCAAGTGACAGCCGGGAGTCCAGCTCTCAGGGAACCCGGGAGACGCGCGCGGCCCCCGGCACGACAGCCCCCACCACTGCGGCCGCCGGGCCGCGCCCAGCGGCGACTCCTTTTCAGCACTAAACTGGCGGGGCCGCAGGAGCCGCAGAGTGCGCGTGGGCGCCGCGCCGGTGAGCTCCCGGGAGGCGCCAGCAGATCGCTGGAGTGATCCCCTCCGGGCCGGGCCACCCTGGTCGCCGCCACTACCGCGGGGCGGGGCCCAGGCCGGGGGCGGGGCGCCGGGCGGGCGCGGCGCTATTTCCAGCCTTGCCGGAGGCTTTGCTCGCACTTCGCTGGGAGCCTTCCTTGCGCGCGGCTACGATCCGGCTGTTCCGTGAGGAGGAGAGAGGAGAAGGCGGCGGCCGGAGGCGGGAGGCGGGAGGCGGAAGACGGACCCCGCCCGGGGGTCGTGAAGGAACGCGCCACTGTGCCCTCTCCTCTAGCGCGCTCCGGCCGCCGGCCCCACGCCACTCACCTCACCTACTGTACGGGGTTCCGCAGGGAGTGGGCCCGAACCGAGCTGGGGCGGAGGTTCTCCCTGCCGCCTGGGCGCCCTACAGCCGAGAATTCTCCTGGAGGACCGCGCCCGGACTGGAGGCGCCCGTGGCCCCGCGAGCGCTGGCTGCGCGAGGTTAGTGCACTGCGCCCCCGCGCCACCCCTGTCCCCGCCCTGTGCAGGTTCCCGGCCGGGAGGGGCGCCCTAAAGGGTCCCACGAGGCCCCGGGACTGCACTGCGCCCCAGTCCCGCGAACCCACGCGGATAGGAGTCCGAAGCCGCCGGCGGAGATAGGGCGCTCAGGGTTCCGATCTGGCTGCACTTTGGGGACCGGCTCCAGCGGTGGGAACTTTAATTAGACTTTTGCTCCTTGGATTTTATTGCCGCCGCGTGTCTGTAAGCTGTCACCCCTCCGGTTCCCTGGGTCCCTGCGGATTCTCCGCTCCTCTTTCCGGCTCTGGGTGCTGGGCGCGGGCAGGCAGCGTCGGACTTCGAGAGGGCAGGGCTGGAGTGCCCAGGGCGCCCAGGGCTTTCCCGCGCGCTCGAGACTGGGACTCGGGGCGGGTTGTGGCGGCAGGAGCAAAGGAGGACTTAAAAGCTTCCTCGGCTTCTACCGAGCGGCGGAAGGTGCTTCCTCACTCCATCGAGCGCGCGTCCCCACCCTGCGATTCTCCAGGGCACCAGCCTGTTTTGTACTCGAGGCGAGTGTGCGTCAGTGATTGGTGAAGGTGTGTGCGTGTGTGTGTCCCCGAGTGCGGGAGTCGGAGCCCCGGGGCGGCTCGGATGGGCGGTGAAAAAATCCTCTTTGCCAGGACCCAGCCGAGCTCCGGCGGCGGCTGCAACTCCAGCTGCTGGCTTCTAGTTTTGCACACCAGCTCTGGCCTCGTCGGAGGCTGACAGGGCCAGGCGAAGGCGTCTTCGCGGATTTTGGTAGTGCCAGTGCTGGCTCTTGGATCGGAGGTGACCCCACTCCCTTCCTGGCGCGGGGCTCGGGTCGGCCTAACTTTCGCAGTACAACTGGTCTCCAGGCCCTGCGACTCCAACCCAGAGCTGGCTCGGCAGCTGCGCAGCGCCCTCGGTGGTGGGCACTCGCTGCCAGGCTCTCCTACCCAACCGAGAAGGGGGCGTTCAACCTGGGGCTCCCTGTCCCTCAGCCAACTCCAGTATCGCGGTGGGCCCCAGGTCTTTGGGCCACCTCCCTGAGTCGAGAGCGTACTATGCTAAGGGGAATGGACATCCGGGCCCTCTATATCTGCTTGGACTGGATTTGATCTCAGCAGTCGGGCAGGAAGGAGATGCTATTGAATAAAGGGACCACAGCCCCTCTAGAGTAGACGATGGGAAGGGTGGCAGCAGAGAGGTAAGAGGCAGACCTGCCCCTTCCCCACCCCTGGGGCGCTTACAAGCTGCAGTCCCAAGACTGCTTTTCTTTGGGTAACATGTCACATCTGAGTTCACCTTGACCCTTGCCTACAGTGGGAAACTTTGCTTAAGTCATGCCCTACAAGAGCACAGTCTCTGGGGCAGAAGTGTCAGAGCCCTTTTTAAATTTTCCTAACAGTCATGGCTTCTCCTCTTCACCCTCTATTCCTTTTCCAAAGGCAAGGCAGACAGACAGGCAGCAGGAAAGGGTGACACTCAGGTCCCTGGAGAAGACCCTCTTTTAATCCATACAGCTCGCTACACATGGCAGGGACAAGGTCTGGGGAGCCCTTGAGGGGAGTTGGAAGCACATTCCAGAGCCTTCATCAGTCTCATCTCTGTGAAGTGACCCACAGGAGGGATAAAATTCAGACCTAAAGGGATGGAGCCTCGCAGGATGATCAATAATTCAATATCATTTGAACGCAGAAAACCTCAAAGTCTGAACCCATCCCATTGCCTGGCCCGTTCACTCTGGGACACATGGATGGCACAGCTTATTGATTTATTTACCTGGATTCAGACTCCACAAGAGTGAATTATGTTCCCCAGGTATTGATTTTTAAAAAGACCCCAAATTAAAAAGTCAAGGCTTAAAAGCAAGGTCAAGGATTAATTATTTATAGAGAGACATCAATCAGCTGGTGTGGGGGCTCATTTAGAAACTCTCTGAGTGGACAAAAGAGCATCTTCTGATTCTGGCTCTGGCTGGGGGAGGAGCAGGCCTGTCTGACCTCCTGGGTTTGACAGAGCTTTCCTGGCCTGTGACCGGAGGAGGCTGCTTTGTAACTCAGCCTGCTGTCAGAGATGCCTTTTTAATCTTATAGCCAGAATACCACTTGGGAAATTTCAGGCGTATTTGCTGTGTTTCCATAATGAACATTTACTGATTACAGAGTATCAAGGGAATTTCATTTTTTAAACATTTATTCAAAGCTCTGTTTATGTAAGCTAATAAGTCTGGAAAAGTTCCGCAACTACTTCTTTGCTGTATGGTTGTGGGGAAAGTGTGCCTGGTGGGCTCATCTTAGAATTTACTTTCAATTCACTTGAAAGGAGGAAAGTGAGATTCTCCTGACTGAAAACGTTGTGTAGGCTGCTTCTGTGCACTTTACTCTGACTGTGTCAGCGGTGGCCTGATAGGCGTTTTGTGGGTTTGAGGATCAAAGAGATGGTCGCTTAGAGCTTTTATCGTGGTTTGCTGGTATATCTGGTAGGAGGCATCTGAGGTGGGTGCTGGAGTCTTGCGGGGGCTGGCAAAGGAAGGGACAGTGCCCCATCTCCTGCCTGGCCTAGAGTCTGAGACACCTGTCTTTACCACACCTCCGCACGTTCCTGATTTACCCATGTGTGGCAGCCATGTTGGAGAAACGTAGAGCAGGGAGGGGACCCATGGGCAGGAAAGTGGGCATAAGTTTATGGCATCTCTTTAATGAACAACCTTGGCAATTAGAGTCAGTAAATACTGTGTGAAACAAGTGGCTTGCCTTTTAGCTAATCGGAGGTAATGCATTATAAACAGGAGATTTATGAAGCGCTGACCCAAGGAGATTAATGCAGTCCTGCTGTGGGACAGCAAGAAATTAAAAAAAAGAAAATAGAGGATGCTTGTCTGGATGTGGAGATGGCAATGGTGTCCCAGAGCCCTAGGAAGTTTTCAGGGGGCTGGCAGCCTGTGTGGTGACAGTGTGGTGATGGTAGGCTCCCTGGCCTTGTCTTTGGAGTCATTGCAGGACTTGCCTGACTCCAGAGCAGCCTTGTTCCCTCTTTCCCAGGACAAGGCTGCCCGAAGGCAGAGGAAGCCATTGGGCTCAAACAGCCAGGGGACAGAGCTGCATTAGCTCAGGTGGCAGAAGACATAGGGGATGCCAAATCGTTCCTTCCTGGCTGGAGGATGTGCGACCCTGCTGCTGTCAGTAAATCACTGTGGCAGAAGATAGGAACTTACAAATGGGTCATGGAAAAAAGTTGTGACTTTTACCCTGTACAAAACTACCTGTCATTTGTGATCTGGAGCTCTAGCCTGACTTGCTGGCCACAAATGCAGCCTCAGCCACTGTCGGCATGGGAAAGTCCGCCTCCAGGTGGGTTGACAGTGAGAAGCAGCCCTGATCCCATCTTGAAAGCCACCTTTCAGGAAGTCAGAGAGTGTCTATATGCAGGCAAGGGACTGGGAGTGACAGACACAGCCTCCCAGACCAATATCCTGGGTTTCAGCATTCTCGCTCCTCATCTTGAAGGCCATGCATTCCTAAGAGATGAGCGCTTCTTGTTGCTGGTGACTAAGGGAAGGACACCCTGTCCCTGCCAAGCCATGGCCAGAACTGGCCCTGGTGAGTGACATTCATTTGAACTAAATGAGAGTTGTCAACATTGAAACCTGAAGCCAAATGTCTCTCCATCCCACACTTCCCGTGTCAGACCCACTGTCCCTCTCCTTCATTCTGTCATCAGTGAACATTTATTGAGCATGCATTAGGTGTCTGTCATTGTGCCAGGCTCTGGGGACACGAGATGAGTGAAACTAAGAGCGGTCCCTATCTTTGTGGGGTTTGTAGTCTGGTGGGACAGAAATTTCCTCATCATTCATTCATTGCTCACTCATTCATGCTCTGCCAGCAATGCCATTACTAAACAAATAACCAATGCATTCGTGATTCTAGGCTATGATAAACATCAAGGACACGGCCAGGTGGGTATGAGACCTAAAACAGAGCAATCTGGCCTAGGTTGAGGGATCAGGAGGACCTCCTGAGGTGGTGACACTTCAGCTGAGATCTGTAGGAGGAGCTGGAACTAAGCAGGGAGGAGTGGGAGGAAGGGAGGGAGGGAGCTTACCTGGCGCAGAATGTGAATGAGCAAGAGGGAGCATGGAGCTCCTTCAGGAGCTGTGGGAAGGCCCATGTGGCCAGCAGCATGAAGGAGGGGAGATGGGTCTGGAGACATAGGCGGAGTATAGGGCCTTTGAAGGCCAGGGAGGGACTTTGGGACTTGATCCTACCAGCCGCTGCACAGGAAGGAGTCCAATGAGGAGAGAGCTGCAGTAATCCTGTTGGAAGGCGACCATGGTCCTAAAGAGGAGTGGGGGGACATGTTTCCACTGGGGCTTGATGCTAGATTAGGCACAGGAGGGGAAATGGGGAGGGTGGTTGGGACCACGACCACTGGATCGTGACTGGGAGCTAAGCTGTTTGTGTTCTGAGGCAGGGCCCCCTGGACCAAGCGCCTGTCCATTCTGGTTGGGTTATGTCCCTCAGGGCTGGGAGCTCAGGCAGATGCTCATGTGGCCTTGTCCCTGTGCCCCTGACCACCTGGCCCACCTTCCAACTTTCCTCTAAGCCCTTATCATTCATCACTAGCTCATCATGGTCACTCAGTAAGTGCTCCGTGCCCAGTGTTCTCTGGTGAGGACAAGGTGCTCTGATGCCCACCTTCCTCTTGGCCTGAGTGTCATCCACTTAGCTTACTGGTGTCCCAGTAGGTCCTTTACCTACTACCCCCACTTGTATCTGACCTGGTAGCTGGCTGGCACCTGCCTCAGAAAGATCTCCTCTCCTGTGCCCATCCCTCATTGCCAGCTCTCTCTCCTTTCCCTCCCGCCTGTGGAAGACAGTCTGTACCCTCTGCAAGGGGCTCTGCCCAAGACTCAGGGCTCCCAAACTCCCCCTGATGTCGGCGCATTCCCCGAGGCGTCTGTAGCTCAGCTCAGGCCCCAGCCTCCCTGCAGACACCACCAGTCCACACAACTCTGTCTCTCAGAGTTGGGGTGGGAGAGCAGGTCTGTGAGTCACCCCGCTTCCCATTGTGCCCACGCTGCTGGCTTCAGGCCCTGTGCCGAGCTGCCGCTTGAGCTGCAGGCAGCAGCCCAGGTCGCTGTCACCTTGTCCTCACTCTGCCTGGACCTGAGCCAGCTCCTCCCTAGCTGGGCCAGACTCAGGAACAGAAGGGATGAGAGCCAAGAAGAGAGTGCTAGGAGGTACAGGTGTACTCCTTGGGCCCCAGGCCTCTCTAAGGCCAATTCCTCCAATGCTCGGGCTCTTTGCCTAGAGAGTGGATCCATCAGATTGGTCTTCCTTCCTATTCTGGTCACTGCCCTCACCACCATGAACCACTGGACGTGCACAGGTGCTCATCAGTGGAAAGGGAACACAGGAGAGCTCCTATGCCAGCAGCCCATAGCCTGGGCTCAGGTTGGCTCATACTTGGCAGACAAGTCCTCCCCACTTTCAAAGTTGCCTCTTCGTGGGGGCTGATTCATCTCCCTGGACAAGATCCTTCTTCCCAAGCCTGTGATCACTGAGACCCTCCTCCAGCCCTGAGATGTGGGGGCTTCGCTTCCTGTGCTCCTGAGGGGAGTATTAAGGCACCTAGCAGATACTGACTGAGATCCTTCCGTGTGCAGAGCCTCCTGCCCGGCCCAGAGGAGGCCAAGCAAACACAGGAGGTCACAATGCTGGTGCAAATACTGCTGTCTCCAGCTGTCTTGGCCTGGAGAAGATTCTCAGCGATTGCTGCCGGCAGGCAGAGTGAGAGCTAAACTGTACAGTCTGTCTACACTGGTGGAGCCAGTATGTGATACAGGCATTCTGTCTACACTAGCTGAGACAGTGTGTGATGCAGGCCATCCACCTACACTGGCTGAGTCTGAGGCATGAGCACCTTCCGTATAGTCCGTACCTGCCCCGCCCGCTGCTCGGGTCTTTGTATAAGTTTCAGAGCTCTCAAACTCTTTTTGGCTTTGGTGAATTTCCCTGTGGTTGAGCTCAGCCCAGACCTCAGTTTCCATTCAGACAGTGGCCATCAGGTTCTGTCTCCCAGAACTGAGGGGACTGAGCCCAAGGTGAGATGCAGTCTGTCTACACTGGTCGAGCTCAGTTCTTGATGCAGGCCATCTGTTTACACCAGTTGAGCTCAGCATATGATTCAGGCAGTCTGTCTACACTGATCGAGTCAGCGCATTATGCAAGCCATCTGTCTAAACTGAGCCAGTGCTCAAAGCAGGCACTCTGTCTACACTGGTTGAGCCAGTGGGTGACATAGCCAGCCTGTGGCTGGCTGAGGCCTGTGTTCTAGGCTCCTCTGACACAGCTCACTAGGCATACTCCTTTCTGCCCCTTTCCTCATGCACAACTGGGTTCAATTTTAGTTCTGCTTCCAGGGAGCGTCCCTTAGTGATTCCCTCAGCTTTCCTATGTCTTATTTGAATCTCTCTGGCAGAGGCTGGCTCAGGGCTGGGAGTGGTGTGGATGTGGGGCATGGTGACATGTCTTAATCTCACCTAGATGTTCCCTCCCCCATCATGTTTGCAGACTGAGCCTACTTCCACCACCAGGTGTAGAGGCTCCTGTTGTCAGTGGTCGTAGGCACTTTGCCGTCCCTCACAACAGCCACTCACATGCCTTTTTCTCAGGAAAGTGATCCAGGTGTGGATTTTTGCCTTTGTGTGCATGGTAAACTACACTTCTCCAGATTGGGCCCATCTTGCCATCTCAGTCTCCACTGCTATTATTTGACCTCCTGAGGGTTGGCATCATCTGCAATATTAGTTACATGACCATTCATTCTGTGAAAGCACAATCTATGCCTATTATTTAACTCTTCTCAACTCCCTCTGCCATGAATTAAAGTGGTGACGGACAGCATTGGCAACCAGCTCCACCCCACGCAGCCAACTCAGGGTTATAACTCAATTGGTGTAGATAGACAGCCTGAAGCCAGCACCTGGAATCGGACTGCCTGGTTCAAATCCCAGCTTTACCACTAGGTTACTTTGTGGGCTGGGGACTTAGTTTGCTCATCTACAAGTGAGAATGACAAGAGAAATCCACCTCACAGAGCTGTTGTACCTTATCAGCCAGCCAGGCCACGATCAATGACAGCTGCCACCATCATCATCATCGTTATTATTATTATTATTATTATTATCTCCTGTGTTTGATCTCTCAGCTGAGGCTGGCTCAGTCCTTCCTCTTGGGTGCAAGGAATCATGTTGATCAATGGTCTTGCCTGGTGATATAACAAAGGCTTAGGAGGCATGTGATCCTACTGGCTAATGTCCCCTCAAGTCCCGCCCTTTCTAAGCAGCTTTCTGTCAATGCCTTTTTCATGTCTTGCGTTCAGTACATTTTAAAACTTTTTATTCGAAACACAGTATGCACACCAAAAAGTGCACAGATCGTGTGAACAATGCAGTAAATATCCACGAACAAAACAGGCATGTTTGCCGGCACAGAGTGGAAATCAGAAAGTGACCAGCGTCCCAGAGGTGCCTGTGAGCTCTTCCAGGCACTTCTCCTCCCCCAGGGTAACTGCTCTCCCTGCTTGTGATATTGATTGGTTTCCCTCGTTTTTAAACTTGATATAAGTGGAATATAACTCTGTATGCTTTTGTGTCTGGCTTACCATCATTGCTGTGAGTAGTTATTGTTGGTTCATTCTTGTTACTGTCTAGGATTCCATTGTGTGAATAAATCCCAATTTATTTATCCATCCTCCTCTTGATTGACAGTTGGATTGTTCAGAGTCTTGGTCTATTATGAACACTCCTGCCGTGGACATTCTTGCCTGTGTCTCTTGGGCATATGCACACATTTTAATAAGTATGTACCTAGAAGAGAATTGCTGAGTGTTGGGATAGGCACATGTCCATCTTTCGCAGGTGCTGTCAAACAGTTTTCTCTGAAGTGGTTTTGCGAATCTCCTGCCCCCGCCATCACCACCAGTTATATATAAGAGTTCCAGTTGCTCCACATCCTTTTCAACAATGTGTTATCAGTCTTTTAGATTTTAGCCATTCTCTGAGTATGTAAAGGTATCATGCTGTGATTTTAATTTTATTATAGGATGACTAATACAGTATATTTTTTGCCAAGGATGTGTTGAACTTGAAAACATTATTCAACCAATGTGAAAGCTCACTTCTGTCTCCAAATTGTAAATGTCTTAAATATTGGGGATGCTGATGATTTCCTCTGCTGGGCACGTTTGAATCTGCCATGTTGGAAGGCAGTAGGTGGAGCAGGCATGTGTTTCTCTGGATAAGGCTGGGAACCTGGCCACCTGCCCCAGAATCACCTGGGGAGCTCGTCAGAGCTGCATATACTAGGCCATACTCCAGCCGCCAGTCACCAGATGGACACTTGTGAGCCATCAGTCTCTTTGGGGCTCATCTTTCTTTCTCTTCACAGATTCCACGAGCATTGGAACCATCCTATCTGTCGTGGTCACTGCTGTGTCCCAGTGCCTAGAACAGTCCTGGCACGGAGTGGGGCCCCGTAAATACCCACTGAATGAAGGACCAGAGGACAAAGTGCTGCCTGTTGGCCTCTGTCCTCTCTCACCCCGCATAGCTTGATGAGGATTTGTTGGGAGCCTGGGCTGCTACAGGGAGGGTTCTAGAAGTTGGGCTCTCACACCTGGAGGGTGTCCTTTCCTGGGGCTCTGTTCCTATAAATGACCTCGCCCATCTCCAAAGCCAGTTTCTCACCACATCACATTTTGATGGAGACCACGATACAGCCTCCTTTCTTTGGTTGTGTCTCATTCCCTTTCTCTTCAGATCTAACATAATTATTTGGAAAGCAGCTTGGCCCGGGAGATGAGAGCTCTTGGTCAGACCACTGGGGTTCATATCAGGTTCTGTTCTTGTTTGATTTTGAGACCCAGTCTTTGCCCCAGGGGAAAGAGGCAGATTCATAGTCAACTCTGATGCAGCCAGTGGGAGTGACTGGGGTGGCTGGGACCTCTGAGGTTGAGGAACGAGGGCAAGGGATTCTGGCTGGGACATCTGCTGGGGGCTCCACAGAGGAGGGAGGACTAGGCTGGCCCTCGAAGATTGGGGAGGGGAGATGACACCTCAGGGACCATGCGATGTAGGTCTTGCCCCCGAGCATCAGCAGCGTGAAGTCCTCAGGGAAGGAAGTACACTGAGCCCCCAGAAGAATGTGGTCTAGTTCACCCAACACATGAGGGCATAGGGCAGTGATCAGAGTTCACTGGTGAATTATAGAAGACTTCCTGGAGGAGGCAAGCTTGGAACTGCATGTCCAAGGCCAGGGATGAGAACTTTATCCTGGTGCCAGCAGAAATTCTCTCTAAGCTGCCAGATCATGGAGCATGGACAGTGTGAACCAAATACCAGTCACTCTAAAATAGGACAACAAAGAATCCACGACACATACATTGTTTATGCGATGTGGAGGCGGGTGTACAAAGATGGAAGAGCTAAAAGCAGTTTGGGAAAAACAACACCCTTTTTTTAGTGGAAAGACAGATTAGAAAGGTTTATGCTCTTCTGCGATAACTAATATGAAAGGTTTATCAAAGTTAAAAAAAAAAAAAAAAAACCCCGACACTTTCTCCAAAATTGATTTGAAGACTTGGCAGATTTGAGGAATCATTCAGTAACGTTTTATGGGTCGATGCTAATTTGATGCAGCAGACCCGCGTACGCACCGCACCAATTTACTGCCAAAGCAACATTAAGCACGGACCTTTCGTGCAAGGTTTATAGGCGGACAGCTCATAAAGATGCACGCTTGACAAGTGTTCTGCTTCTCTTAGGATGTGCAGTATGAAGTGTTTATCAAAAACCAACTAAATCGCCTTTGCCTTTTACTTGTAAACACTCTGGGGACTTCAGGCCTGGATCCTATGCAATATTTCACCACTCTGGGTCCTGGTACATGGGGAGCCTTTGTCTCCAAAAGCCTCAGTAGAGAGAGGTAGGAGGAGCTCTTTGGGGCAGAGGATGTCCCAAGGCAGTGGTCTCCAACCTTTCTGGCACAAGGGGCTGGTGCTCCTATGAGAATCTAGTACCTGATGATCTGAGGTGGAGCTGAGGCGGGGATGCTAGCGCTGGGGAGCGGCTGCAAATACAGATGAAGCTTAGCTTGCTGGCTCTCTCGCCACTCACGTCCTGCTGTGCAGCCTGGTTCCTAACAGGCAGCAGACCGGTACAGGTCCCCAGCCCAGGGGTTGGGGACCCCCATCCTAAGGGACCACTTTGGAAATAACTTGTAACCCAGGACATGGGAGGCTGATGATGCCTTTCCAAGCAGGGTCTCCTAAAACGAATCTAAGATTGTGCCTAAATGATATCTGTGGCTCCAAGCAAATACATTTCCTGTTCTTGTTTTTTTGCTTCCTGGGCTGATGTGCAATGGATCATGGCAGCATGTCTCTCTTCCTTCAAATACACACTGCCAAAGCCTCGTCAGTAAGAAGATCGCCACACTTTGTTTTGTACATTGGAAAGTGTTTAACAATAAAAAAGATCAAAACTCCTGTCTTTCACCACTGAAAACCACTGCTGACATTTCCTGCCAAGAAGTGGACTTCCCTGCCTGCACCACTCCAGTCCCTCCGTTCCTCTCGCCCCAGTGTTAATTACCCGGGCTTAATGAAGAAGGTTGCTGGAGGCGGGAGAGTGTGCAGACCGCTGTCAGCACAAAGCCTCGTGGGTTTTCGCAAGGGGAAATTTGATCTTGGGCAAATGTCAAGGCGTTTTTGAAATCTGTGTTATGATATCAGCTCGTTGCCAGCGTAGGGCTTCATTTGGATTTCATAAATATTGTATGGAGCTCTCTTATAGCCAACTCGGCCAAGTGGAGAACATAACAGCCACCCCTAACACACACACACACACACACACACACACACACACACACACACGCACGCACCCCATTGCAATTGCAATCTATTGCAGAGTTGTCATGAAAAGCCAATTGGTGATATTTCAATCACAATGTTCTTGTAACAAATTCCATTCAAATTCCCTGGGAAGGGGAGTTAAGGCTTCCTGCTGCTGCTAGGAGAATGATATGCTAAATGTAGCTTCCTGGGGCCCTGGCAGCCATCCAGGGCTTTGTAATTTATAGTTCTCCTTCGTGGTTTTCCAAGTGACCTTGGAACCTCCAGGCTGGTGGATTCCTTAGGTTCTCACGTTGCCCTCTGTCCTTTTGGGCGCTTAGTCCCCAGGTGGGTCCTCCCAGCACCCATCAGGCTGGAGCTTGAGAGAAAGGATGTGTGAAGGGGTGCCCTGGGAGCCCCATGGAAGGTGACCGGAAGATGGCTTGTTGCTGCTGACCTTCACTCTGAAATGTGTCAGCCGCTGAACAGTCCAATATTTTCTTTAAAGACAGCCCTCAGGTGACAGGAGCCTCTCCAGCCCTAGCACACAGCAGATAATCCTGGAAAAGAAGGGGAGGGACAATCCGCAATTACATTCATCAGCTATTTTTGGTTGAGGAATAAACAAAATGGTCCAAACTGCTGCTGTTACAGATTCTAGCAGAGGAGTGGCGTGTAGGAAAGATTAATGTACAATTAAAACCCGTGTACGGGTAAATTACAGGGTGACAGCTATCTAATGCAAACATCGTAGACATGTAATTAAGAGGAGTTACAGGCTCTCCAGGATGGATTTGCCGAGGAGCGTGCTAGGGAGCTGTCTGTGGAGTGGGAAGGGCAGGGACACGTGATGGGACAGGACAGCACGGGGGCCCTGGAGCGGGTGAGGAGGAGCCTCCACAGTGTCTCTGGGGCAGTCGGGGACATGATGGGAGCCCCAGGTCCGTCGGGTGGCCCAGCCCGCCTCTCCGGTGCCTGCTGGTTCATGTTCCAAGCTTCCAGCCCTTTCTGGAGCCACCCTGCTCTCCCTCTCCTCACCTTTGGCTCTCTGGCAGTGAGCACCCAAGGATGTCTTCTTTTACGTTTTTAATTTCTCCTGC
This sequence comes from Eidolon dupreanum, assembly GCA_028627145.1. NCBI lineage: Eukaryota > Metazoa > Chordata > Mammalia > Chiroptera > Pteropodidae > Eidolon > Eidolon dupreanum. Next base: position 102,054,088 of record CM053508.1, on the reverse strand, counting down.
TTTGTCAGCTTTTTAAGGAATATGTTACATTATGTGGAAATTGGATGCTAACAAGATTTGTATGAATAAATTAGTCTCTTAACTTTTTATGTTATTACAAAATTGAAATGGACTCTAATGACAGTCAGAATTAATGTTCTGTTTCAAATTAATGCCAGGATGTGACTGAATTTTCGGTGCGCTCTCCTCGTGTGTCAAGGACCTCCCCGCTTCCAGTGAGGCAGCTGTCTGTCACCTCTTTGGCACCCCTCTCTCTAGGACGCTTCCTTGCTGACCTCGAGGGTGCTCTGCCTGCACCTTCCATGGGGGCTGCTGGGAAAATCTGTGGTTGAGGCTCCCAGTGGCCCCACACATGGCCTGGGTGGGCGCCTTGCCCAAGGCTACACCCTACCCTGCATCCAGCCACTGGCTGACGTGACCTTCCCAGCCCCTGAGAGCCCTGTCCTCGGGAGGCGTGGCAGCTTCTGCCTGTGTGCATCCCTGCCCTCCTCCCAGAGCCCTCTCTGATAAGCCACAGATTTCCAGGAAACTCAGCCCATGATACCCACTCTTAAGGATTTCAGTTTTCCTAAACCGTCTGCCTGGTGAGTGTCCTCTGCCGGGATCAAAGTCTGCAAAGACCAAGATCATTCTTTCTGTTCCGTGTCCCCTTCTTGAGCTCAGGGCTGGGGCAAGGTGCTGACCACGTCATGCCCTCGGCCCACACTCCTTGCACAGGGTTTGAGCAGTAGCAGGGCCAAAGGGTCCCCCTGGATCCACATGGCCACACCACGTGGCTCCGGGAGTGCGGGAGACTTGGAGGGATTTTTTTGCAACAGCAACCTGATATCACAAAGGGCAGAGCAGAACAGGGGCTGCGGACACTGGAGTGTGGACACTGGTTCCCGCAGCTGACAGTGGTGGGGAAGAGGGGCCTGGTAACGTGGGAAGAGAGCGTGAGGCAGCTGAGGTGGAACATTCAGCCCCCAGTGCAGCCGGGCCTCCTGGCAAGGAAGTCGTGTAGTCTGAGATACCTGGGGACACTTGCTGCTTCAGAAGGGGACAGCGGAACTCAGCTCCAGCAGTCATTGCGGGAAGGGATGGGGGTTCAGGGTGGCCAAAATGGTAGATTTATGTGAAATCCCTTCTACAGTGTGTAGACTAACTCAAAATTTAAAATCAAAGTCCTACACTGACCAAACAATAAGCTTGTGAACTGTGTTTTGCTTCTGGGCTGGAGGATTTAGAGCCCAGAGTTTCTCTGGCAAAGTAGACAATTTCCTACCTGGACAGTAAGGGCCAGAGCCCTGGAAAGGGACAGTAACTGCCATGACTGCAAGCCACGGCTGCACAGCTGCTGAGCTGCAGGCAACTTCAATCTGCCCACATGTGGCCTCTGTCTTGCCCCCTACCCTCATCTGCTGGAAGGAGGCCCTTGCCTCTCGGGCTGTGCACATCTGGGCTGTTGGCGGGGCCCTGACTGTGGTCGGATCCTAGCAAGCCCAGCCCTGGCCAGGTGAGCCACTGAGTTTGGGGCTCATTGGATGAGTGGGTAGCGGAGGAGCCTATGCAGCCCCCCACTCCACTTCTGAGGAACCTCACCTCAGCATTGCTGCCTCCACCTTCACGAGTCTTAGCAATTCCCTGTAGAAATGCTTTAGCAAGAGGAAAAAGAGGAAAGTAGAAGTCTCACCACCCAGCCCATCTCTGGATCTGGGCTTCCCACATGTTGTCACAGAGAGGGAGTATCTTATGTTTAAACCACTTTATATACATTAACTTATAAGTCATATTCATTTTATAAAAATGCAATAATTTTTATGCCTATTGCACATAACCTGTTTGATCACTTTATATATCACAAATGCCTTTCTGTGGTCGTGGATCTATTTCCATCCTGCTTTTGACACCTGCACGGCGTTCTGTCATGCGAATTTATCATCATTTATATAAACAGTTCCCCCTTGGATATTTTGGTGGTTTTCATTTTTGTTTTTCTATTTTAAAGAATGTTGGAGTGAGAGTATTCGTTTGTGTCATTTCAGAATAAATTCCTAGCAGTGGAATTGTTAGCTCAAAGGTATGCATGATTTTAAGACTTTTAATACTTCCCAATAAATCACCTTCTGGAAAGACCCAGCAGTGCATGAGTGTGCCTTTTTGCACACCAGCAAACCTTCGTTTTAAAAACCTTTGTCAATTTGATAGGTTAAAAGGGGGCATGCTTATTGCTTTTTAAAAAATAACTTTTATTTTCATCAAAGTAACACATATACGTAGTTTAAAGAGCATAGATAATAACAGGCTTATGATAAACCCAGCTATCCTCTGCCTCATTCCTCACCACCCCTCCCAGTCCTGCTCCCCAGAGGCAACCACCTAAAACTCTCCAAGCTGTTTCCCCAGCATGTTTTACTACCTCTATATTTCTACAGAACATGTGTACATTGCAGAAGTAAAATGGCCAGCCAATTGTTCCAGCATCATTTATTGAACACTCACTCTTTGCTTACTCTTTTAAAATGCTGGCTTCATCATTTGCTTAATTCTTACATTTACTGGGGCTACTTTGGGATTCTTCTGTGTTAGTCTGTCTGTTCTCATACCAGAACCCACTATTTTAATGATCGTAGCTTATGAACACATTTTTTAATATCTTAGAGGGCATATCTCATTATTCTTGTGTGATACCATATTTTTATTCTTTTAGTTGCATTCTAAAAATATTGGGTCAAGTTTCAGATAATATCTAATAGAGATTTGTGTTGGAGTTGTTTCATTTATAGATAAATTTAAGATAAACTTATAGATAAATTGACCTTTTACTTTATTTATTCTGTTTTACCCTATTGAGTTTTCTGATCCATTTATTCAACAAATATTTATTGAGAACCCTCTGTGTGCCAGCCTCTGTTCTAGGTACTAGAGGTTACGTCAGGAAACAAAGCAGAGGAATTTTCCAGTCCCCATGAAGCCAACATGGTAGTTGCTTTGAAAAGCCAAGCAGGGTAAGGGACGGCTGGAGGTGTGGGGTGGGGCATAGGGATGGATGGAAGGATAAATGGGGTGGTCAGGGTGGACCTCACTGAGAAGGTGAGATTTGAGCAAAGATGAAGTCTGAGGGATGTGAGGTCACAGGCCATACAAAGGATCTAGATCAGTGGTTCTCAACCTGGGGCAGTTGTGCCCCCCTAGGGGAATCTGACAGCATCTGGGGTACCACTGGTATCTCCTGAGTACAGGCCAGGCTAAACATTCTATAATGCACAGGCAGCCCTCACAACCAAGAATCGTCTGCCCCCAGATGTGTCAAATAGCACTGAGGTTGAAGGAATCCTGATCTAGGTGAAGATTTTCCAGGCAGAGGGGGCACTTAGTGAAAGGTCCTGAGGCAAGAGTGAAAAACAGCCACGAGGTGGAGAGATGGAGGGCTAGGGCAGCTGGGAATGAGGCCCCCAAGGTGGGGGCTGGGGAATGAGCAGAGGGCAGATGACTGGGGCCTTGCAGGGCAGGACAAAGAATCTGACTTTACTCCCAGTGAGGTGAGGAGCAACTGCGGGTTTAAACAAAGGAGTGCCATGATAGAATTGTGTTTTGAGAGGAGCACTCTTTTCTTGCTGCCATGATGAAGAGGAAAGAGAGCTGGCAGGCTGTCCCAGTGGGAGCTGATGGTCTGGGCCAAACTGGTGGCAGTGAGGTGGAGAGAATGGGTCAGATTCCAGATATGTTTTGAAGGCAGAGCTAACAGGATTTCCTTATGGATAATATGGGGTGTGAAGAAAAGAAAGCTTTTGGTCTGAGCAGCTAGAAGGATGGAGTTACCCACCGTTAAAATGGAAAAGACAGTGAGTGGGCAGAACGGGAGTTGGAGAAGGTTCAGTTGAGGACATGCCGTATTTGAGATGTCCAACACACATCCAACTGCAGATGTTGGAGATTTGTTTGGGTATACAAGTCTAGAGTTATAAGGAGAGATCAGAACTGGAGATAGAAATTTGCGGGTCATCAACACATGGTTTTTGAAGCCATAAGACTGACTGAGATCAGTAAAGGAGTGAGTACAGAGAGAAGAAAAGAGGACCAATAAATGAGACCTAGAATACTCTAACATGGAGAGGTCAGAGAGACACGGACGGACCAATAAAAGATCAAAAAGTGACCAGTGAGGTGGGAAGAAAGCAAGAGAGTACTGTGTCCTAGGAGCCAGGTGAAAAATGTGCCTCATGGACAAGCAGGTGGTCACCTGTGTCAAATGCTGGTGGCAGTCAGGTAAGATGAGGACCAAGGATTGACCAATGGATTCAGCAGTGTACAAGAGCAGCTCTGGTGGAGTCGGGGGAAGAACTTTCTGATTTAAGCGGGTCTGTGAGAGGATGAGAAGAGATGAGATTGTGAATCTCGGTAACTCATGTTTTACTGCAAAGGAGAGCAAAGAAATGGAAAGGCAGCTGCTGAGGGAAGAGGGGTCGAGAGGGTTTTTATTTTTGTTTTTGTTTATAGGATGAGAGAAATAACAACATATTTTTATGTTGATGAGAATGATCTAATAGAATGTGAAAAATTCTATAGGTAGGACAAGACAGACGTGCTGGGGAGGTAAGAGAGCCCTGGAGCTGGAGGACACAGAGAGACTGGCTCTTGGGGCACAGACACCTAACTTGTGGTAAAAGCTGAGGAGCAGAATAGTTGGCGCAAGTATGATAATTGGAATCTGAAAGTCTCTCTCTCTCTCTCTCTCTCTCTCTTTCTCTCTCTCTCTCTCTCTCTTTCTCTCTCTCTCTCTCTCTCTTTCACACACGCACATGCACACTATAATCACATACAATTCCTTTCACCCATTTAAATTTTACAGTTCAGTGATGTTCAATATGTTCACATAGTTGTGCAACCACCACACAGTCAGTTACAGAACATTTTCATCACCCCAAAAAGAAACCCTGTGCATATTAGCAGTCGCACCCCAGTTATGCCTTCTCAGTCCTAGGCAACCACTAATCTACTTTCTGTCTATAAATTTGCCTATTCTGGACACTTAATATAAATTGAATTGTACAATATGTGGGTTTTTTTGCCTTTTTTTTTTTCATTTAGTGTAATGGTTTCTCAGTTCATCCATATTGTGGTACTTCATTCTTCTTTATAACTGAATAATATTCCATTATAATGTGTATACTACATTTATCATTTTATCCTTTAGTGAATTGATGAGATTTGGGTTGTTCCCATCTTTTGGCTATTATTAATAGAAGCTGCTGTATACACATTCATGGACCAATTTTTTTGTAAACATGTTTTCATTTTGGGGAGCATATGTAGAGGAGCGGAAATCCTGGGTCATTTGGGAACTCTATTCTTACCCTTTGAAAAACTGCCAGACTGTTTTCCAAAATGGCTGCTCCGTTTTACATTTCCTCAGTGGTTTATGAGTGTTCCAGTTTCTCCACCTTCTTGCCAATACTTATTATTGTCTGTCCTTTTGATTATAGCCATCCTAGTGTGTGTGAAGTAGTATTTGATTTGTATTTAGTATTTGATTTGCATTTTTCTAATGATTAATGAAGTTGAACACCTTTTCATGTGCTTATCGGTCATTTGTATATCTTTGAAAAATGTCTATTCAGATCTTCTGCCCATAAATTAATTTTTTTAAATTATCAAGTAGTAAGAGTTTTTTATATATTCCAGATATGAGTTCCTGATCAGATATATGATTTGCCAATATTTTATCCCATTCTGTGGATCATCTTATCACTTTTTTTTATAATGTCATTTGCAACATAAAAGTTTTTAATTTTGATGAAGTCCAGTTTACTATTTTGTTGTTGTTCCTTGTGCTTTGGTATTATGTCTGAAAAGGTCTTGTCTAACCCAAGTGATGAAGATTTACTCTTTTCTGCTTTTTATTTACTTGGGTTACTTATTTAATTTTTCCTTTTTAATTGAATTGGCAAGTGTCCCCAGGACAATATTAAATGGTAACGGGCTTCCCTTGTTCTACTCTTGACTTTAATGTCTCACCATTAACCATGACACTATCCATAGGATAAGATTTTTAGAACTTAAAAAAAACCAAAATATTTTATATTAATAGTGTTTACAAATAATCAAGAGCTCCCCTCCCCCATGTATTTAATTTGTCCATGAAGATAAACATGGTTTTTTTCCTTTGACCTATTGATGCAATAAATTATATTAATAGATATTCTAATATTGAGCCATTCTGTAATGCATTTCTGGATTAATCTTAATTTGCAAGGGTACATAATTATTTTGTTATACTGTTTGTTCAATAGCCAGAAGTTGTGTAATTTCCTCTGTAATTCTTTGACTCATTAATTATTTAGACTTTTAAACATTTCAAGAGCGTATTTTTCTTTTCTTCTTTCTTATTTTATTGCACTGTAGTCAGAGATTGTGGTTTGCATGCTATTGATTCTTTAATTTTAGTTGAGAATTGCTTTGTGCCCTGGTTAATATATGGTCACTTTTTGTTTCATTATGTTGGAAATAATATGTACTCTCTCATTGTTGGGTGCAGAATTCCATATCCATATCTATATCTATATACAGTCTTTAGCTCAGTCTTGTTAATTGTATTGTTTGTATCTTCTATATTCTTAATATTTCTGGCTGCTTAATTTACCAATTTCAGAGTGAGATGTGTTAAAGTCTCTTAATCTGGTTATTAATTTGTTGAGTTTTCTTTGTAATCTTACCAATCTTTACTCTATATTTTTAAAAAGCTATGTTATTAGTGGCATACTGGCTAAAGATTGTTATATCTTCCTGTGAAGTTTATCTTTGTTGTGTAATAACTCTTTTAATCCCCACTGATGCTTTTTTGCCTTAGATTCTATTTTGCCTTATATTACTATTATAAAAACAACCTTTTCTTTGTTATTTTTATAGTATATCTTTTTAGTATCTCTTGACTGTCAACATTTCTTTATAATGCTTCTCTCAGAAAGTTTAATCTTTTTTTATGGTTATTGATATATTTACATTCTTTTTTCTGTTTTATTTTGTTTTCTACTTTCCTTGCTTTTTTATTATTTCTTTTTTTAAAAAAAAATCTTTTCTGTTTTCTAAAGAATTGATTATTCTTTCTGTTTTACTTTTGTGCTCCCTGTACCAACTTGGAAGTTATACATTTTATTTTTTATTCTTTCAGTGACTACCTGTATGTTTTTAATATGTATGCTTAGCTTAAAAGACAGTATGAGTGAAATCAAATTGTCTACCTTCTTCAAAATAGCAAAATGCTCATAAAACAGTTGAATTCTGGTTATATTTCCATCTTATGTCTTTTGTCTAATTTTAGTACTTATTGTTAATAAGCTTCCCAATTTCTTATAATTATTACTGTAGTTATTATTTGCAATTATTGATTAGATTTATAGCTGCTTACCAAATTTTTTGCTCTTTCTCGATTGCATCCTATCCTTCCTCTAGGTTCCTATTCCAACTGCTTCACATAGCCCTTCAGTAGTTCTTTCAGAAAAGACCTATGTTAACTCTCTTGAACTTTGTTAATTTAAATATAACTTTGCCTTAATGGATGAGCTGGATATAGAATTATAAATGGTCAGATGATAGTTATTTACTTATTTATTTTTGACCCTTTGAAGACCTTTTCCATTGTGTTTTTGTCCCCCCTAGTCTTCAGAGAAGCCTAGAGTCAGTCTGTCAGCCCTGTGTGGATGATGTCTTTTTCTCTAGCTTTTTTCCCCCACTCTCTTTGTTTTGATGTTCCTTAGCTTCACTCAGATATATCTGGTACATAATTTTATTCCTCTTTCTTGGACATTAAAGCACTTATTTATTCAATCTTAAGGATTTCTTAAGTTCTGAAAAAATTATAGTTATCATCTCTTCAAATCATTTTTCCCCTTTATTCTCAATATTAGCCTTTGACTTGCCAGCCACATGTATGAGGGACAGTGTAGCATGATGGTTAAGACTATAGACTCTGCAGATAGCTACATGGATTTGACTTTACTTCAATGCTTAATAGCTGAGAAAAGTTACTTAAACTCTCTGTTTCTCAGTTTTCTCACCCATAAATTAGGCATGATAATATTACCATACACTTAGGTTGTTGTAATAATTAAGTGTGTTTATATCCGTAGAGAACTTAAAATAGCTGCTTGCACATGGTCAGTCCTCTTGTGTTTCCTGGAATGCTCCAGAGACCCTGTGCTGACACTGACATGTTTGTCTCAAGATCATTATTATAAGTTTTCTAGAAGGATATGACTTTGTTTCAGTCCCTAGGGATGCATTTCTGCCAGCGGCTCCTTGATGATTAGTTTAATTGGGAGGGACCTTCCCATTCCATTCTCTTGTAACCTCAGTCTCCTATTTTTCTTGTAGGCATTCTGGGTGATTATGTCAGATTTATCTCCTGGATCACTAAATCTCCTGTTTTACTCATCAATCTGTTGTTAAACTCTTGTGTTGTGTTTTTAATTCCAGTCACTGTATTTTTTATTTCTAGAAATTCTATGGAGATCTTTCACATCTACGTGCTTGTTTTTGTAGTTTCCTGTTCGTCCATTATTTTTAGGTTTTCCTTTACTCACTTACTAATCTAAAACATAATTATGTTGTCTTTTCAGGTTTTTTCTTATCACAGGTTCATGGAGTGTTACTTGCTTTTGTTTGTTTATCAGCTGATTTTCCCTCATGGTGAACCATTTCCTCAAGCAGATTATAATTTCTATTTGATATTCTAGAGAAGCAAAAATTATCCAAACTAATTTAACATTGGTGATTTTTTTTTTTTTTTAATGGTAGCCCTGTGCTTCCTGGGCTGTAAAACTGTTCCTTCAGAATATTTCAAAAATTGTTTCTTCCGAAAGTTCTTGCGGATGAATCAGTTGGAACCCAATCTCTCTGTTGTTTCTGTACATGGAGATTCGTGCACTACACAGGTAGTATAAATTGGGAATCCATGGCCATGGTACAGGCTTGTGATTCCTGTTTTTTACTGGAAACACCCCACTCCCCCCAATTTTTTCTTTTTCTCCAGACAGAGGTTGAGTTTTCTAGCCCCATTTCCAGAGAGATGGGATCCGTGCTAGAGCCTGAGCTTTGTGCAGGAGCTCAGTTCCAGCTCCTCATCTTAGGGAGCCCAGGCTGTTTCTGCTGCCCCTCGTGGATACTGACGCCCCCGGCCTGGGCCTCTGGGTCTGCCATCTGTTGTTTGGCATCTCTGGGGCACCAGCTGACAGTTTATCATGACAGCTCTCTCGTCTCTTGGTTATTTGCACCTAAGGACTTCCTTTTCTTTCCTTCAAGCTCAATTATGTATTTGATTATGTTATATTTTATCCAGCATTTTCATGCATTTTGAGCTAGGGATGGTGATGGTGGGGGCTGTGTGTGTCTGTCGCAATCTTTTATTTAGGATTTTTACATCTAGAGTGATAAGCAAGATTAGTCTGTGATTTTATTTTTGTTTCATCTTTGGCAGGTTTTGGTACCAAGGTTATGTGTTATTCATAAAATTAATTAGGAAATTTTTCTCCTTTCTTTATCCTCTGGAACATTTTAAGTAGCATAGAAAATTTCCGTACCTTGAAGGTTTGAAATTTTCCAGTGAAAAATGTCTAAGGACAGTGCCTCCAGAGGGGATGATTGTTTTTCACTTGTTTTCTATTCAGCTTTTCTACTTCTTAAATCAGTTTGTAAAACTTCTGCTTCCCTAGACTATCATACATTTAATCAAGATTTTAAAATTTATTTGCATAGAATTCCACATGGTATTCTTGTATTTTAATAAATTTTTTTTTTGCATCTTTGGTTATATCTTTCTCATTAATGTTGTTTTTCTCTCTTACTTTTCTTGATTAGACTTTACCAGACAGCTGTATATTTTATTGACCTTTTCTAAGAAACAGCTGTTGAGTTTATTTATTCATCTTAATATTGAACTCTTAAAAATCAGTGCTTTCTCCTTTCATTTTTAATCCTTTTTAAAGGTTCATTATCTTGCCCTTTTTCTAATGTTAAGTTGAATGTCCAAATCATTTATTATCTTTTTTCTTTAAGAATAATGCACTTAAAGCAATAAAATTTCCTCTGAGTACAGTTCTGGCCACATTCCATAAGTTTTGGTGTGTATAAGTTGTCATTATCATAATTTTTCATACT
>CM053508.1:101993474-102043454 GCA_028627145.1 Eidolon dupreanum | reverse complement strand
CTTGTCAACAAAGCCCGGGAGCTCACTCTGCTAATGGGATGTTAGTGTGTGGCCAAAATGCCTGTGGGTGTCTGCTGAACAGCGCCAGTGGGCCCAGCAGTGGGTTGGGAGCATAACTATGTGATCTCATTAAATTCTCACCACAAAGCCCTGAGAACTGCTAATGAGGAAGACCTAAGGTTAAGCCTCGTGTGCGGGGTCATCTAGCCAATCAATGGTCCAATGGGGTTTTCACCCAGGTCCTCTCTGTTCCTGGCTACCTTATGAATTTCAGCTGGAGCAGAGCTCGGCATCCCCTGGAGCCCTCTGTCTTTCCCTAAGGGAGGATCCATGGGGCCCTTTGCACAAGGGGCACTCTGGCTTCCCACAGCTGGGCTTCCCACAGGAGGGAGGCAATTCCCATTGCCCAGCCACATCCTGCATGGCCGCTGCCGCAGCCACATGTGGAACTCCTGTTCCTTTGGCCAGATGTTTCCCCAGCACCACTCAGGCTGCCTCTGTGTGGGTCCCGTGGGTGGGAGGACTAGCTGCCTTGCACAGGTCAGTTCTCCGCCAGCAGCCAGAATGGGTCTTTCTAAACCGAAAATTACTCACATCTTGAAGGGAGAGTTTCTCACCCTGCCACCTGCGCTTTGCCTCTCCCATCCCTTACCTGCGCCGTCCCCCTTCGGTTCTTGTCCCTCTCCTCCCAGGCACGGGGGCCTTCCTTTGCTCAGACCAGGGCCTCATACCATGACCCCTTGCTTCAGGACTGTCTTTGCCTCGCTGCGAGGGTGGTATATACAGGCTGGCACATAGTAGGTGCAGTGCTCAGTGAGGGTTTATGGAACAAAGGGATGGTGTGAAGGTCAGAGGAGTTGGTGAAGGCAGGGAAAAGAGGAGATAAAAAGGTTGGGAGGGGGTGCTCTCGAGTCAGGCTCCGGGCTCTGCCTGTTCTGAACATACCCGCCTTTGCCGCACTGTTCCCAGCGGGTGCCAGCTCTGAAAGCCTGTTTAAGTCACTCCACGAAGCTCAGCTTCTCAATCTGTTTTGTATTTGCAAGGGCCAGATTCATCTTCCTTTTTTAAAAGTCAGGCTTCTGAGACAGTCATTTAAATTCACAGTGATTCTCCTCTCCATCTTCTTTGAATGGGGCGTTTAGAGCCATGGATCTAAGGGGCTCTGCCAGGAGAGGCTGAGGGTCATGCAAAGCCTCCTTGACAGTGTGCTTGTTGTGGCTGACGGGGCTCCCGGGGTGGGGGTATCTTCAAATAAATGAGATGTGTGCCGTGGGCTTGCAGTCTGTCGGCTAACAGATCACTTTCCGACGTGGCCTGTTACACTGGATCCTCTTTCATGGGAGGAAGGAGAGCTGGTTCAGCGGCCACTCCAGACGTTTGTGTGTGTTGAAATTACACTCGACAACACCCACACCTTGGAATATTCTGGACAGTTAAAAAGCATGAGGTAGATCTGTATGCACTGCCTGGGAAACATCTTAAGTGAAAAAACAAACTGTGAACAATATGTGCATATATATGTACACATAGAGCCATATATGGCTAAAAAACATATACACCAAAAATCCTACAACTATATATTCACTATTTACATATTTGTTAGTACATATCTAGAAAGAAGTCTGGAAGGAATTATACCAACTATCTCACTGAGGAGTAAATTAGATTGGGGTGGATCTTTACTGTATTGCTTGAAGTTTTTTCCTATAAGAATGCATTCCTGTGTATGTGTGTAATTTAAAGAGATGTATAGATTTAGAATTGGGAGTGTATCTAACTTACCCTGAGCTTCTGGGATTTTCATTTTTGTTTCTTTGCACGATGGTGTTGAAAGACTCACCCAAAGTTTATTGACCATCCCCCAAATTTATCTGACTGATGCTTTATATGTACATTATATTTGTAGCTTCGGCCAGAGGTCAGCAAACTTTATTCTTAGAAAACCAGATAATAAATATTTTAGGTTTTGTGGCCCAAAACGTCTCTACTGAAACTGCTCAACTTTACTATCATAATGTGAAGCAGCCATAGATGATATGAAAATGAATGCGCATGGCTGTGTCCCAATAAAACTTTATTTACAGAAACAGGTGGCCGGTTGGTTTTGGCTGGTGTGCTGTAATTGTCTAACCCCAGGGGTTTAATTGATCTTTAAGGTACAGACAGGAATGAAGTAGAGAAAAATGCCAAATGGAAATATTTTAGTAATTTAAACAGGACTATTATGTTGAAGAGCTGCAAAATTAAAAGAAACAAAAAAAAGCATTTCTTTCCTCAAGCACTTCCAGCTGGACCAGGTTGGGGGTGGGGCTGCCCAAACCCAGGAGAAAGGCCCTGTGAGGACAGTGCCCTCTGTGACTCTGGAGGGAGCAGGCCCCCTGGAAGGCGCTCAGGTGGTTCCCTGATCCTGTGCGAGTCTGTGAGGGGCCTGTGCTTGCAGGCGGTTGGCACTCAGTAAGTTCTGACAACATGAATAGGACTCCGGGTGGCCTGCCCAGCCCTGGGGAGGCAGTGGACAAGATCAGACTTGGGGCAGACAAGCAACATCCTTAGGTTTGGGAAGCTGTTAGTGGCATCCTTGCAGCTGGATGCTGAGAGGCAGTCTTCTCCTAGGGCCAGCCCGTGCCCTCCTGCATGGGGTGTCAGAATGGCGCTGCCCAACCCTGCTTTCTCAGCATCTCAGGGGCTGAGGTTAAGCACTATGAGCTGGAGGACAGGCAGGACCCATTAGTGCTGGCTACGGAGGCCACGTTAGACACATGACTGCAGATGGAACACTTGCATTTGGGTCTTAGCACCTCAGGTCAGTGCCCCCTAGGGTGTGTGCGGTCCCTCTGTTCCACGCCCAGCTGATGCAGCACTCGGCACTAAACCGGCATGTGTGAGTGCAAGTGCATGTGTGCACATGGACACCTGCAGATGGGTGTGGCAGGGAAATATTCACTAACAGATGAGGACCAAGAGTCCTCCCTCCTCCCAGCCTCATGGGGAGAATTCTGTCTGCCCAGTGTTTCCAGTGCCTCTATGTGATCAATGGAGTGACAAGAAGTCCCACTGGTCCTGGAGGGAAGCGATGGGGGAGGGGGAGACAGGGAAGGGCAAAGTTGTCACAGCCAAGAAAAGGAGGGAGTGGAAAGTGGGGGGACGGGGGCGGGGGGGATGTTTGAGTGCCTCAAAAACAGTTGAGATCTCCAGACTGGGAGGGAGGGAGGGCTCTAACAGGCAGCTGGGTGTGACCAGTGGGATCCCTTTTGTTATTCTAGTGAGTTTCATGAATAGATTTAATTAAAGGTTGGTTGTTAAGTGGGTATTTTTCTGAAAGGGTCCTCAGGGGTGCCAGAGCCAGCCTCAGGCTAGACTCTGTGGTCACGTGCCCACCCGCACACACGTGCACACACACTTAGGTTCGCATATACAAAGGTTAGCTCAAATGGGTGCAGCCAGCATCATTTCACCTTGAAGAATGGGATTTATAAAAATAGGATGAAGGGTGTGTTCATTCGTCTATGTCCTGGCAAACAATGGCCAGCCCCATTTGGATGTTGCTCAGAGACACTTCTGGGTCTGGGCCTGGCTGTGGGCAGGGCAGTGGGAGAAGCAAGGAAGGAGAAAGCCTTGATGCAGCGCCCACCAGGAACTCCCTCCCTTGCTGGGAGTCAGAGCCAGTTTGCACCCTCATGCAGCCTCAAGCCTGGCGCTGGCTCTGTGTGGCAACATCACGCAACCGGCCGCCTCCTCTCTATTTTGGCTCTTGCCACTGCCGCTTCTTTCTGCACCTTTCAAGAAGTGTTCCTTCCTTCTGGAAGGCTGGGGTGCCAGGCTCCCCCAGCTCCTTCCCATTTTGGTAAATTAAGGAACACAAATGATGCCAAATTGTTCTCATCTCTTTCATGAGATAATTCGTAACCAGCTTATTTTCTTTTCCTCCATTGAGTGAGTGCATTAAAACAAAAATTAAATCATTACCTGAAGCACAGAAGACGCTCCCCTTCATAATTACATCCTCTTAATTGCCATCTGAGGGCCCCACTCATTTTAATGCTTGCTGGAAAATGTCTGATACATTTCATTTTTTTAGGTTTAAAGGTCAACAAGAATATCTTACCTTAATTTGACAAGTGTGCAAGAAATAATGCAAGACTGGTTTATGTTCAGGTAATGCACAAAGAAATCTATAAATCAAGCTGGGGGAATATTAGACGATGCCATATCGGAACCATCTGCCTTCATTCTCAGAAGAATCGATACCACAAAGAAAGCGCTGAAGATGTAGTGATTTATGCCCTTGTGTCGGGGGAGAAATATTGGCCATTTTTAGAGTCACTTTATATTATCCTAAAACAACAGGGCCTGAGGGAAAGAATGAGAGTGGCCATAACCCCCACATGTCAAAGAGCAAATCCAACACTTGGTTTTCGATTGTTTCTGCTGAGAAAGGATGGTTCTGAGGTCCCTTCATGCCCAGGACTCTGCCCCTTCTGCTATTGTATGCAGAGTATTGAATGCTGAGATGGTGTGGAAGGGAATTAACTAAATTGAATCTGAGTAGCTGTTGCCAGGGGATGAAGGCTTATAGCTCAGAGACCCTGGGTTTTTCCATGCCAGACTTGCTGCTTAAAACCCTGCCCTCTTTTCCAGAGCCTTCGCTGGCCTCCTTTATCACTGGGCTGGGAAAACGCAAGGCCTCCAGGAACTCCAGCCTCCATCATGTTGGAGGTTGGGGCTTTCAGACTGAGATATCTGGAATGGGAGGAGGTGTTGTGGCTTTGTGAGCAGGGAAGAAAAGTCTCTGAACAATTAGGTTTTGGAAAAATAAGAGGCATCGTTTTACCGCCTTTCCCTGAAGTGGTGGTTGACAGCAGTTCTTCTCCAGAGAGATGGGGGAAGGGGCAGGTCAGGTGAACCTCAAGCAGATGTATCAGTCTACAGGGAAGGAGAGGAGGATTTGTAAGGCCTGAAAAAGAATATTTCATAAATGGAGAGGTTTATTGGGAGGAGGGTTCAAAGTATAAAATTATATTTCATAAATTATAGAAAGTAAAGCCTTTCGCAATTTTCCTGGTGGGCGGTGCTCTGCAGAATTATAAATGAAAGATTTTGTGTTTTCACTTTGTGACACTTGTATTAGGTATGTTGTGGACTGTCATTGTGTGTTTATGTTGCCATGTGTGCTGCAGTTCCGTTATGTCATCAACTTAAGCCTTTTCTGTTTTAAGGTGAGAATATACTTCGAGGAAAAGTTTGGTTTTTGTATTTACTACAGAGTAACACAAAAAAGGGACTGTGAGCCTGTTATATCTTCAGTTTTATCCTTTCCAAGAGTTAAAGTTGGTCCTAACACTATAAGCTGGAAATCAAAGTAGGATCGTTTCCATCACCATAGGCGCAGTAAACTGTGCTCATGGCTTTTCGTGCTAAATCAACCCACAGTCACATTCCTGCTTTCCGGAGCCTGGGCATGGATGGATGCGTGGGCTTGCCATACCACCCTCTGGCTGCTGGTCATAGAGGTCACATTGCCATCTGCAAACCAAACTTGAGCATCAAGACTCTTAGTTTTGCTTCCTTTGTCCCTTTTGGGGCCGCTGACAATAATGTATGAGGCTCATATCAAGAGTAGGTTTATGTCTGTTGCAAAGATGGGGTGCACCTTCCTTGAGGTGCTGGCAAATTCTGGGTAGTGATGCCAAACCACCTTCATATCTTAAGTCATGTCAGTCCAAGATCACTTGAAATTCTAAAACCTGTGGGTTTTATTTTTCCTTGCAAAACATCCTTTTCTGCTTCACATAAAAGAAACTAGCAGTGGGACATATTATCAGGATCTGAAAGGCTTGTCACGCATTCATACAAAAGCCTTCAATCCTAAAGGATACAGATCCTCACCTCATTGGAAACTCCCCTGAAACCGCCTCTGAGGACAGTCGGACCTTGCCTTGGCAAAGAAACTAAGAATGCAGCGTGGAGGAATTCACTGTGAAGGCCAAACTAGCGGCATGGTGGGGGTAGCAGGCTAAACATTTTGTCAAAGGTCAAATCTATTATTTGGCTATTAGTTGTTATGAATGGATGATAAAGGAAACCATGCGTGACTACCTAGGTATGTGTGACACATGGCTAAAGAGGTGATAGAAAACAAATGCTGTTTTCCTGAGCCTTAGAGTCTATCAACAGAATTGATATGTCTCTGAATCGGAGTCAAATTCCTTCGAAGTAAATGAGCTGAATTGGAAAATAATATTATACTCGCATTATGGATATTCTTGCAATGCCAAATTCAAGACAAGAACTGTGTGTGTCTGTATCTGTCTGTGTGAATACCTCACAAGTAAGGAAAAACCTCACAAATATTTTCAGAATATACTCCATCGTTCCCAGCCAAGCTTCAGCTTCTAACATTTTGCCAATTTTTAGAAGACGTCAACCTTGCTAGCAATGTAATTAATTATGTGGGGAGAAAAAGCACAACAGATCCCCAACTTCGAATATCTCCAAACCCAATGCATTGGATACTATGCTGTTTTTTTTAATTATGTAAAGATTTGAATGCCAGTGAAATCAAATTGCATGCTGGGTTCTTTTGGTTTGAACTGGAATTGTCAAAGGTGCTGGGTGAGTAAATGGGCTGAAGGTAGAAGTTACCACATTTTTTATCATCATAGAAAAGACTCATTGCATTAAACTTTCAAAATCGATCATTTTGATGTGCTTGGCATACTCAGCAGACATGATTGAAATAGTTTTGCAAACACAGAACTTCAAAATAAATGCCAACGCCATTGCTTCTGGTGACACATGCCCACGCTGTGTCACCAACACTGGCTGCAGCACTGGCTACAGAGGCGTAGTGCCCAGAATGGATGGTTATTTTCCTTTTTCGATGAAGTGCTTGAGGGTCGGTTTCATAGATGCCCTTTCCAGGAGTATCACATTTCTCCATGGGTCCGCCTGTAGCTTAAGATCCTAAGATCCTGAGACATCACCTGGAGACAGACCCCAGTTGGAAACTTCACAGCTCCCGTTTCTTGCTGGCATTCGGGCTTCGCTAGATGATAGACAAGAGGTTGTTTCCACAGTGCCAGGATGATGGACCTGCCTGAAAGACAAGCACTTTGGGGAGCTCTGTCCATCTTCCCCAAAGCAGCCGCTAATGTGACCTGGCACTCCCTATACGCCAGGTCCTCCTCCAAGAGCATCACCCTTCTTGTCCTTTTTAGTCCTTAAAACAACTTTGCGAGGTCTATATTTCTCCCATTTTGCAGATGAAGAAACAAAGGCACAGAGAGTTTAAGTAGCTTGCTCAGAGTGACATAGTTGGTAAATGACGGAGCCAGGATTTGGACCTAGGCAGCCTGGCAGCTCCAGGACCCTCCTCCCAGCCATCACTGTATGCCTCATTATCTCATTTCTATTTCACTCACATACACCAAGTAGCTGAGTTTTCTGCACCTTTAGATATGAAGACAAGCAGAGAGGGTAGGCTTGATGTAAAGAGTGACTTAGAGTTTTTCAAGATCCAGAATACTCACATCAGAAAAGCTCACAGCCAGAAAGTGGACCTAAGACACAATGACATCAGAGTAAAAACATGTAATTTTTAACATTAAATTAAAGCCCTCCTCTAAAAGTGCCAATTCTCATGAGAATGGCAAACATGGATTTTCATGCCGTGGCTGAAATTTCTCACCAGGACTATTATGTTTGCCTCTTCTCTGGCCTCCCTGCTTCTGCCCATGGCCAGAGGGGACCTGCTGAAATCCAAGTCAGATAATGTCCTTCCTTCACTCACATCTCACTCAGAGTAAAAGCCAGCATCTTTTGAGTGGCCCACGTGACTGCCCCCCATCACTTCTCTGACTTTATCTTCTTTAACTCTTCTTTATGTTCACTTCTCTCCTGACACACTGGGTATCTGGAATGCTCCCACCCCAGGGCCTTCGCACAGGCTGTTCCCTAAGATATCCACATGGTTCCAATGTCACCTTCTCTATGAGGCCCCCTCCCACACGCTTAGGTCTTGCCTCCAGTCCTCCCAATCCCCCTGACCCTGCTCTGTTTTCCTTTTCTCCATGGCATTTATCACCTTCTAATGTTATTTATAATTCACTAATTTATTATGTTTCTAGAACCATCTGTCTCCTGGTTGTGATCTAGTAATTCTATGAGGGCAGGATCTTTGTCCATTTTGTTCACCAATGGATCTCAATTGCCTAGAGCTGGGCCAGGCACACAGTAGGTACTCATTGTATATTTACTCCCGTGTGGTTTCCTCCAGAGGGGAGGAAAGGGGGAGCTGAGGGTGAGTGCGCTGGTTCTTTATATTATTTTTAATATACTTTTTATATATCTGAAATATTTCATAATGAATTTTAAGACTCAAACAGGGTCAAAAAGTAAAATTTATGTATGGTTTGTATAAGTGCGAGAGTCCCCATCCCCATCTGAAAATATTGCCTCATTTTTGTGTCTTATCTTGTGTCAGCGGCCGGAAGTGCAGGTTCTTAAGCAGCTGTGTTTGTAACAAGGAAGGGAAGAGAGGGATAAAAAAAGAAATGGTGGCTTGGAGGATGAACGAAATGAAGGCAGCCCCGAGCTGGCTTGCAGAGCTGACCATCAACGCATGTTGGGGACAGATGAGAAACAAGACAGAGAGTCAGGCAGGATCACGATGGCCCTGGGTCATCTTCTGAGAGCAGGATGCCTGGGGGCGGGTGTCTGACGACCCTTGGCAGAAGAGCTTGTGCTCCCCTGTCTGTCACAGGAGACACTGAAAGAGAAATGTTTTCTGAGCCACCCGAAGGGTGAGGTTGGAGCTGCAAGGGCTGAGTCAGGGACTTAGTATGTTACATGGAGGGTTGACCTGAGCAGGACAGAACTCACAACTCAGCTCCGTGGCCTCCTGCAGCCCCATAAGCTCCCCAAATCCCCGAAAGAAGAGCCAGGTCTGGATTTGTTTTAATCATGCTCAGTGTATGTCCACAGTGCTGAAGGAGTGAGTCTCGGCTGTGGAAGCTGACGTGGCCTGGGGCCGCGGTGTGTGGGTGAGGTGAGTTGGTCCGCAGCCAGGCCTCATGGCTGGGAGGACATAGCTCGTCTCCACACACACTAGATGTCGATCAATGCCCCTGGTGAGCATGATTCCTCTGGAGGAGTGCCATTGATCAGGCCAGACAGAAAACAAGTGGCAGCAGTTGGGATGAGTGAATATTCATTTGGAAATGTCAGTGAGCAAGTGGGGTTATGTCATCGGCGACTTGCCTGGCAGGGTCGATTCTGGACATGAGGCGAACCAGATATTTATAGGGGCCGAGGTCTCAGGCCAGGAACCCTGGGTAGGGCGGGGGAAGGGGCCAGAGAATGTCTGGAGCAGTGAGGTCAAACCTTTCCCCGCCACCCACCCTCCTCACAGTTCTCAAGGTGCCGATTAAAGCTGGGGCCGACTGTGTTTATGAGGTGTGTGTGGGCATCCTGCCCAGGGCCTTTGTCTTCAGGTGGGTCACTGTCTGCACAGTGGCCTCTAAACCTGGGGACATCTGTGTGCATGGAAGAGGGGGTTGAAGGACCTCAGGATACACCGTTGCTGGAAGAGAGAAGGGATCTCCTGAGCCTGTCTTGGTCTGAGGATCCCACCTACCTCCTGGGTACACTGGGGGAGGATCGTCAAGGACATCCACCTGCAGCGGTCTCTAGTCTCTGGCTGAGCCCCTTCTACCTGCTTTGGTCAGTGTGTCCCAGCTCTGCCTGAATGCGGGGTGGGGCCAGGAAAGGCTGTGAGTTTCAGAACCAGCGTCCTGTATTGTGGTGCCTCCTCACCCTGGGAGAGAGGGGTGGCTGGGTGGAGGGATGGGTGTTTGTGTTTACCTACTTTGCCCTGGGAGCCCTGATCCCTGGCTAGAAGCCTCCTGGACAGAGGTGGGAAGTTATCACTGCTGGCCTGGGGGGCCAGGAGCCCTGCCAGCTCATTGCCAAGTGTACTGTCACCTAGGTGTGGCCCACCTCTCCCCTCAGGCCCAATTAATCATCTGCAGGAACTGCCACCAGTCTAGGGAGGGACTTGGTCCTGCTTCTCTGTGCAGACTGCTCAGCTAATGAGGGGGTTTGTGAAATTTTTAATTATGGCTTCCATGCTTGGCTTAATTATTTGCATATGGCTTTTGCAAGTGAGAAGAGGATGCCTGCATGCAGCATTTCTCCTCAGCCCCACGTTTAACTTTAATTAAAGGCAGAACCTGAGGTCTTTCCATCACTAATGATCTTGGAAAATTAGCTTCCAATTCCCAGGGGTCGCCAGCGCGATGCACCCTGAGGCGGAGAAGGGACGAAGAGGGGAGTGGAGTGGGGAGCGGAGCAGGAGGCGCAGATGGCAGATAGCCCCACTGGGCAGCCAGTCCTGAGCCTCCCTCCGATCCACCCTCCCCCTGCCTTTCCTCCAGGCCCCAGTGGAAAAGGGAGCCTTGGTCTCCTTTGCCAGGAAGGAGGCCTGACCCCAGGCAGTGGCTGTGAGGAAGTACCGCTGAGCCTGAGGGTTCGTGGTCATTCTGTTGGCCAAGAGCTGCAGCAGGATGGCTTCCAGCTGGTGGCCATCAGACAGAGGAATGGGAGGCTCTGAAACACCCACACATGGGTGCGCACACATCCACTCACACAGACACTCACCCAGGCACACAGATACATGGGCCTTCACCCATTCACCTACAGGACGGAGTCCCAGAGACATGTCTGCATGTTCACATACACGTACGTGTACACACGCAAAGTCACAGACGCATGAGCCGAAAGCCCTCTCAGGGCCTTCCTTCTCTCATTGTCCCTCAAGCTCTCGCCAAGGGCGGTGTTTGCTTGGGAGTCAGCGGGCAGGATGTGGTTGGCCTGGGAGGGCTTCTGACAGCAGCAGAGTGGCCCTGACCACTCCCCCACACCACCACTGATGGACACAGGTCTGTGCTGGCGTGTGTCACGATGTACTCAGTCACATGAGGCAGGGTTCATGCTGGGATTCAACAGGGGGAGTGGTGGAGAGTGCCTTCTTCAGAATAAGACCTGAACTTGTTATCTCTCTCCACCGCTTACTAGTAGTGTGGCTTTGGGTAAGTTACTGAACCTCTCTGAGCCTGTTTCCTCCTCTGTAAAATGGGGGCTAATTGTTCACACGACTTTTATATGGAGCAAAGGAGAGAATTTGTAGTGGACTCTGGCCGACTCCATTTCACCCTTCCCCCTTGTCTCTTCCTCATTGAGTTTGGGAGTGGCTGACCCCAAGGCAAGCTCCAGGGAGGGCAGCTCTATCCCACTAGTTCCAGTAAGCCAGGTCTGCACCCATCAGAACTGGGCATTGGGTCAGGGTGGTGCCTTCAGCTCAAGGTGCAGGAGTTTTGTTCCACAGTTGGGGACAGGGCTCCTTCTCTCCTGCTGGCTGTAATGAGGATGCCTGTAGGTTAGTCTGTGGCTACAACCATCATGCAGCCATGAAGGAGCCATCTGAGGATAAAACCTGCCCAAGGACAGAAGAGCAGAGCCACAGGAAGGACTTGGGTCCTCTGTGACACCATGGAGCTGTAGGGAACCCCACCCACCCGACCCCTGACCGAGATGGATTTTCTCTTACTCACTTCCAAACACATCCTGGTTGTCACAGGGCTCGTGTCAAATGCTTGGGCTGACACTGTCTGCACACAGGTGATGATAACCATAGAACAAGGCAAGAGCTGGCCTCCTGGCAACACCCCAGGCCCCTCTGAGGACACTGCCCAGCAGGCCAGGCTGAGCCTCTGCCACAGGGGCTGTATTACTTTCCTGGGGCTGCCATAACAAAGACCACGGACTGGGGGACTCAAACAGTAACCATTTATTGTCGCACAGTTCTGGAGGCTAGAAGTCTGAGATCACCATGTCAGTAGTAGGGCTGGTTCCTTCTGAGGGTGGGTGAGGGAGACTGCTGCAGACCTCTCCCCAGTTTCCGGGGCTTTCTGGCCACCTTTGGCATCCCTTGGCTTGTAGACCTCTGCTTTTATCAACATGTGGTCTCTCTGTGTGCATGTCTGTGTCCAGATTTGCCCTTTTTATAATAACATCAGTCATATTAGGTTCAGAGCCCACTGTACTCCAGCATGACTTTATCGTAACTGACTGCCTCTTCGATGACCCTAACTCCAAATAAAGTCACATTCCGAGGTACTGGAAGTTAGGACTTCAACACACGAATTTTTTTGGCAGGGGAACACAATTCAGCCCGTATGACTATGAGTATGTGTGTACATGTGTGTGCCAGTGCTGGGAGGGGATCCTGTGCTGCCACTCCCCTGTCCCACTGCAGCGACTGTCCCCCAGGCAGATGCAGATGCCCTGTGCTGGACCCTCATGCTTCTGCGTGAGTGCCACTCAGTTACAGAGCAGTAGGGAGCAGCTCCTGACCAGCAAGGCTTCTGCAGCCTCTCTCCACACCAGCTGACTCACAGGCTTTTTCTCTCCTCAGCTGATTTCGCACAAAATTCCTTGAACTGTTAGCATCACTTTTATACAGAGGTCAGGTGCCTTCCCCCATCCAAGCCGTCCTTTTTATGGCCAGGGTGGCAACAGGTGGACCCCAGGCCAAATCTAACTTGGACCTGAGTTTTGATTCGCTCAAGTAGGTTTTTAAAATGTACATTGCCTGCCAATTTAAGAATCGGGAAATTTCAAGTTAAAAATCCAGGTTTCCAGATTGCAAGATCTGAAGGTCTGGATCTGCTACCGAGGGTCATTAGATATGTCGTTTTAAAAACAATTTTCATTATGAAAGTGTCATATGGGTTGTTATAGGAAATGGGCTGCTTCACACAAGTGTTCACAGAAGACTGACGATTGGCCATTCTGGCTCTCATCATAAAAATGTGTATTTCCACCTGTGTCTTTCTCTTTTCAGCAACCATGTAAGAAGTCAGGGCTCAGGTGACCCTTGGACAACAGAGTGGCACAAGGACACAAACATGGGGCCCGTGTGGATGCCATTCTGCTTTCAGATGCTCTCAGTCAGCTGAGTGCTGTCTACGTCTTCAGCCCACCACTCCTGCCTTGCAAACATGCCATTGCGTGCCATTTCCTGAGATCATAAGGTTTAGCACCCTTTCTGTCCTTGAAGCTGAGAGATGAGAACATCTGGGACTTAGGACAGCAGAAAAAGGCTGCGGGCTTAGGGAGAGAAAAACCAGACCCCCTTGTGTGTTGCTGCAGATAAGCAAAGCAGTCATCAAAGACCTGGAGGAGCATGTGCCCTGCGGGAGAGGACTGGGACCTAGCAACCCACCCCACCTGCCCTGAGCCTTCCCCTCCACCTCAAGACAGCATCCCACCACAGCAGGGTTCTTCACAAATAGCCCCATGGTGTCAGTTCATCAGGGATCCACTTGCTGGTTGGGAAAACTGAAGAAGTAAGATGCTGATACCCAAAGTCTCCCAGTGAGAAAATTTGATTCTGAGTAGCAGACACTTGGAGCCCGGTGCTCTTTTCTCTGCACTAGCCTCTCTCTGTTAGCTGTATTGAAAGAAAGCCCAGGGACTCTAGGGACGCACAGTGGGGTGCCTCACCTGGCCTGGGGGCCATCAGGGAATGGTGAAAAATGAGACTGGAGATGGGAGGTCGGCAGAGACTGGATACTCAAGAGCCTTGTGGGACATACCGAGATATTTAATCTTTGACCATTGGGCAACTAGGGACCTTCAGATGGTTTTTAACAGGGGAATAATGACAAATGTACTACAGCAGGGGTCCCCAACCACCGGGACATGGACCAGTACTAGTCCCTGACTTGTTAGGAACTGGGCCACACAGCAGGGGATGAGCATTGGGCAAGTGAGCGAAACTTCATTTGTATTTGTAGCCTCTCCCCAGCGCTAGCATCACTGTCTCAGCTCCACCTCAGATCATCGGGCATTAGATTCTCATAGGAGCACCCGTCCCTGGTGCCAAAAAGGTTGTAGACTGCTATACTACGGACAGGGACTGGTGGGGAGGTAGGGTGCTGTCCAGGCTGCCAGTGCTGAATCACCCTCACCGAGGTGCTGGAAAAGATAGACAGGAAAACGTGCAGGAGGCCATCCACAGTTGGATCTGTGAGGAGAAGGGAGCGAGAGTTAGGCCTAAACTTCTGGATTTTCAACACCCTGTGGTGAAAGAAAGGGAAGACATTGAGGATGAGTGGGGTGGAAG
The DNA here is from genome assembly GCA_028627145.1 of Eidolon dupreanum. Lineage (NCBI taxonomy): Eukaryota > Metazoa > Chordata > Mammalia > Chiroptera > Pteropodidae > Eidolon > Eidolon dupreanum. Next base: position 102,029,269 of record CM053508.1, on the reverse strand, counting down.
AGACTTGAAGCACAGGATGTCAATCAGAGGGACACATGAGACAGAGACTCACGGCGAAGGCAGGTTCCTGTTTCATGAATAACAACTTGTTAGAACTTCTAGGTCACTCAGAGCTCTAATGCCTTCCTGGCACCCTGAGAAAGACCCAGCTACCTAGAGAGCAACCAGGATAAGGCCAACGGACTTGATTGTTCTGCCATATTATTAGTCTTTGAGCCCTCAGATGGGAAGAAACCAACATACTTTGAGGAGACCTTCAGGAAAAAATCATGCTGAACTAGTGGGGGTCAAGAATGTGATGGTCAGCCCTGGAGCCAGCTTAGAGAGGCTAACCTGCCCCCAAAGAGGGTAGATGTACATGTGCACTGCACATACACAGGGCACACCTGCTGGACCCACACGACTTCAATTCAAAGGACCCAGCCAGCCCTAGTGTGCAAGCATCTCTTCGCCTTCTTCCTCTTATTAGCTCTCTTTGCTTCTCACACATTGACCAAGTACCTACTCTATGCCAGGCACCATTGGCAGCTGAGAACACAAAGGCCAGTCCTCTGGGGCCTCCTTGTGCCAGCCACAGGGAGAGGGATTTCCTGGAAGGAAGCCAAACCTCCTTGCCATTCTCTCCTCCTCTGGAGTCTATGGATTGCTGTTTGCAGCTTGGAGGCAGTTGCACCCTGCCGTGGGCCAGGGCATTCTAGGTTTACTCATATACTCCTTTCTGTCCATATTATACCCCAGCTTTCAATTTTGAGAAGTAAATATGCAATTTTTTTCCTCCTTGTAATTTTCCCTGCTGTGGCTGTGGATGTCAGAGCAGCTGGAAAATGTGAATAGCTCAGTGCTTTCTAAAAGTAAAAGGAGGCCACACGGCATCGTGTGTCTCCTGCTCTCTGCAAGATCCTGTGGCTCTGCTGGGGGGAGATGCTCTCCAGGCTGTACTGTCAGGGGAACTTTAACCCAGATAATCTGTGCCCTCACCTTCCGTTAGCAAGGAGATGATTGCCAAGAAGTTAGCGTGTGTGCACGTGCACACGCATGCGTGCATGTTGCAGGGAGGTTAGTAGAGGTGAAGTGAGGGAATCTGCTTACGCAGTCAAACTTCCTGCATGTTCCTCTAGAGACTTTCAGACTTTCGTGTCACAGTAGCTGAAGGTCAGGACAGTCTGATGCATGCTTTTGTTTGGGAGAAAAAGCCAGACAGATCTGGGATGGCTTATTTACTGCGTAACCTCGGCCATATTTAGTCTCTCTGGGTCTTCATCTCACCACAGAGTGGTGAGTTTGGAGATAGCACTGCCCAGATCCCCTTCCAGGGAGGATGCTAACCACCCACAGGATGAGTGCTCAGAAAACTGCCTCACCCGAGGCCATGCCAATCCACACCCAGATACTGAGTAAGGGGAAGCCAGAAGGCATGGCCATTTCTGCCTGCTGCAGGACACTGACCAACTACACCCGCACCAGAGCTCCCCGTCCAGGCTTGGCTGTACCTGCATCCCTGTCCAACTTCTTCTGCCCACTTTGGTGTTCTCCCTTTTCCCGTTACAGTTGTTGATCCTTAATAAACTTCTCACACCCCAAGGTCCACCTCAGCATCTCCTTAAAGAGAACCAAGCCTGTGACAAATAAGGGTAATGGTTTTCACGTAAAGGGTTATTGTGTGAAAGCTAAACGGGGTGTTGATACGGCATGTAGCATAGTGCCTGGGACGTTAACAAAGTGTAAATGTCTATTCCCTTCTCCTTCCTTCCCTGTAGAAGCTGCAATGCTAAGTTCCATTCGAGGCCTTGAGCAGGTGCTTGTGACCTGTGCTCTGTAATATCAGTGTGGATAACGCCCAGATAGGAAAGCGGTCCTGAGAGTCTGCGTCAGGTGCTAAGTTTGAGGATGTAGCTGAGGACTCTGGAGCCAGTCTTGTCCCTGTGAAGTTCATTATCCCTGGATCACGTCAGCCCTCTTCAAGGTTCCTCACTGAAAAGAAATTGAGCATACAAATACTCTTTTATCATAATCACCACGTATCCACAGGGTAATTCATAAAAGTGCTGGAAATATATTGAAATTCAATATTGTTTTAGTCCAAATCAATATTAATAATTGTTTGCATTTTTAAAGTGCAATTTGCAATTGAAAAATGCACAGAGATCAACCAGTAGTTGCTAACACATCAAATTTTCCTATTAAAGGCATAGTCCCTTAACTTTAAAATGTTTTCTATACAACAGAGGATGGCGATGATCCATGAAAATGGTTATTTATTATTTACGTGCACAACATTAGAATTTGCTTCCATTATGCATGAGCTGAAAGGCCAGTAACTTATTTTTAAGTTCTTGATTTTTTTAATTAAACTTTTTATTTCGAGATAATTTTAGATTCACATGTAGTTGTTAAGAAATAACACAGAGAAGTAATGTGTACCCTTTATCCCATTTCCCCCAATACGACTATACAACTGTACTTTTACTACTATAGTACAGTATCACAATGAGGATGTTGACATTGACTGAGTCAGAATAGAGGCCATTTTCATCACCACAAGGATCCCTTGTGTTGCCCTTTTAAATTCTGTAAAAATTAATGATCTTTAAATGACAAAAGTGACTATAAATACGATGGGATCTCCATCATTAGCCCTGTTTAGATTTCTGCCTCAAAATGATTTCCATGATTAAGTGAGGCATTGTCCTAGCTGAGCTCAGTGTAGGGGTTCAAACACAGAATAGTGGTCCCCTCAGTAGGGTGTGGCCCCAGGTGGGACTTACCTCAGTCAGGCAGGCCTCAGGGGAGCTAGGGTGTGGCCCCAGGTGGGACTTACCTCAGTCAGGCAGGCCTCAGGAGAGCATGGCTTTGTGGATCAGAAAGAACCTGAGGATACAATTTCCAGACACTTGCATCAGGGGCCTTTGCTCTCTCCACAAGTATAGAGTTGTCTCAAAGGGAAACAGCTTGGTAGCTTGAACCATAGGGGCCCAGCAGTGACCCAGATTTGTGGCAAGGATGTGGGCAAGGGATGTCATCCCCAGAGGACCACCTGCTTTGCCTGAAAGTGGCCTCATGCAAATGAAATTCACAAGGTGACTTTCTGTTTCCAAGACATTTGTCTCACACCAGAGTTGCAAGGAACTTGGTAACTCATCTACAGTGGATATTTTGGATGCAGACTGATTCTGAGATAAGGAAAATCCAATTGTGAGGGCCACACAGGTGAATGGAAGGGCAGCTGGGCCTAGAACCTGAGCTCCCCACTCTTAATCTGGGGTCCATCCCATGACATCCGGCTGCTTGATTAGGCTGCCTAGGCTCACAAATCCAGCTCCCCCATGTCCTGGTCATGTTTTACATGGACATGAACTTGACCACTCTGGTCTTCCTTGGCTTCCGGGCCCACGCTCAGTCATCTGTAGGATGAGTGAAACTAACAGGTATGAAGTGACTCAACCTCCAGTTTGCTTTCATTGATTTTTTTTTTATTGTGGTAAAATATACACAATATAAAACTTATTATTTTAACCATTTTTAAGTCCAGAGACATTAAGTACATTCACTGTGTTGTGCAACCATCACCACCATCCTTCTCCAGAACTTTTCTCATCTTCCCCAGCTGAACTTTATTCCCATTAATCAATAATTCCCCATTCCCCGCTCCCTCACAGCCCCCAGTGACCACCATTCTACTTTCTGTCTCTGAATTTGACTACGTGGAATCATATAGTATTTGTCCTATTGTGACTGGTTTGTTTCACATAGCGTAATGTCCTCAAGGTTCACACATGTTGTAGCATGTGTTGCTTTCATTGCCTTTTGATCAACACATTTAAACTGTAATTTTGTTTGGGAGTTTCCTAGCTTCGTACTATGTTTTTGAGGATAATCCATTTTATGACATCTGAATGACCTGTATATTTGTTTGTGTGCATATTTCACACGTTAATATACATGTATATATAGAGATAGAGTTAGCATTTACTCTACAAGTTATATTAGTCTTCAAGCCCCATGATTTGAATCTGTCCTACCAATATGAGGGTACAAAAGTGGCACCCTGGTAGGGAGTGTGCTCTGGGCATTTGGGAGCTGTCAGGTTCCATCTGGCTCCCTGGTGGAGCTTACTTCTTGCCTCTACTCTGATAGACTTGGGGTACAATTCAGACCTGATTCTAACCCAGACCTGATCAAAACAAACCCACAGCTCCCTGAAACATAAATGACCCTTTTAAAATTCCAGGTTCATGGAGCGCCTCTCTCCAGATGGCCCAAACACCTCCATCTATTAACTCATGCTCATTCGACATGCAGCAGAGGTTATTGATCACCTTCCCTGTGCCAGGCCCTGTGTAGCAGTGCTGGGAATATAAAGATAAGAGATCCCAACACTGCTCCTGAAGCTTTGGGAGTCTGAGACAGGCATGAGAATGCTCTCCACACGTTGGGAGAAGGGATATAATCTGAGGCCAAGGCTTTGGGGCTGTTTGACCCTGATTTATGCCTTGGCCTCTGCATTAGGACTCCACTTGTCCCCTCTGCAGGAAACATGAGGGATCGAAGGGAATCCCTGCCTTGAAACAGGGAGGTGAATGGCAGGAGAATTTCCTTCCCAAGAGTGGGATGCAACCGTGAGGGCCTGGGTACGCCGAGGCTGGGCCCTGGGCATTTCAGGACCCAGGTCAGCGCTCCCTGGTGCTAGAGGCAGGGCAGGAGCTATTGGAAGCCTACAGCCCCGCCTCAGAATCCCAGCACTTGAAGCCATCCATCATCCTCCCAGAGCATTGCAACTTTATGCCTACGCATAAAAACTGGAGGGACTCGTCTCAGAGTTTGCTGCTGCCGCCGCTGCTGCCGTTAGAGCGGTTTTAATTAGCTGCAGGATTTTAATGATCTGAAATCAAGAAGAACCCCATCTCAGAAGTAAAGCAGGAGCCGCGCACACATGGAAGAACTCGTCTGACAAAACAGATGGAGGTGTTGTTCTCTGGGGACTGGGCTGTGTGCTTTGTTTCGGCTGGGAGCAAATGAGTTACTGAGGCCAGGAAGCTGAGGAGGGAAGCGGAGGTCAGTCCGAGCACCAGGACACAGCTGAGGTTCAGCCCCTCTGCCACCAGGACGAATGCTTGGTGCCGGATTCAAGGTGACGGCAGTGCCTGGCTCCATTCTCCTCAAGTTGCCATAGCAGCCTCTCTCCTGATGAGCAGCTTCTCCTGGAGCCTTCAGCAGGGAGGGAGGGACGTCATTGTTCGCTCCAGCCCATGTGAGAAGGAGACTGACTGGACAGAGAACTTTCCTGGCCTGGGGTCCACACACCACGTGGGTGCACCCATGGGCATGTGGCTGGACACCTCCCGTTGCCTCTAGTGAGGCATGAGGGTGGGTCCCCACAGCCAGAGGGGGTCCTCTGGTGACCGGGGGCAGCGTCTAGGCCTTGGAGCAGCCGCAGCCAAGCGTGTCCTTGGAGCCGTCCGTTCATCCGCCTACCAGCCGGTCGCCACTAGAGGTGCGTGTGTCTTGGCTGAATTCCCAAGTCCTTGCTTGTGCCTTAAGTGGATTTTCCGAAGAGACAAATTTTTAAATCAGATAAATAAGGAAATGGGAGGAATCCTTGGCCCTGCCCTGTGTCCCAGGAGGTGTTTACAAGATTAATTGGATTTCTTTTCTTACAGTAAAAATTGGTGACGCCATTCAGGTCTCAGGAAGAGAAGCCGCCAGGAGGAATAGGAATTGTGATGAGGGCAGGACCTTCTGGAAACTCAATGGGCTGTATATTTTTCTTGCCTTACCCTCCTCACTCTGCCCCCAGTTGCTTGAGTTTCTTATTGTCTGCTGGTCTTGGAAGGGAGGCAGGGAGGCAGGGAGACGGGGAGTGGGGGGGGGGTCTCTATGTTTCATTGTTGCAGAGGGCGATGCAGTATGTTGAGAGGATGCAACAGTCTCAGGGAAAAGAGGCCCATAAATATGTTTATGGGACCCTGAGCAGCCCAGCCCCACCTGTGACAGATCATAGCATCCACTCCTCAGGCAGCAGCTTAATCCCCAAGAGACAGGGACAAATAGCCTTCAGACCAGCATCTCCCTGTTGCCTTGAAAATAACCTGTGATTTTGATATCAAGGACCCTCAGAGGAACAATAGGGGATCAGATGTGCACATTCTCTGGAGTATCTGCTGGTGTGCTGGTGACCTCCCTTCTAGCCCCGACCTTTAAAGGAAAGAGGTTCTTATAGATTCTATGATGTTGTCCCCCTCCTGGGGCACTGAAGACCCAGCCAGACTGCTAACCAGTTACCCAGGAGGGTAGGCGTGCTAACCTTTTGATTTCCGTTTGCACAGAGCAGGGAGTTAGCTGGTGAGATGGTCTCCAGTGAGAGCAAACACTGACAAGAGGATCCCAGGGTAGGGGGCGGTGCTGAGGCTGGGATCTGATGCTTAGGGGCTGTGCGACTCTAACTCCAGCTTCCTGGGCATGGAGAGGGTGTTCATATTCTCTCTGGCACCAGCAAAAGAGGGGGTCTCTGAAAAGAAAAATTTAAACGGTTGACACCCCTGCCACAGTGAAGGTGCAAGCCCGAGGGCTGTCCTCTCTCCCCTCCCCCACACACAGATTTGGGGGCAGGGATGTGGTCCTCATCCTAGCTCCTAGGCACGCAGGCTGTCGGCGTCTGGCTTCATGTGGTAGGTTGGTTTGGGCAAGTTCAGAAACAAATGGGGTGGGGGGTCATGACCGCGGGACAGGAGAAGTCTGTACTGGCTTAAATCGTGACAGTGTGACAGAAGAGGGGACTGACCAGCTCTTCTGTAGTCACTTCTGCAGCACCTGCTACCGTGCAAACAATGTGATGATGATCACATGGGCATATGAGACCTCTTTTTTCATCAGAGTTTTTGGGCTAAGGTTGGGTGGCACTCTATTAACTGTTTTACCAGGTAGCTATGTGCTCTAGCTGTTAACTTGCCATCCTCCCTCCTCCTCCCTCCTTCCTCTCTCTTTACTCTCCTTCCTCTTCCCTCCCCGCTTCTTCCCTCCTTCCCTTTCTCCCTCCTCATGAAATGTCCTGACATCAGAGGTCGCCCTAGATCAGATTGGCCTTCTGGCCTGGTGTCTGACTTGGGAGGCTTGTGTAGCTGCCTCAAGTGTGTCAACACCATGACCAGCATAATCAAGGCCTCTCGGCGATTTCCTTACAGCTGGGGTCTTGCCGTGGACCGTCAGCAGTGTGCATGTGCAGATGCTCGCCAGTGTGCGCCTGGGCCTGTGTGTGTATATGCACGTTAGTGCACGTGCATCTGCTCCAGAAGGGCCTTGAACTGCCTCCCCTACTCCCCATCCGAGAGTCTTATCCCCACTGCATCACATGTAATGTCATTCCCACTCTTTCAACTCTTTTTCCATGACTCCTTGGGAATCTTGAGGGGTTAAGTCAACTGCTGGGGGTGGGCAGCAGAGTGAGGGTGGGAGAGAACAGCTCCACCTCCCCTATCCGTAGCTCACCTTCCCCTGGACCTCAGGCCGGCCCCGGTGAGCCCTGCACGCAGCGCCTCAGAGACTGCAGGGCACTGGGCATGTTGTGGGCAGAGTTGAGAGTGGCCTTGTCCTTCAACACAGCCTGGGGCCTGCACTGGCCTCCAGAACAGTCCCATCCAGGGCAGCCATAGAGGAGGAGGCCAGAGCCCCACATGAGACACTTCAGGGCCTGAGCCATTGAGAGTGTGTGTCTGCCCATTTTCACCCACTGCAGTCCCAGGGCAGGGGGTCCCAGTGATCACAGGAAGCAGTAGTCTTTCTCTGAGGTGGGGTTCAGTGCAGTGAAGTTGGAGACAGCCTGAAACCCCAGAGCCAGCTCCAGAAAGCTGAGCCTGGCTCAGTGCTGCCTCCCAAACATAAAATCTGGGAGGTCGTGGGAACCACCTGCTCAGCACGGCCCAGAGAGCCCGGTGTTCATGCGTGTTCCATGCGTAGAGGCCTGAGGCAGGTTAATTAAAGTTAACTGAGTGAAAAAATAATTACAGAGACTGCAGAAGAGAGAAATCCAAACCTGCAATTTAACACTGCTCAGCCCCAGAGCTTTCCAGTCCCGTCCTTGGAAATTTCTGTCTGGGCAGGAAGGGGACGGTGCTCCTCTTCTTATCACCTCCTGCCTCCTGCCCTGCAGCCCGGATGCAGAGAGGCAGGAGCTGGGGCTTCCTTCCCCAACCCGGGGGCCAGGTCAGGAATGGGCTCCCTGTACCTGAGGAGATGCCAGCAGGGAAACATCTGGGGCTCGACCCACCACCCTCCTGTGGTCTCAGAGGTTGCTGGGAGCTGCCCACCTGCTCGGCCTCCCTCGGGCACTGCCCTGTGCCCGGATGGGGAAGCCGCGGCTCCTTGGGCAGAGAGAGGGTGGTGTCCTGGCCCCACACTGGTGAGAACAGGTGAAAGAGGACAGAGTGACCCTCCGCCAGGGGCAGGGCCTGGGACATCTGCCTCTCTGGCACCACCTCCTGTGCAGGTGACTCTTCAGCACCACCTACTGCAGACTGAGCCTTCCTTTGGGCAGATGGCCTTGGGGTGCCCCATCTTTGACCCACAGCTTGGTCCACCTGGGATCACTGGTTGATATTGGGGTATTTGCAATTTCTTTCCCTTCAGGAGGAACCAGGGTGGGGGGGTCAGTCATGTGGGCAAGCCCTGGGTCTGCAGTGGCCACAGCAATAGGAGCCCATCTGAGGGAACATGAGGAAGTTGGTTCCAGCCTCTGGGCCTCTGGGCCTCTGGGCCTGGGCCTGGTCAGACGCAGTCTGGCTACCCTGCCTCGGCCTCTGACCTGAGGGCCTGAAGATCCCCCAGTCTGGCCATAGCTTCGGCTTCCACCAGCATAACTGTCCAGTGGGGCCTTGATCCCGCCAGCCCATCAACCAGTCTGTCAGGGAGGGGCAGCGTGGGCTGCTGCAGGAGAATGACTGGGTTGGGACATGAATCTGCTCCTGACAGCTCTGGGCCTGGGAGACTCCTTCTCAAAGGCTCCCACTCCATGGACACCTTTGTCTCCAGCATCCCGTAGAGGATGGGGCCCCAGCAGAGGAAGATCTGAGGCCTTCTCTGTCCACTGGGCCAGTTGCAAGGGACAAGGACCTGGATTCTTGCCTATACCTAGAACCACCATGGGGTGCATGCGTGCTTGTTTAGAGGCTCAGAGAGCTTTGACAATGCAGGCGGAGGGGTAGCCGCTGTCCCTGGCTATAGGTCCCGGGGCTTTACTCTGGGCTCCCCCAGGCAGATACCAGAGTGTCTCTCTCTATGGTTTTTCTGGAGGTACCAATACAGGAGACCCTGGAAGGAAGCTGGTGTCCCAGTCACAGGTAGTGACTAGACTTCCCTCAGCCTGCTTTGGGCTTGAAAATGTGGAAGGGACATACCTGAGTAGGTTCTGAAGGGCGGAGGGATCCAGGGATTACACATGGTCACGTGCAGTGGCTGGTGCCTCAACCCACCCAGGAGGCCCTGTGCCTCTGTGATGGACCATCTTTCTCCCCCTCTGCCCCATAGACTGTGGCCTGATGGATGCCTGGTGTGGATGATGAGGGAGGAACTCGCCTCCCACACCCAACAGGTGACCCCGGAGCAAGGCCCAGATGACCCTGCGGACTGGAACAATGCGGCTGGCCTGCATGTTCTCATCCATCCTGCTGTTCGGAGCCGCAGGCCTTCTCCTCTTCATCGGCCTGCAGGACCCCACGGAGCTCACCCCTCAGCAGGTGCCAGGTGAGCCCTCACGCTTGGCCCCGCTGCCTGGCTCTCCTGCCCAAGGTGCAGGCCTCTACCCTTCCCCGGTGCCAGCTCTGTGCCTAGATGCCTGGCAGGCAGAGGAGGGGTCGTGGTCTCCTCCTGGGGGGCTTCAGCCTCAATATGGGAACATTATGTCTGGTGTCAGACCGGCAGCCCTAGGGCTCTGGCCTCTGGCCTCTGGCCCATGCACCTCTTTTGGGAATGGTAGCCAGGCTGCCCGTCTCTCAGCCGCTTATTGCCTTTGGTGAAACTCAGATTTAAGGAGGATTTTGCCACCTCTCAGTGTCTCTTCCATATGATCTGGAACATCAGAGGGTGAATGATTTCTCCCTGAGCCCATGCCAAATGAGATTCTTTCTCTGCCCAGCTCTGGGGACCACTTGAATCCAGCTCCTCCAGCGTGGGCAGAGGGGTTTGGGGAACCTCTTGGCTTTGTGAGGCTGAGACTGCACTTGCTGCCTCCTACCCCACCTGTCCCTGGCGACCCACAGAAGGGCAGCCCCTCCCTGACTGGCAGTGGTCTGCTGGGGACAGGGAATGGCAGTGAGGGGAGAGCAGGAAGGATGGTTCTGGAGCCTTGGGCAGATGAAGAGGGGCGCTTGGACAAGGTGCCTGCTGCCGGTTCACAGCGCTTCCCTTCCCAAGGAACACAGCAGGGCTGGAGGGCAGCAGGCATAGGACCGGGCTGGGGGTCACTCTGCTTTGGAGTGAGAGGAAAGCACTGTTGCCAGGCCCAGGGACCAGCATCTCTCAGCGGTGGTCCCGGGGGCCTTGTTAGGGGAGGGTCCATGGAGACACCCATGTGCTCTAGGACATGGACAATATGAAGGAGGAGTAGAAGCTGGGGCCTGGCACAGGGTTTCCGCACCCTCCCTGCCAGCAGCACATAGCACACACAGGAGGGCAGAGCACAGCCTGGGCCACCTGGCCCTGGGAGGGGGCAGAGGGTCCTCAGAGGTGCAGCCTCCTCCCAGCTTCTCCTCAATGCTGGCTAGCTCACACTCTCAGGGTAGAACGTGGGCCTAGAGGCCATAGGTGGAAAGGCAGAAGGAGCACAAGGAGGCCAGAGTTTGGGCCCCAGGCCTGGCCGCTGCTATCAGACGCCCTGGTGAGGGAGGCCGATGAGTTGATTCTTTCACCAGAGTCAGTGAGAGGTAGCCAAGTTCATGGGCCCCAGGAGACGGCAGCCAGTCATCGCTGCTGACTCATACCTAGGCTGAACCCTCACAGATGGTGGTTGTCACAGTGGGTCTGGCTGCCCCCCCACTTCTGAAGAAGCAAGGGCGAGTGACCAGTCTGGCTCCTCTGTGGGGGCTTCGCAGCCTCGCATGAGCCCTGGAGTGGCCAACGACACTGTGTCAGCAGAATCAGTATCGTCAAGACAGTCTGAGAGCTGGCCCTGCAGTTGTGTATTATCTGTGCGGAGCGAGCTCCTGAAAGAAGGCCACAGCTTGGGGTAAATGGCGCCTGTGTATCTTTGGTGCATGTCTTGGTTTCGTGTGTGGTTAGGTGCACATATGGGCAGAAGGTCCTCGTCACCAGTATCTGCATTCTGTGGGACGAGCCTGGGAGAGAAAGCACGAATGTGTCTGTGGCGTCCAGCTGGGACAGGGGCCATGCCGCCATCCACGGTACACTCTAGGGGCAGGTGCTATATCCCTGGGTGGGGTTAGGTCATGTGCCACAATGCATGCCCTGCTGTGCTGTGGCCAGCTGGCAAAGCGGAGCACTTGCTCTTCGTGTCTCTCGTGGGTAGTGGACTCCTGCCCCTCATGCCGGCCAGCATAGCTCTGCACCACTGCCCCGATGCACACGTATGCGGGACGCCTAGGGTGGAATGGCGAGCAGGGAAAGGAGTGCAGAGCCTCGTGTCGGCAGGGTGTGTAAGACGGTGGAAGCTGAAGCCAGCATCCCTATAGCCATGGACCCCGTGGGCCTGACGAGTGCAGGCAAGGAGCACCCTTGGGTCTTGAGCTGTGTTCTCTTGGCTGTAAGTGGAGCTCCACCACCCTCACCACGTGCCAGGTGATGGGCAACCTTGACACTCTGCGTAAATTACATCAAACACACTCATAAAACTTTAAATAATGCTTACTTTACTTTCCCTGAGCAAAGTGTTCCTGACACAGGCTGTTTGTGTTGATTTGTTACTATTCATTTATTCTTTCCCTGTACTTCTCACAGCAGCCTAATTGTGATTCGGTACCAAGAAAGCAATATCAAAGTAATTTTCCACAACATTAGTTACAATTTTCTTCTGATCTTTCAAGTGAAACAATCCCATCCTGTTGGCTTCTCTGAGCACATAAACCTTGATTACATTTATCTGTTGGAAACCAGTGCTAACAAAGTGTATATATCCAGTTGTATGGGTGGGTGGCCCCAAAGGCCCCAGACAGGCCTTCTCCCTGTGGATTTCTGCCTGTGGGAGGTGCAGACACAGGAGGGTGCCCTGCCATCCGGATCAGGCAAGGCCTCAGGGGACGGCCATCTACAGAGAAAATTCCGCGAGCTGCTCTTTCACAGCGGCAGAGGGTTCACTGGGAACTGCTTGCTGTCGGTGGTGTCAGCCAAGGCGGGAGTGAGAAAGTAGGCAGGTGAAGGTTTGGAAACAAACTTGCAAAGGCGGTCTCTTGGTCTCCTGCCGTTGGAGGCATCATTCGGACTTCTCTCACGCAGCTCCCAGGTGTTAACAGCACCTGAACTTCGCAGGGACCAGTCAGGAACCTCACCTGGCTCGTGCATTAGATGCAATCTTACGGGGTTGCCAACTCTTGTAAATCAAACAATATTTTCAAAAACGTTTGCTATATTTAAATTGAACCTTTTGAAACGTGAATCACTGCCAGTTAACCTACCTTCGTTCTAAGATTAGATTTTCTTGTGTATCAGAGAATCCCTTGTCCAACTACTTCCCAGTTTCCAATACTACCAGGCCCAGACGCTTCAAGAACTGCACTTGTTGACCCAGGAGACTAGCCTGGCCTCTTCCCTAAGTAGAAGATTCAGAGAGCATGTCAGAACCGGGAATGACACATCTGGATGTGCTAGCCCCTGGAAAGGCAGAAGACAGGCTTCCTGTATGTCATTTTTATTACAGATAGTTTGGAACACACACAAAAATAGATTAGAACAGGACAGTGAACCCCATGTACTCATCACACAGCACCCCCAATATGGTCAGGCTGGCCCCATCCACTTCCCTCCTTCTGTATGATTTCGAAGCTTATACCAGATGGAATATCAATTTAGCCACAAATATTTCAATATATTTCTCAGTTTAAAAGATAAGAACTTTTTTTTTTAATATTCAACAATTTCCTATTATCAGATATCCAGCTGGTGTTCAAATGTCTCTTCATCTCACAAACATTTTAAATACCTTTATTTCCCATTTGTTGTAATCAGTACCCAGATAAGGCCTACACACTGCAGTCAGTGGGTGAGTCTTTACATCTCTTCCATCTGTAAGATTCCCTCTCCATCTTCTCTCTTGCCATTTATCTAAGGAAACTGGGTCACAAGTCCTGTGAAGTTTCTCATAGTTGGGATTTTTGCTTTTTGTGTCCATTTGGTATAGTTCAACATTGTCTTCTGTTCTTCGTATTCCCTATAAATTAAGTAAACTAGCAGTTCGATCAGATATAGGTTTGGTTTTTCCTTCTTTCTCTAGTCAGAATTCACACGTGGTCCCTTGTTCTCCCATCAGGAGGCACACACCTGCCTGGCTCTCTTGCGTGATGTCAGCCACTCATGATGGCGCCTAGATCCATCCCTTCATTAGGGCTGCACAATGCGATGTTCTGATTTTATCATGTCTTCTTCATTCTTTAAAGTGGGATGGATTTTGTTTTAATGGGGTGAAGTGAGTCATTGTTAGTGACCCATGAAGCCAAAGTGAACAGTGGATCAATTGGTTTATTCATTGATACATCCAAAAATGTGACTTTATGATATAGATTCTGTTGCTAGTACACTATAAATAGTTTTTATTTAAATGTTTGGTTTTTGCAGAGTAAATTTTCTGAAAGCGGGGCCACCCCTCATTTCAGTGATATAACTGCTTTCTCGAAGCTATGCAGTTGTGGGTCGTGGTGCTGGGGATTGGGGCTGGCACTGGGTGTCAGGTGGCAAGGCAGCCATGATGACGGCAGAGGTCCCCTGCCCAGGGGCCCCAAATGCAGACAAGGGTCTGGACAGCCCAGATGACTTCCTGGTCTACAGCCTACCCCAGGGCGTTCCTTCCAGGGCACAAGGGCATCCACTGGTAATAATAATAACGAACATCGATCAGTCATTTACCACATGCCAGATCTTATGCTAAGTACTTTACGTGTCTTAATGCGTGTAATTCTTATAGCCAATGATTATTCCTATTTACAGATGAGATGCCAAGCACTCCCTAGTGTGGACACACAAACGGCAACACTGCTGATGTTGGCACACACTCTCGGGCACTCACCTTGTGCCAGGCACTGTCACAAGCACTTTACACATATTTGGCATTTGTTTAATACTTTCAACCCTCATGAATTAAGTAGCATTACACTGTTTGACACACGAAACTGCTGAGGTAAGAGTGGTTAAGTGCTGTGCTCAGGGCCACACAGCTTTGGGCTTCAGAGCCAGGACTTGTCCCTACGCAGCTGACTGTTGCCCACTGCAGCTACTGCCTTCCTAGTAACTGTGATGCTCGCTACTGCCTGGTCTGGGCCCAGAGCAGAGCCTGGGCAGAAAGAAGAGCACGGGTCAAGGTTCGGAGGCGTGAGAGAATGTGGCACGGCAAGAACTCCCGGTGATTAGGGGCTGGAGTGCAACCTGTGGATCTAGACTTATGGCTGAAAACATAGCCAGACCCGGGGCCTGGGGATCGATCCCTTGCGGCATTACAGAGAAGCGAGCCTTTGCCGCAGGTGATGGGAGCTCAGGGGATTCTGAGGGGGGAAGTGGCCATTAGAAGCCCACTCTAGTGGCTGCATGCCATGGAGCTGTGGTCGGGGGTGAGAGAGGATGACAAGCAGAGAGACCCTCTGGCAGAGGCTGAGTGAGGCCTGAAGGGATGGCAAAGCTTAGGGTGGAGAGGGACTGGGAGGGGTGGATTCAGGGCATCAGGGTCAGGTGCAGAGTGGGTGAGAGGATGAGGGGTGTAAGGAGGGTAGCTGTCTTGGTTCAGAATGACTCTGGCTTACGGTTTCTGTCTCTGGGAGATGGGGTTAGGGGTGCCACTCACTGAAGCAGACATGCCAGATTGGAAAGTGGTCTGGGGGAGCAGGCTGCAGACCACACATTCCGTTTTAAGCAGATGGTATCTGAGATGCTGGGCAGGGTGTGAAGTTACCCTATAACTCCTCTGTCCAGGGCCCCTGGCCCCACACACCTCAGGGCCAGGGGAGAGAAGCAGGTAGCCCCCACCCTGCCCCACCCCTCCTCCACCTGCATCTCCATTAACACACTCACTCCTTCCCATTCATACATCAGAGGACAGAGCCCTGGCCGGAGTAGTCAGGAGGGCTTCCTGGAGGAGAGGAGCTATGGGTTGCTTGTTTACCTTCTCCATCTCATAAGAGATAACCAGGTGCTGACCTCCAGCAGAAGCTGTGAAGTAGGCTTGGATGAGACTCTGTTGAAGCCTGGGGTTTCTCCCCACAGCACACACTGCTGAGTGTCTCGCCCAGTATCTCACAGCTAGAAATCAACAAAGCCAGAATTTCAAGACCCATGGGCCTGACTGACTCCAGGATCCTGCTCTGGTCCTCTGGAGGCAGGGCTATGTTGCCTGGAAGAAGTGTGGCCCTCATTCTTGGCCCCAAGGTTCTCAGGGACACACAGCCCTGCCTGTGCCAGTGGCCAGTGATGAGGGCTATATTGCAATATCAGAGGGTTTGTCTTGTTCCTGCAGTGACTGTCTTTGTCCAGGTGTGCCCCTTGGAGCTCTGAGACCACATCAGCAGCCTAAAAGGCCTGAGTGGACCGGGGCCACAGGAGTGAGCTGCGCAGTTCTACCAGCTCAGCCGTGAGCCGTGTGAGGGTGACGAGGGTGATGGAGTGAATGGAAGTGTGGTGGCCGGCCCTCCTCGGCCCTCTTGGGGGAGGGGCGGCCTGCTGGGCCAAGTCGTCCAAGCACACTCCTTCAGGGCTGGGGAGCCAGCCCCTCCAGTTTCCCCAGAGCCGGCTGCTTTCCCCAGACAGGTGGGTTTATTGGAATCCTCTCAAGCCTGTTTCCTGAAACTATTTTCTAACGGCATTGCGGAACATCATATATATTTTATACAAACCTTGTGAGGCTGACACATCCTTGTTGTGACTGTGAATATCAGAAGTGACATGTAATTGCAGTGATCCATCCTGTTAAGTAGCTGGCAATCTATCATTGCGAAATCAGCAGGGCTGGGACTCTCGGAACCGGTGTTTCTAAACAATGCATCGCAGCGTGTTCAGGCTCTCGGCGAGGCTCAGAGGATCCGCCTCGCCCTCCCTCCACCCGCCTGTTCGCAGCCACAGCGAAGGGAATTGTACTCTGGGTTGAACCACCCACTGAGTTTCATCCTCTGGAGAGCCCTCTCCCTGCCCCGGCCTGCAGCGGGCTCTCACAGTCAGGGCTGCGGGTGGGGATGCTTATAACAGTGCCCCTTCCAAGAGTGGCCACTTGGGCTTCCTGCTCCCCCTTCCTTGTAAACTCAAAAGTCGCTTTGTGGGGCTTCTTTCTGGTGCCACAGGTGGGCTGTGAGCTGGAGCATTGATGGGCTCTGTGTGGAGATGGGGAGGGGACCGGGGGCGGCCGGAGCCCAGGGACACCGATGGCCGAGCCTGCCTCGATGGGGCAGGAACATTGAGACAGGGCCTGTATATCTGGGGGGTGGGAGCACTCACAGTGTTCTGTGCTAGTTCCAGGGTAATGTTGATTTTGCACTGTGGAAGGTGTCCCCTGGAGTTGTGCAGAGGGCAGTACAGATGCAGGAGCAGACGCGGGGCCCCCACATGGTGATCAGCCAGTGAATACCAGAAAGGGGGCCAGTATCAGACAGGCAGCCCTCAGGTGTTGGCAGCCCTCAGATATAGGCACTCAGAGCCCAGTGGGTTTGGGGGGCCCTGGGGGTGCTGGGTTTGGGGCCTCCTCTGGATTGTGCTTGTGGGGTAGGTCTTCATGAAGGATCCTCACTACTCCCCTGGGTTCAGGGCACCCACTGTGGCCCCCTCTCTGCAGTGGGAGTTGATCTGCCCCCACCCTCTCTCACCTGAGACTGGGCCACAGAGCGGCAGCATCTCCTGGCTCCTGCTTCCTCGGTGTGGTATCAATTTCCTGGGTTCTTCCACCCTCCCGCAGGTGGAAGCGTTTCCCTCCTCCCTGCAGAAGACGCCCTGGAGGTCTCCAGCCTGAGCCTCTCTTTCCTTTGGTGCATTAAAATATGCTAAATGAAAAATAATGAGCATGTAGGAACTAATAACGGGAATCACCTAATTAAATTAAGAAACAGACATCATATCGCTCTAATCTGAAAATTCATATTAATAGAAAATGGTCTCAGAATTGTTATGCTAAAGGTTCCTAGGGGTGGGGAAATTAAAAAAGGAGAGCAGAACAGACTATTGGGACAATCATATCCAATAAGAGCAAGACTTATGTTTTAAAGGAGCTAAAATAAAATGCTAAAAATAGAAGACAGAATCATTGTGTGGATCTAATGAAGTGATGGACAAAAATGGCTTTGAAAACCACAGAGCTCCACACACATGTATGATGGTAATTTTGAAAACGAGACAATGTAATTAGCTTCAGTGTGCATGAAATGTAGTATTAGTTACAGTTTATTGGTGCCTGGCATTGTCCCAGTGCCCTTTATTTCATCCTTTTTCACCCTGTGAGGCAGAGTCATTGTCCCCAACTTAGAGAGGTTAAGTCAGATGCCCAAAGCCCTGCAGCCAGAGTGGTCTAATTCAAGATTTGAACCCAGGTTCGCCTGATTTCAAAACTCTCGCTTGGCTCACTCCGCTCTCCTTGCCTATTGCTACTAGCTAATGTCATGGTCTACATCTGTATTTTCTGATGTTTTTCTACCATTTCCTCGAAGGGCATTTCTTACCATCGCCCAGTAGATTTCGGCAGCAGCCCGCCTCCTCGAACCTAGCCCCAAGGCTTCTTTGGTCTCTTGGTTGATAAAGCCCACACAAAGACACCTTCTGAAATTACAGTCCAGCTGGAAAACTGGGTCTCCCATTGTGTCCAGGCCCGGGCGGGGGCCGAGCAGGGCTGGTGGTTCTGATGCCTGCGCCAGCCCCCGGAAGCCCCGGTTTCAGGTTGTGTCTCTGCATCAGCCGATTGTTCCCCCAGGCCCCCCACTCAGGGGGTGAATCAGGCTCTGTCTGCCTGCGACATGAGTCATGATTCAGCAGGCCCAGAGCGGGGCTCAGGTGTGAGCTGACCCCTTTCCTGCTCTGCTGGACCGGAATGAATGGGAGGGACCCAGAGAGGAGGAGAAGGGGATCAAGTCTGTGTGAGATGCCCCAGAATCATTCTGGTCTAGGACGCCCTGACCGCACCTCGGCTGGCGTTGCCCTCCGTGTTGGTTTGGTGCTGGGAGACATTCCAAACGGGGCTGAATTTTCTTTCCTTCCACCTGTGCCCCATACCTCCCCCACCTCTGTCCCCATTCACGGCCCAGGCATCTTCAGGGGGGGTCGCTCGACATCAGGGCCAAGCTCCCCTGATTTAACCCAGGAGATCTACCAGGGAGAGCAGGAGGGCAGGGCGAGACCCCAGTCCCAAAGTGGCATAGGATCCCAAGGGGTGGCCCCTGCTGCCTGGCTTGCCTCCAGGTTCAGCCTCAGGGCTGTGGGGGAGGGAGGGGGAGGGGCGGGCTCAGGACACACAGGGAATCAGAAAACCACACTCACTGCCAGCGTGAGGAAGCTGGATTCTTAACACGCGCTTTTCAAGGCCTCATTAAACCTTCCTAAATTCCTGAGTTGCTAACGTGGACAGTGGAGAAATGATTCTGTGCCAGAACAGGGTCCAAAGACAGGGCTGTTGCCACGATCGCTATCTTTCTCCATGGCCACTGGGTGGTTCTTGTTTCTTTCAAATCCTAAAAAGGTCATGGTGATAGTTATGACTGGTGATAGTTATGACAACAGAAGCGGAAGGGCCGGCTCCGGAGGCTGATGGCACATCTAAGTCTATGGCGCAGGAGGCCCATCAGGGACACTGTGAGTGTGGGCTGAGGCCCTCGGGCCTCAACTTTCAGCCCTTCCTGTTTATAGTGACACCTTTCACGAGGCTTTAGGGTCTGTATGGGCCTTCTCCTTCCCAAAATATTTGCAGGAAGTTGGGAGGTCAGGCAGAGCTCATGTAAGCCAGAAGCTCACCATTACATACCTGCCGATGCTTTCATTATAAAGCTTATTTCCCAGGATTTTTGGCTCTGCAGTTTTAATTTGATCATGGTAGAGCTTAGTGGAAGTGGACAATACTCTCATTCAAAAACGTTTACTTATATGGGAGAAATAACTGAATCTCAGTGGCTTCCATTTCTCCCCACAGCCACAGCTAGCTGGCTTCTGACCAGGGGGGCGGGGGGTGGTGGCGCGGCGGTGAGGAGCACACGGAGGTCTTCCTGTTCTCGCAGTCTGGTGTGCAGTCAGGAAGCTGGGCCCTAAGGCCTAGCCATGGCATTTTCCAGCCCTCAGAAGACATTGCAGATGGAAGATCAACTACAGAGTAGGCTGGCCCCATCCAAGCTCAACCCCCACCTAGCTGGGTTGCTCTCAGAGTAGCTCAGGGTCCAGTCTCCAGCCAGTGGTTCTCAGGCCAGGTCATTCCCAACCTGGGTCAGACTGAGGGAGTGATCTGTGTCTAAATGTGCTTTGTCCCGTGAGAAGCAGCCTGGAAGGAGTCTGGAACTCCCGGACTCACCTCCTCAAAAAGCAACAGCCATTTGTGGATGCATTCGACCATTGCCCTCAGGGTCTGGGCCCCTCCCTAGTAGCAGGGAGATAAGGGAGAGAAAGGGATGATGAGGGGGCATGTCAGGGAAAACTGTAGGGTCTCCAGGTCCATCAGAAAATGTATACTAAGCACAGAGCTGCAGGGTGGGGGTGGGGTGGGGACCACAGGGAACAGAATGGGGACGTGGTTGGACATCTCCTAGGTGGGCTGCTGCTCAGCTCCGGCCAGGAGTTCTGTGTAGGACGTGGGCCCAAGGTGGCCAAATACTCCTTTTTATTTTATTTGTTTCAAAGAAGCTAGGAATCTGTAACATACTTATGTAAATTCTCCCAATTTTTAAGTGGGAGCTCAGATTTTAGAAGGTGTTTTCAGAGTCAGACAATAAGTCACTCTTGACCCTGCTATTGGTTGGGTGGGCTGGAAAGAGAGGGTCTGTTCAATATCCCAAACCTCCCTCAGGCTGAGTCCTGTCCCCCCTTCCCCCGACCCACGCCTTCCCTGTGCCACTCCCCCCTCCCCTCAGGACAGAGAGGTGGCAGATCCCCTGGGGGGAGGGACTCACTACTCTTTCCATCCCTAGCAGCACTGGCATGAAGCCAGACCCCAGGTGAGTCATGGGCAGAGCTTCTCCATGTGCCTGTCGACCCGTATGGAGCCCCAAGGGGGCCCCTATCTAGTTCAGAGGGTCAGGAGCCCTGCCAGACACCTGTTCACCATTCAGGCATAAGACTTGGGAGTCCTAGAAGGTGACTGGTCAGCAGAGATGCAAGCGAGGGGTGAGGCCAGGGGTGGAGGTTTGGGGAGGGTGCTTGTTGGAAACCTCCTTTCATTTACACACACTTATTCATGTGCAAATATATCCCCCCACCAGCAAATTTTTGTTGCTATGAATAAAGGAGGAGTCATTTCTGGACAAACCTTGCAAGGGGCTAGGAGGTGAGCTGTGGGTGCCCTGTGGGATGGGCTTGTGTTTTCAATGGGAGATGATTTCCTGTTTCCCACAGTGACGGGGTGTGACCAGAACAGCTACACTGGCCTTCTCTCTTCTCTACCTAGGACACTGTCTATGGCAGTCAGACCTGTCAAGGGTCTCCTGGGAGAGGTGGCAAGAGGCACTTTGCAGGCAATTTCTTCACTGCTACCTCCAGGTCAGGGTTGATGCTACTGGGGCTGTGAGTGGGACCAGAGAGTCCAAGGCAGTCCCAATAGTGTCCGGGAGGTGGCACCTGAGGGGGTGAGGGGGTGGGGGAGTGGTCTGAGCAGTGACAATGTAGTGAGTGCTGACACTGCACTTTACGTGCTTCGCAAATATTCTCCCACTGAGGCCTCACAGCATCCTGTCTGTTTTATGGATAGGGAAACTGAGGCACGGAGAGGCAGAGTCAACTGCCTAAGGTTACACAGCCAGAAAGTGGCAGTGCCTAAACTAGAACCCAGGTCTTCAGTTCCCAGACACACAGGATCTTACTGGTGACTCGGAGCTGGGAACGCCACACTCTGAGACACGATATAGTGAAGGGCCAGCCTGGGGCCCGCACGGCTCTGCCACCCTGATGTCTGGGGTGTGCTTTGTTCCTGTGCCTTGCAAACATGTTCTGATCTGTGCACACGTGTGTGCTGGTGAAGGGATGGGGAGCCCTGTGAATACGTGTGTGTCTGGCTCTAACCACAATCGTGTAGTGTGTGCATACACAACCATGAGGTGTGTGCGTGCCTCGGGCTCACAGCTCACGTGGAAAACACTTCCCACCGAGGTGTGGGGCTGGGTGCTCTGAGTCCACACTGACATTTTCACCTGTCATGAGCAGGCATGGGACACACAGTCAGGGCCCAGGCTGGGGTAAATGACTTCGGCACCATGGGGGCAGTTGTCAGCCACAGAGGTGGGTGAGGAATTGTTATGTCAGCAGAAACGTAGCAAAACCAGTTATTGTAACCCCCTGCCCGTGACCTAGGCAGACCAAATAATGAAATCACGTTCATAATATTTCAAGTCGAGTGATCGCTGCTCAAATAAGTTCCTTCCCAGAACCCAGCCAGAAGTAGCAGCAGTAATGAGAAGATTTGCTGGGGTTAAACCAAGTCCACCTGTCATACAGGTACAATATGCAGGACTTGCGAAACGTGTGTGGGCCTTGTCCCTTCCTAGGCAATGGGAGGGACAGTCAGCGAGAGAAGGAAGACCACAGGCCAGGAGGAGGTGGGTTTTTATTGCTGGGGCACTTTTCCACTATCACTCATTTATTTCAGAGATGTTAAGGAGCTCCACCCCGGCCGGGCACTGGGATTCTGCAGAGAATATGTCCACGAGGTCTCTGTTCTAGTGGAACATGGCGACGCAGGGCGGTGGGGATTGCTGATGTCCAGCCTCACGTCTTCCCAAGCAGGCGGTTCAGCTCTGTCACCAGGAGCTCTTGATGTCTGGAGCTATCTCCTCCTTCCACTCTGTAGTCTTAAACTTGGGTTTGAGGCTGATAACTTGCTGGGACTTCCCGCTGATCAGAGAAAGAGAAAGGAAGGGCATTATTAGCATGGCTTGGCCCTGGTCTGACCTTCCTGTGACCTAGAGAGAGGGGTGAGGGAGCCAGGCCTAACAGCAGGAGTCAGTTGGAGCTGGGACATCCCCCTACCAAGCCTGTTTTTCATTTCTTCCATTTGCTTCACTGAGGGGAACACACAGCCCTTCTCAGGGGATAGAAAATGCCAGAATTCCATGAAACCAAATACCAGGTGTGGCCAGGGTAGCTGACTGAGCTGATGTGCCCTCCCTCCCTGAGCAAAACGGAAACTAAAACTTATTTAAAACTGAGGTAAGAGAAATCCCAGGAGCCAGAAAGTGCAAGGGATTAGAGGGAAGCTGTGAACTCCAGGGAGTAACTACCATGGGGCCAGGAAGGGGATGGTGGGGTGGGGGGGTAGTGCCTTTTTAAAAAAACAGCTTTAATTCAAGTAAAATTTACATCAGAATATTCACCTATTCACTTTCAGGATATTTAGAAAGTTTACAGAGCTGTGCAACTATCACCACAATCCAATTTTAGGAGATTTTCATTGTCCCCCACTCCCCAAATCTCTCATGCCCATTTGCAGTTACTTCCCGTTACCCTGGCAACCACTGACCTACTTTCTGTCTTTATAGATTTGTTTTTTCTAAACATTTCACATAAGTGTAATCATACGATATGTAGTTTTGTACATCTACCTTCTTTCACTTAGCATATTGTTTTGAGATTTGTCATGTTGCAGCTTGTATTAATAGCTTGCTCTTCTTTATTGCTGAATAGTATTCCATTACATGGAATGTTGGTTTGTTTATAGTTTTGGACATTGGAATCGTTTATACTTTTTTTGGCTGTTATGACTAATACTGCTATGAACATTCACGTGCAAGTCTGTGTGTGAACACGTTTTCATTTCTCTTGTGTAGACACTTAGGTTGTATAGTAAATTTATGATAAATTTTTAAAGAAACTACCAAACTGTTGCCAAAAGGGCTGCACCATTTACATTCCCACCAGCAGTGTATGAGGGCTCCAATTTCTCCACATTTTCAGTATCTGTCTTTTTAATTATAGCCATTCTAGTGGGTATGAAGTGGTATCTCATCGTGGTTTTAATTTGAATTTCTCTAATGACTAATGATATTGAGCATTTTCTCATATGCGTAGCCATTTGAATATCTTTTTTAGTAAAACAGTCTATTTAAATCTTTTGCCCATCTTTTGTATGGTTAGTCTTTTTTATTGAGCTGTTATTCTTTATTTATTAAAGTACTTATTAGACTTGATAATTTCTTCCATTCGTGGTTGTCTTTTCATTTTCTTAATCGTGTTTTCAAAGTGCAAAAGTTTTTAAATTTGAAGAAGTATGGTTCACAATTTTTCCTTTTATGTATCATGCTTTTGGTATTGTATATAAGAAGTCTTTGCCTAACCTAAAGTCATAAAGAATTTTTCCTATGTTCTCAGAGTTTTATATTTTTAGCTCTTACATCTATGTCTGTGATCGATTTTAAGTTAACTTTTATTTTTTGTGTGAGGTAACAGTCTAACTTCATCTTTTTGTGTGTGGATAGCCAACTGTCTTGTGGCACCACTTGTGACAACCATCTTTTCTCCCATTGAATTGCCTTGGCACTTTGGTCAAGAATGAATTGGCCATAAATATAAGGTTTTGTTTCTGGTGTCTCAATTCTGTGCCATTGATTCCTATGCCAATAGTACAAAATTTTAATTACTATAAGTTTATAATGAGTTTTGAAATCAGGAAGTATAAACCCTCCAGCTCTGTTCATTTTCAAGATCATTTTGGCTACTCTGGGTCTTTATAAAACCATATAAATTTGAGGATTAGTTAATTTCTGCCAACAAAAAGCCTGCTGGGATTTTGATAGTCATTGCATTGAATCCAACAATCAACTTGGAAAGAACTACCCTCTTAACAATATTGAGTCTTCCAATCCACAAACATGGAATGCTTCTCCATTTATTTAGATCTTTAGTTCCTCTTAACAATATTTTGTAGCTTTTAGTATACAAAATATTGCATGCTAAATATTTTAGTGTACAAAATATTGTATACACCCCTTTTTTGTTAAATTTATTTTATTCTTTTTGATGCTATAGTGAATGGAATTGCTTTCTTAATTCTATTTCTGGATCGTTCATTGCTAACATATAGAAATATGATTGGTTTTTCTATATTGATCTTGTACCCTGCGACTTATTGGTTAATTCTAGTAGTTCTTTTGTGAATTCCCTAGACTATTTCAGATACAGGGTCATGTTGTCTGCAATAAAGAGAGTTTTACTTCCTTTCTGATCTGAATGCCTTTTTTTTTTCTTTCCTGATTGCACTGGCTAGAGACTCTAGTAAAATGTTAAATTGAAGTGGTGAGTTCAATCTTAGGGAGAAAGCATCCAATCTTTCACCGTTAACTATAAAGGTAGCTATAAAATAGGTAAAGGATGACCTTTACCGGTCTGAGGAGGTTTCTTTCTACTACTAGTTTGCAGGGGGAAAAAATTATTTTTACTATGAATGGGTGTTAGATTTTGTCAAATGCTTGTTTTACATCTATTGAGATATTTATGTAGTTTTATCTTTTATTCTGTAAATATAGTGTATTACATAAATCAAGCCTACATTCTTGAGATAAACCCCACTTGGTCATGGTGTATGGTCCTTTTTATATGTTGTTGGATTCAATTTGCTAGGATTGTGTTGTGGAATATTTTAAGAGATAGTTGTCTGTAGTTTTCTTGAGATTTTTTGTCTGGCTTTGTTATCAAATTAACATAGGTCTTCGAATGAGTTGGGAAGTGTTTCCTTTTCCTCCCTATTTCTGGAAGAGTTTATGAAGGACTGGCATTATTTCTTCTTTAAATGTTAGGTAAAATTCTCTAGTAAAGCCATCTGGAGCTGGATTTTTCTTTGAGAAAAGTTTTTTTAAATTACAAATTCAATTTCTTTACTACAGATCTGTTCAGATTTTCTATTTCTTCTTGAGTCAGCTTCAGTAGTTTATGTTTTACTAGGGCTTTGTTCATTCCACTTAAGTTGTCTCACTTGTTAGCATCAAGATGTTGATGGCATTCCCTTATATTATTTAGTGATAGTCCCTCTTTATCCCCAATTTTAGTAATGTGTGTATTCTCTCTTTGTTCATTATTAAGTCTAGCTAAAAGTTTGTCAATTTTGTGGATATTTTTAAATAACCAATTTTAGTTTCATTGCTTTTTCTTTTTTTTTTTAATTTTCTATTTCATTGATTTATACCCTAATATTTATTATTTCCTTCTTTTTGCTTGCTTTGAGTTTAGCTTGTTCTCTTTTTTTCTAGTTTCTTAAGGTAGAAGCTTAGGTTATTGATTTGAGATCCTTCTTTTCTAATAGAGACATTACAGCTATAAATTTCTCTCTTAAGACTGTTTTACCTGTTGTGCATTTTAGTTATCTCATTTCCCAGATCGCCCTTCAAATTTCTGTCTGGTCAATTGGTCTATCACTTCCCCCAAACCTATATCACAACCTTGGGCTAGCTGCGATTTTCGAATTTTAGTTTCAACAGTGTTCCTGGGCATGGAATTTTTCAGTCAGTCTTCAAGGCCTGCTCCACCTTGGTAGAACTTCCAGTACCAGGGAACTGGGTGGGGTGATGTAAGCAGCCCCAGGCTAAAAGTCCACAGGCTTATACATTCTTTCTGAGGTTCAGTAGGGTTTTTTTTTTTTTTTAAAGCAAAAAAGAAGTATTGTTTCTTAATTATATTGTATGGCTTTGGTCAATTTCCAGAGTTCTTAAATTGTTTTTGTTTGTTGGTTTGTTTGTTTGTGTTTCCTGTCTGTCTTTGCTTTTGGGGAAGGAATTTGCCAGATCTTCACTCAGCCATTCCAGGGGCCCTACCTCCAGGACTGAGGCTTCGTGTCTACACAAACAGCCTCTGTCCAGACCCAGGTGCTGAGCTGGAGGACAACCTCTGTAAATAGTGTCTTCAAAAGCCACCAAACCTCTGTCCATTGGCCCAGTTTGCCTGGGACAGTCCCAGTTTACATTGTGGCCTGGTGTAATTATCATCACTCTCAGAAGTGGCTTTATTTTTATGATAAATCTTTATATAGATATATTTCCATAAGAAGAGAAATTAACCAGAAAGAATGGGATGCAAGAAATACCAATAAGGAAATAAATTGTAGGCCTATAGATAAACATAAATAAGTACTTACTTTAAAAATAATAAACAACACTAATTTTATGGGGACTTAGGAACTGCAGAAACATGGAAGTTTAGATGGGGGACAGAAATTGGAGTTAAGAATTCTAAGATCTTTATCTTGTTAGGGAGGAAAATAGGGATAATAATAAACTTGGTCCTTTATTTTAAAATAAAGCTAACCACAGAAAGTATAATGTTTATCTTCTGAGCCTCTGCACTTGCCCCTGTCAGTATAGCCCCACTCCTAAGATTAGGCACCTGTTTAATCACCTCCTATTCGCCTATTGTAAGGTGAGCCCCCCTGTGATTATGAAGATGGCCAACACTCAGCACCGCACAGATGGGCTCAACAGCAGTGTAATGGTCACATGTACTCACAGTCTGGGAGAGGAGGACACCACGTGTCACGCAGGGTCACGTGGAGAGTGAACAAGTGGGAAGTGAAGAGGCAAGCTAGCAGTATCAGGAGGGTGGGCTGACCCCGGGTCTCGCAGGAAGGTGTTATTGGCGTGTTTGGATAATTCCAAGAGTTAGTGGGGCACTGAAACCTGTTCCTTGGGGTGAGCAGGGACTGTTCTCGGTCCTCTTGGTAAGAAGGGGTTGTTTGACTAGGACACCTCATCAGCGGGAGTAGAGTGGTGAGTGGAACTTGCAGTTGGGCATTTGAGGCCCTTCCAATTTCACCAGATGTCAAGGCAGCACATGATATTGGGCCTTCATTTTAGGCCTTAGACCACAGCAGCAGACGGTCCTAGTGGAGAGTGGAAATGCCCCATCCTGAGTGGGGGGCCGTGTGAGCTGGACCGGAGGCTCCCTGCCTCACTTCAGGACCGTCCACCCCTCGAGGGTGCTGGGACCCTGCTCCACTCCCACCCTGGTCACCCTCTGCCTTTTCACCTGCCTGTCCATCTCTCCCCCACCTGTCCATCCTTACCGACAGGGACATGCTGTACAAATCCATAGCCCCGGAGCCTGGTTTGGACTCCTTCGGAAACAATGTTGATGGAGACCGTCCAACCAGAATGAGCCCTCACCCCATGGACAGCAGCCGGCATTAATGATGAAGCCCTGAGCTCACACTGGGGTCTCTGGCACTCATGCTCCATGCCTGCCATAGGTAGCCCCAGCCTCACCTGGCATAGGCCCCTCCATCCCTGACCCATTGCTGCCATTTCAAGAACCAGTGTAGTTCAGTGGATGGGTGAAGTGAGGTTCCATTTGCCACCTGTGGCTTCTTCTAGCCCACAGGATCCGTGGAAGTGCCACATCTTCCAGCATCTGCTCTCCCAGTGGAGGAGTGAGGATTGGTCACCCCTGCGGGCACCGTCGCTTGGAAATAGCCTTGGCATCCTAGGTCAGCAGTGCTGGTATGGCAGGCTCCTGCCTCGGCGGTCTTTGAGGCACTTGCTCAGGTGCCACTGAGGCACAGGCAGCTGTGCTGTTGAGGCAGCTTCCTCCCCTCTCTTTTGTCCCTCCTCGGGTCTCCATTCCTCAAACCATGTAGCCATCAGGCAAAACCTGAGCATTTCAAGTTGTCACTGGAGAGGCCGGGATTGGGTCTTGAACCTGCCATTCTTTTGAGCTGCAGTGTCCCCGACAGGGCCTGGCTGAGGATTCCAGGGCTGGATGAGAGCAGCCACAGAAATGCAAGTCCAATGCCATGGCTTTTATCTACGGGGCACCAAGAGGGGCAGCCGCTATTTAGAATAATATTTCTCTACCTGGGCTGCTTATTGGAATCACCTGCAGCCATGTTAAGAACCTGGGTCCCAGCCACACCTCAGACCAATCAGATCTGCATCTCTAGGGCAGGGACCCAGGCAGCAGTTTTCAGAACTCCACTGTGCAAGCAAATCGAAAGCCATTGGTTCAGAATAGTGTTTCTCAGACTTTATAAACAATGTACTGGGGCAACCTGTTAAAATGCAGATCCTGATCCAGCATGTCTGGGTGGGGCCAAAGAGTCTACCTTTCTAACAGCAAGGGTTTATAGTTAGGATCGTGCTACTTGAAGTGTGACTGTAGACAACTAGCATCTGCAACACGACAACACGTGAGAGCTTCCTAAAAATGCAGACTCTTAGGCCTGACCCCAGATCTACTGGATAAGAATCTTCATTTTAGCAAGATTCCCAGGTGATTTGAATGTGATCAAAAGCTGAGAAGTGCTGGTTTAGGAGACTTTAATGGTCTAGCAAGCCTGAGAGATGGAGGATGCTTTCGGGCCTTACCAGGGATCTCAAGCAAATATCTCTCTGTCAGCAGATGGCAAAGCCCAGGCTGGGTCCTTCCAGCTCCTGACAGCTCTTTCATCCCCTCACTGTGCTCCTGCCTAGTTATCTACTCTGGGAAATGATGACCCAGCTGGGAGTGGCTCGCTCTTTGCCCTCCCCAGGCCCCCTGCCTCAGCTGCCTCCTTCCCCAGCCCACCCTGATGTGGGATCCTGGCTCCAGGCTAGCCCCACACTGCCCCGAGCCTCTGAACTTCCGCTTGCTTCGCAGAGCAGCCCAACCCGTGGGAGGACTGCACAGCCAACGGACCATGTGCTGACCACACAGCTCTCTCTCCAAGGCAGCATCACCACTCCGCCCCACCCTGACAGACCCTGCCAGCCCCTCCCTCCACAGACCCTGACGTCAGCGCCAAGGCTGTATCACCTCCTACACACCCACTTCTCTCCTACCTCTCTCTAGAAGACTCCCTCAGGATGCTTGCTCTGCTCTGTTTTCATGTTTGCCCCATTGCCTTCTGAGCTGCCTCTCTCCTCCAGCCGGTGACGAACCCCAGCCCTGCCCTTGAACAAGTCACTCCCTCACCCTGCACCCTGGTCCTCCTCTTCACTACTCATCTGGGGCTGTTTAGTCAAGGCCATGGGTGTGCTATGAAGGGCTTGAAGCCCCCAATCCACTGTGCCATCCCCTGCCTCGTCCCCAGTGTGATCTGAGCATGGCGGGAGCTCAGACCCAGGCCTCTCTTCCCAGGGTTAGATGATGGAGATGTTGGTGGGCTGCTGCAGCCTCTCCTGACAGTGGGGGTCAGGGAGGGAAAGCAGATGCAAAGGGCAGTTCCTGAGCTGACAGGCACAGGCCCTGAGAGAGAGCTGATGGGATTGTGATTTAGGAAATAGAAGACAGGACCTCCCTGGGACTGTCAGCTCTGCATCCCAGCATGCTTCTTGTTGCCTTGGCAACTCAACAGGTTCAGCTGTTTTTCTGGGCATCGGTGTCTGCTCTGGCAGGAGGTGACAGGGCCCCCGGAGGTGTCCAGATCTTCAAGGGGGCAGACAACTCAGCTCTCAGGGTGACTTTCACCGCCTTGCTGGGTTAGCTGGTCCTCGTCTCATCTAGCTACCTGCACGATCATGTGATTGTGTCCAACCAGCCACCCATCCTCCCATCCATTCATGCATTCATCTTTTTTTCCAGTAAGTGGTCTTTAAGCTCTTGCCGTTTGCCTGGCCTCATGCTATCTTCTTCAGACAGGTATATGAGTTCCTGGCCCTCCAGGTCAAACAGGAATGCCTCTGTCCAGAGGTCAGGAAGTCCATAGTGATTTTTTACCTGGCACACGTGTGGCCCATTTAAAAGATATTCTCCACACATACCCACTGCAAGCCTGCCTATCACCTTCTGCCAGACCCTTCTTATATACCTGCAATTTGCATAAACACAATTACACTCCTTGTACTGTAATATGTTTTCTTTCAGAACCTAATGCTACATGGTGGACCTCTTTCCACATTGACACACGTAGATTACAAAGGCGGTGAAACCTTTTTAGCAGCTTCACAGTGTTCATCGTAAAGGTGTACCATTGGTTTGTTTAACCAGCTCCCTACTGATTTATGTTTAAGCTGTTTGCAGTTTTTGGCTAGTTCATAAATTGTTTTTGTTTCCTCTGGGGTCATCTTTTTCATTTGCTTCCTTTGGCGACCCTTAGGTATTCGTTCATAGTTGAGAGTGGGGCACCAAACACCCAACTGATGTAAATGGGGGACAGGGCTTTATTCACGGTGTGCGGTGAGTCAGTACCTTGCCGGAGAGTTCCAGGAAGCGTGTATGAGTTTGCTAGGGCTGCCCCAAACTACCACGGACTGGGGGGGCCCAAACGACGGAAATGTATTCTCTTGCAGTCCCGGAGGCTGCAAGTCCAAGATCAGCAGGAATGATTTTTTCTGAGGGCTCCGTCATTGGCTTGCAGACAGCTGTATTCTCCATGTCCTCACATGGTCCTTCCTATGTGTCTGTGTCTGAATTTCCTCTTCATATAAGGACAGGAGTTAGATTGGATTAGGGCCCACCCTAATGACCCATTTTACCTCCTTAGAAACCCTATCTTCGGTCACATTCTAATGCCTCAGGTTATGACTTTAGCATACGAATTTAGGGAGGACACACCTCAGCAGGTAACAGAGAGACTTGCAATCCCCAGCAGGAGGGAGAGACCCCTGCCGTGTGCTGGCTGGGTGGGAAGCCTGGGGCTCTGACCGCCTATCTGAAGGCTCCAGTTAGTCCTTCCGTTTCCATGCTGCCCTGCTCTCCTCCCAGCCCGGAGTGCCGGGTCCTTTGCAGATCCAGGGGAGGGAGGGCAGATCTCCCATCTCCTGCTGGGCAGGGGGCGGGGGCAGGCACCATTGCCTCAGCGCTGGACTTTCAAGCCCACACTTCAGTCCACCAGTGGCGGTACTGCCCGTCCTGAGCCTCTCTGGATTCAGCGAGGCAGGTCGGCCCTCCACACGCGCCCCTGCAGGCTCAGCTATGGGTCTCCTTCACCCTAAGGAGTCTGCTACCACCCTCCACCCACTCTCTGACCCACTCAGATTCCAAAAACTTGTTGGAATCTGTCACTTACTGCTCTTCCCCCTCCAGTTTCCTTTGTTCCTGTGGAACTGTTCTATTCCCTTGCTGTCATTACACAGGGGTCTTGGGAGGAAGATGAGGTAAATGCATGAGTTCAGTCCCCCGTGTCTAAGAAGGGCGAAAGCTGCACCTGCAGCGAAGCAGGCTCGGTGAGAGTGCTCAGGCCCTGTTGGACCTGCTGGGAGGGGACACAGCCATCGGGCTTGAGGGAGGAGAGATCCAGGCTGCAGATGCCACTGCAGGTCTGTCCTTTAAATCCTTCATCCCTGTCATTGCTCGGAGGGAAGGAAGGAGGCTCCTAGGTCTCGTTCTGTGTGGCAGCGAGCTCTGGACCCCAGGCTTGGGCTCCCAGGGCCTGGAACATGCCTTGCCTGCCAGCTTCCTCTCCCTCTGGTGATGTCATAGGTGTGACACTCTAGAGCCAGAGACAAGGTGGGCGTCTGACACCTCCAAAATAATATGTGTTTTCCAAACTGTTGCTGAAGCTGCTAAAATGTTTTTAAAAACTGTTTACAGTTCCCTTGGTATAAGGCAAATACCTTCTGTTGCTGGGCGTGGGTCGGGTAGGGGCCCTGAGCCTGGAGAAGCAGGATCGAAGCCGCTCTGGGCCTTGGTTCTCCCTGGGGCATATGAGGAGGCTATGGGGGAGACCAGGCCTGGGAGAGCCCTGCGTCTTTTTTGAGGGATTGGGGGCACAAGACAGGCAGAAAGGGGCTGTGCAGTGGTAACCAGATGACACATGTGGATAGTAATCTGTGGTTAGTCCTGGTTGAATTTTTCCTTCTAAGGTCTCTGTGTCCTCATGGGAGGTGGGTTTATATCTGAGGATACACACCCCACTTCTTGCTTCTGTTTTGGAAAGCCTGAGTTCATCAAGGAATTGTCCTAGGAGAAAGGACAGAGGGGAGTGTCTTTGAAAGAGGTGAGGCAGACTCAGTGTCCAAAATTGAGAGGAACGGGAGTTCGCCCAAGGCTAGGGAGAATGGGGCATTTGGGGTTCCCTGGGTAGTGGATGATAGGCCTGAGGAGGTGGCAGGATTGTGGGGGGCACCTAGGGAAAGTGGAGAATACCTGAGCGCTGGGCCATACACCTACCTGCAATGACTGAGGAGGACCGAAGGCAGAGGCCCCTCTGCAGACTGTCTGGAGGGCTTTGTAGGACCCTAGAGAGGAGAAGGGCTCCATTCACCGCTCGGCTGACCCTCCCCTCAGCAGAATGGGGCCTGGAGCAATTTATTTTGACCTATAAGAAATAAAGACACTTGTGCGGTGGGCTCCGACTGTTCACAGCAAGCCCGGGCTTTACGTGGTGTGTGAGCATCTCCGGAAACACTCTCCAGCCTGCGTTGTGATGGTGCCACTGCTGTGGCTGCACACTCAGTGTGTCAGCTGCTGGATGGGACAGGAAGGTGGAGGGCCACACGGGAGACATTTGGGCCCCGGCTTCCCCACTGCAAGGGCTCCCACACTGTTGCTTTCTCCATGGGCCTCCGCGGCTTCCCCCAGCGCAGGCTGGGCGTTTCCCCCTCTGAGCGCAGAATGCCCAGCCAGGCCTTCCTGACTAGAGAACCTGCCCGTCAGAGGAGGGAGAAGGATCCACGGTTCCTGGTACATTGGAGAGGAACTGGCTAGGCCCTGCGGTACACACACTGCACACCACACACACCACACTGCATCCCACTGGCCACTGCTCAGCAGCCAAAGTCATGCCCAACTGCAGCTCCTCTGCCAAGCCGGGCACTGACTGACTGCAGGGGGCAGCCCTTTCCCCTGCTTTACCCCTCTGCGGCTCTCACGGTGATTGCAACTCTTCACACTGATGAGACTTGGGTAACTTTTCTACTCCAGAACTATGGGGACACAGGAGGTGGGTGCTGGTGTACAACACAGGGGCTTCCAGGAACAAGGCCATGCTCGCCTATCCTAAATGTCACCCCTTCATTCCTTTCTGCCTGTGAGGGTCAGCCTAACCTGGGAGCTGGGGCCAGGAGTTGAGGAATCCCCATCAGGGATGGCCACACCTGTTGTTGCTGAAAGCAGAGGTGGCCGGCACTGTACTCTGGCTCAACCTGGACACAGCGAGGAGTGGTGATCAGACCTGGCCTAAGCCAGGCTGGCCAGAGCTTGGTCTGACCAAAGATGCTTTGTCTGTCCTTGGCACAACTTGTGGCCATTCCCAGGCTCAAGGCCATTTGTCTCAGATATACCTGGTCTGTAGCAACAGGAAACCCAAAGTACACATATCCATGAATGAAACCTTTGTGGGAGGTGATAGGGCCTGACAGGAAGGCTGATGGTTTTGGGGGACCCTTTCTGGGAGCCCCATGGCCACTCCTGGAAGCCCAATTCCAAGATCCCTAGAGCCCATGTTGGCTTTAAAGGCTTGCAGTTGCTTTTCTACCGGCAGAGGGCGCCCTGAGCCAGCTCACAATGTACTAGCCTGCCCTCAGTCCGGGCCTTCTGGGTCCTCTGAGACTGGGCACCTCCCAGGACAGGACCCAGATCTGTTCCTGTCTCTGTTTACCTCCAGCCACCTTCCCACCTTCCATAAGCATAATGGATGCCAGAGTACACGCTGGATGCTTAATATATCTGTTGAGTGGAAGGAAGGAAGGAAGGAAGGAAGGAAGGAAGGAAGGAAGGAAGGAAGGAAGGAAAGGAAGGAAGGAAGGAAGGAAGGAAGGAAGGAAGGAAGGAAGGAAGGAAGGAAGGAAGGAAGGAAGGAAGGAAGGAAGGAAAGAAGGAAGGAAGGAAGGAAGAGGGAAGGAGAGGGAGGGAGGAAAGAAGGGAAGATGGTTAGATGGATGAACAGATGGGTGAATAGGTGAATGGATGGATGGATGGATGGATGGATGGATGGATGGATGGATAGATGGATGGACAGATGAGTGGGTAGGTAGATGGATGTGTGGATGGATGGATGGACAGATAGATGATGGATAGATAGGTAAATATACTATAAGAAGGACGTGAAAGGGAGGTCAATAAAGGTTTATGGATAGACAAAAGCCATAGCCCTTGCCGTGGACTAAATTCCGTCAGGAAACAAGAGAGGAAGCTTAACATCTTCAAGAAAAAGGCCCAGATGCTGCTCCCATATCCAATGTTCCTGTGGTCTTGTCATCAGGTTTCCTTCTATCCTCCCTGTTCCCTGGATACACCCCTTCCCCTCTCCAACCTGGGCTGGGGATTCATGACTAGGAACACACACCTCAGAGGGGCATAATGACACAGTGAGGTTTCTAAGGAGAAGGAGCTGTCCCCTCGTCCCCCACCCCCCTCAGGCGAAACTGCTGCCCAGCAAGGGCCGTGGGCCGGGAGTGGCCTGGCAGCAGCAGCCACCCCTCACACTGCCATGGCCCTTCCCTCCCCTGCTTCTTATGTTCTTTCGCTGGTTCTGGCTCAGGCTCTGGGATTGCCAGTATGAGTATAGCAAGTGGATCAATAACATGTCAGCCCTTTGCCAAGAGCGAGCCTCATCATTCAAGTGCTAAGTGACAGCTAATCATTTTCACCTGGTGTTCACCCTTCCACAGACCCACAGGCTGTGCTCCGAGGCCTGCTGGAGCCCAGGGCAGCATCAGACTCTGCCCCTCTCCCCTGCAGGCCGGGCTGCGTTTCCACTCCCAACACGCACAAATGTGCAGTTTAGTGGGGACGTGTACATGCCCTGGGCTCGTGAGGTCGTGTGTACCCGTGAGTGTGGGCAAATCTGCACATGTGAGCATGCCTGAGGGCTCATCTGCAAGTGTATGTATGTAACTGTATTTGTTTAAGAATGTGTGTGTCTATTTGTGTGTGCATGACCGCATGCCTATTTCTGATCGTCCGTGCAAGTGTGCAAACACAGGCATATATGAGCATGTGCCTCTGTGAGCTCGTGCCTCTGTGTGTGTGCATGCGTGTGTGTGTCCACGTGAAGGTGTGTGCTGGGTGCCTGTGTTTGTCGTCAGGGTGCTGTACATGCCAGAGGCTGCAGCCCCCTTGGGTACTCCTGAGTCCTCTCCAGGAAACGGCGCTTATGGGATGCCCCACCCCGCACCATCTCGCTGTCGCTCCCCTTGGCCAGTGCCTGGGAAGAATGAGTGGTGGCTGGAGTCCTGTGCTCACCCATTGTCCACTTCCTGAGAGCAGGGTACTGGGTTGACAGGAGCACGTCAGTTGAAAGGGACGGCATCAGGTAGGGCTGTCTTCAGGTGTCGCCTCAGTGTCCTCGAAACTCAGCTTCTCCATTCCTCGCCTCTGCTTTCCCCTGACAGGTTTCGCTCCCAGGCAGCCTTTCCCGTAGGGGTGGCCCTGGCTTCTCCAGGCCTCCGTTATCACCCTAGCTTTGTTACCCGACCCTCCTTGGGCCAATTCCTATGGCTGGCGGCTGGACTAAGCTAGTCGATCCAGCTAAATCACCTGCTCCTCCTGCTGTGCGTGGTGTCCCTTCACCAAAGCACAGGGGCTGGGAGTGGAAAGGGGGACAAGCGGGTGCTGGTGGGTTGGGGATGGGAAGGTCAGTGGGCAGAAGCAGGCTG